>JAJHZJ010000098.1:0-535000 GCA_023548195.1 Bettongia penicillata ogilbyi
CCTCCCCTCCTGCATCAAATTCTCTGCTGGAGCAGCCGCTCCTTCTGGATCAGCCTCTCCTCATGGTTTAGCCTCTCCTTGTGGATCAACTTCCCTGCCTGGATCAGCCTCTCCTCCTGGAACAGCCTCTCCTCCTGGAGCAGCCTCTCCTCCTGGAGCAGCCTCCCCTCCTGCATCAAATTCCCTGCTTGATCAGCCTCTCCTCCTGGATCAGCCTCTCCTCCTGGATCAACTATCCTGCCTGGATCAGCCTCTTCTCCTGAATTAGCCTCACCTACTGGTTCACCCTCACCTCCTGGATCAGCCTCTCCTCCTTGATCAACTTCCCTGCCTGGATCAGCCTCTCCTCCTGGATCAGCCTCTCTTCCTGCATCAGATTCTCCTCTTGGATCAACTTCCTTGCCTGGATCACCCTCTCCTCCTGGATCAGCCTCTCCTCCTGGATCAGCCTCCCGTCCTGCATCAACTTCCCTGCCTGGATCAGCCTCTCTTCCTGGATCACCCTCTCCTCCTCGATCAGCCTCTCGTCCTGGAACAGGCTCTCCTCCTGGAACAGCCTCTCCTCTTGGATCAACTTCCCTGGCTGGATCACCCTCTCCTCCTGGGTCAGCCTCTCCTCCTGGGTCAGCCTCTTCTCCTGGATCAACTTTCCTGCCTGGATCAGCTTCTCCTCGTGGATCTGCCTCTCCTCCTGTATCAGCCTCCCCTTTTGCATCAACTTCTGTGCCTGGATCAGCCTCTCCTCCTGTATCAGCCTCTCTTCCTGCATCAGCCTCTCTTCCTGGATCAATTTCCCTGACTCAATCAGCCTCTCCTCCTGGATCAGCCTCTCCTCCTGGATCAGCCTCTCCTCTTGGATCAACTTCCCTGCCTGGATGAGCTTCTCCTCCTGGATGAACCTCTCCTCCTGGATAAGCCTCTCCTCCTGGATCAGCCTCCCCTCTTGCATCAACTTCCCTCCCTGGACCAGCCTCTCCTTTTGGATCAGCCTCTGCTCCTGCATAAGCCTCTCCTCCTGCATCAACTTCCCTGCCTGGATCAGCCTCACCTCATGGATCAGCCTCTCCTCCTGGATCAGCCTATCCTCCTGGATCAGCCTCTCCTCTTCGATCAGCCTCTCCTCGTGGATCAGCCTCTCTGCCTCGATTGGCCTCTCGTTCTGGATCAGCCTCTCATCTTGGATCAGCCTCTCCTCCTCGATCAACTTTCCTGCCTGGATAAGCCTATCCTCATGGATCAGCCTCTCCTCCTGGATAAGCCTCTCCTTCTGGATTAACTTCCCTGCCTGGATCAGCCTCTCCTCCTGGATCAGCCTCTCCTCCTGGACCAGTCTCTCATCCTAGATCAACTTCCCTGCCTGGATCAGCCTCTCCTCCTGGATCAGCCTCTCCTCCTGCAGCAGCCTCCCCCCCTGAATCAAACTCCCTGCTTGATCAGCCTCTCCTCCTGCATAAGCCTCCCCTCCTGCATGAACTTCTGTGCCTGGATCAGCCTCTCCTCCTGGATCAGCCTCTCTTCCTGCATCATACTCTCCTCCTGGATCAACTTCTCTGCCTCGATCAGCCTCTCCTCCTGGATCAGCCTCCCCTCCTGAATCAACTTCCCTGCCTCGATGAGCCTCTCCTCCTGGATCAGCCTCTCCTCCGGGATCAACTTCCCTGCCTGGATCAGCCTCTCCTCCTGGATCAGCCTCCCCGCCTGCATTAGCCTCCCCTCCTGCATCAAATTCCTTGCCTGAATCAGCCTCTCCTTCTGGATTAGCCTGTCCTGCTGGATCAGCCTCTCCTCTTGGAACAACTTCCCTGCCTGGATCAGCCTCTCCTCCTGGGTCAGCCTGTCCTCCTGGATCAGCCTCTCTTCCTGCATCAGACTCTCCTCTTTGATCAACTTCCCTGCCTGGATCAGCCTCTTCTCCTGAATCAGCCTTTCCTCCTGGTCAGCCTCTCCTCCTGGATCAGCCTCCCCTCCTGCATCAACTTCCCTGCCTGGATCAGCCTCTCTTCCTGGATCACCCTCTCCTCCTCGATCAGCCTCTCGTCCTGCATCAGCCTCTCGTCCTGGATGAGCCTCTGCTCCTGGATCAACTTCCCTGCCTGGATCAGCCTCTCCTCTTCGATCAGCTTCCCCTCCTGCATCAAATTCCCTGCCTGGATCAGCCTCTACTCCTGGATCAGCCTGTCCTGCTGTATCAGCCTCTCCTCTTGGATCAACTTCCCTGCCTGGATCAGCCTCTCCTCCTGGGTCAGCCTCTACTCCTGGATCAGCCTCTCCTCCTGGATCAACTTTACTGCCTGGATCAGCCTCTCCGCGTGGATCTGCCTCTCCTCCTGGATCAGCCTCCCGATTTGCATCAATTTCTGTGCCTGGATCAGCCTCTCCTCCTGTATCAGCCTCTCTTCCTGCATCAGCCTCTCCTCCTGGAGAAACTTCCATGACTCAATCAGCCTCTCCTCCTGGATCAGCCTCTCCTCCTGCATCAGCCTCTCCTCGTGGATCAACTTCCCTGCCTGGATCAGCCTCTCCTCCTGGATCAGCCTCCCCTCCTGCATTAGCCTCCCCTCCTGCATCAAATTCCCTGCCAGGACCAGCCTCTCCTCCTGGATCAGCCTCTCTTCCTTCATCAGCCTCTCCTCCTGGATCAACTTCCCTGCCTCGATCAGTCTCTCCTGGAGGATCAGCCTCTCCTCCTCGATTATCTCCCCTCCTGAATCAACTTCCCTGCCTCGATAAGCCTCTCCTCCTGGATCAGCCTCTCCTCCTGGATCAGCCTCTCCTCCTCGAAAAGCCAATCCTCCTGGATCAGCCTCTCCTCCTGGATCAACTTCCCTGCCTGGATCAGCCTCTCCTCCTGGATCAGCCTCCCCTCCTTCATTAGCCTCCCCTCCTGCATCAAATTCCCTGCCTGGATCAGCCTCTCCTCCTGGATCAGCCTGTCCTGCGGGATCAGCCTCTCGTCTTGGATCAACTTCCCTGCCTGGATCCGCCTCTCCTCCTGGATCAGGCTCACATCCTGGTTCAGCCTCTCCTCCTGCATCAACTTCCCTGCCTGGATCAGCCTCTCCTCCTGGATCAGCCTCTGCTCCTGGATAAGCCTCTCCTCCTGGATCAACTTCCCCGCCTGCATCAACTTCTCTGCCTGGATCAGCCTCTCATCCTGGAATAGCCTCTCCACTTTGATCAGCCTCTCCTCCTGGCTCAGCCTCCCCTCCTGCATCAAATTCCCTGCCTTTATTAGCCTTTCCTCCTCGATCTGCCTCTCCTCCTGGCTCAGTCTCCCCTCCTGGATTAACTTCCCTGCCTGGATCAGCCTCTCCTCCTGGGTCAGCCTCTCCACATGGATCAGCCTCTCCTCCTGGACCAGCCTCTCCTGCTAGATCAACTTCTGTGCCTGGATCAGCCTCTCCTCCTGGATCAGCCTCTCCTCCTGGATCAGCCTCTCCTCCTGGATCAACTTCCCTGCCTGGATCAGCCTCTTTTCCTGAATCAGCCTCTCCTCCTGGATCAGCCTCACCTCCTGGTTCAGCCTCCCCTCCTGCATCAACTTCCCTGCCTGGATCAGCCTCTCCTCCTGGATAAGCCTCCCCTCCTGAATCAAATTCCCTGCCTACATCACCCTGTCCTCCTGGATCAGCCTCTCCTCCTGGATCAGGCTCCACTCCTGCATCAAATTCCCTGCCTTTATTAGCCTTTCCTCCTCGACCAGCCTCTCCTCCTGGATCAGCCTCCTGTCCTGGATCAACTTCGCTGCCTGGATCTGCCTCTCCTCCTGGCTCAGCCTCCCCTCCTGGATCAACTTCCCTGCATGGATCAGCCTGTCCTCCTGGATCAGCCTCTTCTCCTGGACCAGTCGCTCCTCCTGGATCAACCTCCCTGCCTGGATCAGCCTCTCCTCCTGGAACAGCCTCTCTTCCTGGAGGAGCCTCCCCTCCTGCATCAAATTCCCTGCCTGGATTAGCCTCTCCTCCTGGATCAGCCTCTCCTCCTGGATCAGCCTCTCCCCCTGGACCAGCCTCTCCTCCTGGATCAACTTCCCTGCCTGGATCAGCCTCTCCTCCAGTATCAGCCTCTCCTCCTGGAGCAGCCTCCCGTCCTGCGTCAAATTCCCTGCTTGATCAGCCTCTCCTCCTGGATCAGCCTCTCGTCCTGGATTAACCTCTCTTCCTGGATCAACTTCTGTGCCTGGATCAGCCTCTCCTCCTGGATCAGCCTCTCCTCCTGGATCAACTATCCTGCCTGGATCAGCCTCTTCTCCTGGATTAGCCTCTCCTCCTGGTTCAGCCTCACCTCCTCGATCAGCCTCCCCTCCTGCATCAAGTTCCCTGCCTGGATCAGCCTCTCCTCCTGGATCAGCCTCTCCTCCTTGATCAACTTACCTGCCTGGATCAGCCTCTCCTCCTGGATCAGCCTCTCTTCCTGCATCAGACTCTCCTCTTGGATCAACTTCCCTGCCTGGATCATACTCTCCTGGATCAGCCTTTCCTCCTGGATAAGCCTCTCCTCCTGGATCAGCCTCCTCTCCTGCATCAACTTCCCTGCCTGGATCAGCCTCTCCTCCTGGATCAGCCTCTCCTCCTGGATCAACTTTACTGCCTGGATCAGCCTCTCCGCGTGGATCTGCCTCTCCTCCTGGATCAGCCTCCCGATTTGCATCAATTTCTGTGCCTGGATCAGCCTCTCCTCCTGTATCAGCCTCTCTTCCTGCATCAGCCTCTCCTCCTGGAGAAACTTCCATGACTCGATCAGCCTCTCCTCCTGGATCAGCCTCTCCTCCTGCATCAGCCTCTCCTCGTGGATCAACTTCCCTGCCTGGATCAGCCTCTCCTCCTGGATCAGCCTCCCCTCCTGCATTAGCCTCCCCTCCTGCATCAAATTCCCTGCCAGGACCAGCCTCTCCTCCTGGATCAGCCTCTCTTCCTTCATCAGCCTCTCCTCCTGGATCAACTTCCCTGCCTCGATCAGTCTCTCCTGGAGGATCAGCCTCTCCTCCTCGATTAGCCTCCCCTCCTGAATCAACTTCCCTGCCTCGATAAGCCTCTCCTCCTGGATCAGCCTCTCCTCCTGGATCAGCCTCTCCTCCTCGAAAAGCCAATCCTCCTGGATCAGCCTCTCCTCCTGGATCAACTTCCCTGCCTGGATCAGCCTCTCCTCCTGGATCAGCCTCCCCTCCTTCATTAGCCTCCCCTCCTGCATCAAATTCCCTGCCTGGATCAGCCTCTCCTCCTGGATCAGCCTGTCCTGCGGGATCAGCCTCTCGTCTTGGATCAACTTCCCTGCCTGGATCCGCCTCTCCTCCTGGATCAGGCTCACATCCTGGTTCAGCCTCTCCTCCTGCATCAACTTCCCTGCCTGGATCAGCCTCTCCTCCTGGATCAGCCTCTGCTCCTGGATAAGCCTCTCCTCCTGGATCAACTTCCCCGCCTGCATCAACTTCTCTGCCTGGATCAGCCTCTCATCCTGGAATAGCCTCTCCACTTTGATCAGCCTCTCCTCCTGGCTCAGCCTCCCCTCCTGCATCAAATTCCCTGCCTTTATTAGCCTTTCCTCCTCGATCTGCCTCTCCTCCTGGCTCAGTCTCCCCTCCTGGATTAACTTCCCTGCCTGGATCAGCCTCTCCTCCTGGGTCAGCCTCTCCACATGGATCAGCCTCTCCTCCTGGACCAGCCTCTCCTGCTAGATCAACTTCTGTGCCTGGATCAGCCTCTCCTCCTGGATCAGCCTCTCCTCCTGGATCAGCCTCTCCTCCTGGATCAACTTCCCTGCCTGGATCAGCCTCTTTTCCTGAATCAGCCTCTCCTCCTGGATCAGCCTCACCTCCTGGTTCAGCCTCCCCTCCTGCATCAACTTCCCTGCCTGGATCAGCCTCTCCTCCTGGATAAGCCTCCCCTCCTGAATCAAATTCCCTGCCTACATCACCCTGTCCTCCTGGATCAGCCTCTCCTCCTGGATCAGGCTCCACTCCTGCATCAAATTCCCTGCCTTTATTAGCCTTTCCTCCTCGACCAGCCTCTCCTCCTGGATCAGCCTCCTGTCCTGGATCAACTTCGCTGCCTGGATCTGCCTCTCCTCCTGGCTCAGCCTCCCCTCCTGGATCAACTTCCCTGCATGGATCAGCCTGTCCTCCTGGATCAGCCTCTTCTCCTGGACCAGTCGCTCCTCCTGGATCAACCTCCCTGCCTGGATCAGCCTCTCCTCCTGGAACAGCCTCTCTTCCTGGAGGAGCCTCCCCTCCTGCATCAAATTCCCTGCCTGGATTAGCCTCTCCTCCTGGATCAGCCTCTCCTCCTGGATCAGCCTCTCCCCCTGGACCAGCATCTCCTCCTGGATCAACTTCCCTGCCTGGATCAGCCTCTCCTCCAGTATCAGCCTCTCCTCCTGGAGCAGCCTCCCGTCCTGCGTCAAATTCCCTGCTTGATCAGCCTCTCCTCCTGGATCAGCCTCTCGTCCTGGATTAACCTCTCTTCCTGGATCAACTTCTGTGCCTGGATCAGCCTCTCCTCCTGGATCAGCCTCTCCTCCTGGATCAACTATCCTGCCTGGATCAGCCTCTTCTCCTGGATTAGCCTCTCCTCCTGGTTCAGCCTCACCTCCTCGATCAGCCTCCCCTCCTGCATCAAGTTCCCTGCCTGGATCAGCCTCTCCTCCTGGATCAGCCTCTCCTCCTTGATCAACTTACCTGCCTGGATCAGCCTCTCCTCCTGGATCAGCCTCTCTTCCTGCATCAGACTCTCCTCTTGGATCAACTTCCCTGCCTGGATCATACTCTCCTCCTGGATCAGCCTTTCCTCCTGGATAAGCCTCTCCTCCTGGATCAGCCTCCTCTCCTGCATCAACTTCCCTGCCTGGATCAGCCTCTCCTCCTGGATAAGCCTCCCCTCCTGAATCAAATTCCCTGCCTGCATCACCCTGTCCTCCTGGATCAGCGTCTCCTCCTGGATCAGCCTCCCCTCCTGCATCAAATTCCCTGCCTTTATTAGCCTTTCCTCCTGGATCAGCCTCTCCTCCTGGATCAGCCTCCTGTCCTGGATCAACTTCGCTGTCTGGATCTGCCTCTCCTCCTGGCTCAGCCTCCCCTCCTGGATCAACTTCCCTGCATGGATCAGCCTCTCCTCCTGGATCAGCCTCTCCTCCCGGACCAGCCACTCCTCCTGGATCAACCTCCCTGCCTGGTTCAGACTCTCCTCCTGGAACAGCCTCTCTTCCTGGAGCAGCCTCCCCTCCTGCATCAAATTCCCTGCCTGGATTAGCCTCTCCTCCTGAATCAGCCTCTCCTCCTGGATTAGCCTCTCCTCCTGGATCAACTTCCGTGCCTGGATCAGCCTCTTCTCCTGGATCAGCCTCTCCTCCTGGAACAGCCTCTCCTGCTAGATCAACTTCTGTGCCTGGATCAGCCTCTCCTCCTGGATCAGCCTCTCCTCCTGGATCAGCCTCTCCTCCTGGATCAACTTCCCTGCCTGGATCAGCCTCTTTTCCTGGATCAGCCTCTCCTCCTGGATCAGCCTCACCTCCTGGTTCAGCCTCCCCTCCTGCATCAACTTCCCTGCCTGGATCAGCCTCTCATCCTGGATCAAATTCCCTGCCTGCATCACCCTGTCCTCCTGGATCAGCCTCTCCTTCTGGATCAGCCTCCCCTCCTGCATCCAATTCCCTGCCTTTATTAGCCTTTCCTCCTCGATCTGCCTCTCCTCCTGGCTCAGCCTCCCCTCCTGGATTAACTTCCCTGCCTGGATCAGCCTCTCCTCCTGGGTCAGCCTCTCCACATGGATCAGCCTCTCCTCCTGGATCAACTTCCCTGCCTGGATCAGCCTCTCCTCCTGGATCTGCCTCTCTTCCTGGATCAGCCTCTCCTCCTGGATCAACATCCCTGCCTGCATCAGCCTCTCCTCCTGGATCTGCCTCTCCTCCTGCATCAGCCGCTCCTCCTGCATCAACTTCCCTGCCTGTATCAGCCTCTGCTACTGGATCAGCCTCTCCTCCTGGATCAGCCTCTCCTCCTGGATCAGCTTCTCCTCCTGGACCAGCCTCTCATCCTGGATCAACTTCTGTGCCGGAATCAGCCTCTCCTCCTGGATCAGACTCTCCTCCTGGATCAGACTCTCCTCCTGGATCAGCCTACCCTCCTGCATCAAATTCCCTGCCTGAGTCAGCCTCTCCTCCTGGATCAGCCTCTCCTCCTGGATCAGCCTCTCCTCCTGGACCAGCCTCTCATCCTGGATCAACTTCTGTGCCTGAATCAGCCTCTCCTCCTGGATCAGACTCTCCTCCTGGATCAGACTCTCCTCCTGGATCAGCCTACCCTCCTGCATCAAATTCCCTGCCTGAATCAGCCTCTCCTCCTGGATGAGCCTCTCCTCCTGGATCAGCTTCTCCTCCTGAATCAACTTCCCTGCATGGACCAGCCTCTGCTCCTGGATCAGCCTCTCCTCCTTGATCTGTCTCTCTTCCTGGATCAGCCTCCCCTCCTGCACCAACTTCCCTGCCTCGATCAGCCTCTCCTCCTGGATCAGCCTTTCCTCCTCGATCAGCCTCCCCTCCTGGATCAGCCTCTCCTCCTGGATCAGCCTCTCCTCCTGGACCAGACTCTCCTCATGGATCAACTTCCCTGCCTGGATCAGCCTCTCCTCCTGGATCTGCCTCTCCTCCTGGACCAGACTCTCCTCATGGATCAACTTCCCTGCCTGGATCAGCCTCTCCTCCTGTTTCAGCCTCTTCTCCTGGAGCAGCCTCCCCTCCTGCATCAAATTCTCTGCCTGGAGCAGCCGCTCCTTCTGGATCAGCCTCTCCTCATGGTTTAGCCTCTCCTTGTGGATCAACTTCCCTGCCTGGATCAGCCTCTCCTCCTGGAACAGCCTCTCCTCCTGGAGCAGCCTCTCCTCCTGGAGCAGCCTCCCCTCCTGCATCAAATTCCCTGCTTGATCAGCCTCTCCTCCTGGATCAGCCTCTCCTCCTGGATCAACTATCCTGCCTGGATCAGCCTCTTCTCCTGAATTAGCCTCACCTACTGGTTCACCCTCACCTCCTGGATCAGCCTCTCCTCCTTGATCAACTTCCCTGCCTGGATCAGCCTCTCCTCCTGGATCAGCCTCTCTTCCTGCATCAGATTCTCCTCTTGGATCAACTTCCTTGCCTGGATCACCCTCTCCTCCTGGATCAGCCTCTCCTCCTGGATCAGCCTCCCGTCCTGCATCAACTTCCCTGCCTGGATCAGCCTCTCTTCCTGGATCACCCTCTCCTCCTCGATCAGCCTCTCGTCCTGGAACAGGCTCTCCTCCTGGAACAGCCTCTCCTCTTGGATCAACTTCCCTGGCTGGATCACCCTCTCCTCCTGGGTCAGCCTCTCCTCCTGGGTCAGCCTCTTCTCCTGGATCAACTTTCCTGCCTGGATCAGCTTCTCCTCGTGGATCTGCCTCTCCTCCTGTATCAGCCTCCCCTTTTGCATCAACTTCTGTGCCTGGATCAGCCTCTCCTCCTGTATCAGCCTCTCTTCCTGCATCAGCCTCTCTTCCTGGATCAATTTCCCTGACTCAATCAGCCTCTCCTCCTGGATCAGCCTCTCCTCCTGGATCAGCCTCTCCTCTTGGATCAACTTCCCTGCCTGGATGAGCTTCTCCTCCTGGATGAACCTCTCCTCCTGGATAAGCCTCTCCTCCTGGATCAGCCTCCCCTCTTGCATCAACTTCCCTCCCTGGACCAGCCTCTCCTTTTGGATCAGCCTCTGCTCCTGCATAAGCCTCTCCTCCTGCATCAACTTCCCTGCCTGGATCAGCCTCACCTCATGGATCAGCCTCTCCTCCTGGATCAGCCTATCCTCCTGGATCAGCCTCTCCTCTTCGATCAGCCTCTCCTCGTGGATCAGCCTCTCTGCCTCGATTGGCCTCTCGTTCTGGATCAGCCTCTCATCTTGGATCAGCCTCTCCTCCTCGATCAACTTTCCTGCCTGGATAAGCCTATCCTCATGGATCAGCCTCTCCTCCTGGATAAGCCTCTCCTTCTGGATTAACTTCCCTGCCTGGATCAGCCTCTCCTCCTGGATCAGCCTCTCCTCCTGGACCAGTCTCTCATCCTAGATCAACTTCCCTGCCTGGATCAGCCTCTCCTCCTGGATCAGCCTCTCCTCCTGCAGCAGCCTCCCCCCCTGAATCAAACTCCCTGCTTGATCAGCCTCTCCTCCTGCATAAGCCTCCCCTCCTGCATGAACTTCTGTGCCTGGATCAGCCTCTCCTCCTGGATCAGCCTCTCTTCCTGCATCATACTCTCCTCCTGGATCAACTTCTCTGCCTCGATCAGCCTCTCCTCCTGGATCAGCCTCCCCTCCTGAATCAACTTCCCTGCCTCGATGAGCCTCTCCTCCTGGATCAGCCTCTCCTCCTGGATCAGCCTCTCCTCCGGGATCAACTTCCCTGCCTGGATCAGCCTCTCCTCCTGGATCAGCCTCCCCGCCTGCATTAGCCTCCCCTCCTGCATCAAATTCCTTGCCTGAATCAGCCTCTCCTTCTGGATTAGCCTGTCCTGCTGGATCAGCCTCTCCTCTTGGAACAACTTCCCTGCCTGGATCAGCCTCTCCTCCTGGGTCAGCCTGTCCTCCTGGATCAGCCTCTCTTCCTGCATCAGACTCTCCTCTTTGATCAACTTCCCTGCCTGGATCAGCCTCTTCTCCTGAATCAGCCTTTCCTCCTGGTCAGCCTCTCCTCCTGGATCAGCCTCCCCTCCTGCATCAACTTCCCTGCCTGGATCAGCCTCTCTTCCTGGATCACCCTCTCCTCCTCGATCAGCCTCTCGTCCTGCATCAGCCTCTCGTCCTGGATGAGCCTCTGCTCCTGGATCAACTTCCCTGCCTGGATCAGCCTCTCCTCTTCGATCAGCTTCCCCTCCTGCATCAAATTCCCTGCCTGGATCAGCCTCTACTCCTGGATCAGCCTGTCCTGCTGTATCAGCCTCTCCTCTTGGATCAACTTCCCTGCCTGGATCAGCCTCTCCTCCTGGGTCAGCCTCTACTCCTGGATCAGCCTCTCCTCCTGGATCAACTTTACTGCCTGGATCAGCCTCTCCGCGTGGATCTGCCTCTCCTCCTGGATCAGCCTCCCGATTTGCATCAATTTCTGTGCCTGGATCAGCCTCTCCTCCTGTATCAGCCTCTCTTCCTGCATCAGCCTCTCCTCCTGGAGAAACTTCCATGACTCGATCAGCCTCTCCTCCTGGATCAGCCTCTCCTCCTGCATCAGCCTCTCCTCGTGGATCAACTTCCCTGCCTGGATCAGCCTCTCCTCCTGGATCAGCCTCCCCTCCTGCATTAGCCTCCCCTCCTGCATCAAATTCCCTGCCAGGACCAGCCTCTCCTCCTGGATCAGCCTCTCTTCCTTCATCAGCCTCTCCTCCTGGATCAACTTCCCTGCCTCGATCAGTCTCTCCTGGAGGATCAGCCTCTCCTCCTCGATTAGCCTCCCCTCCTGAATCAACTTCCCTGCCTCGATAAGCCTCTCCTCCTGGATCAGCCTCTCCTCCTGGATCAGCCTCTCCTCCTCGAAAAGCCAATCCTCCTGGATCAGCCTCTCCTCCTGGATCAACTTCCCTGCCTGGATCAGCCTCTCCTCCTGGATCAGCCTCCCCTCCTGCATTAGCCTCCCCTCCTGCATCAAATTCCCTGCCTGGATCAGCCTCTCCTCCTGGATCCTCCTGTCCTGCTGGATCAGCCTCTCCTCTTGGAACAACTTCCCTGCCTGGATCAGCCTCTCCTCCTGGATCAGGCTCACCTCCTTGTTCAGCCTCTCCTCCTGCATCAACTTCCCTGCCTGGATCAGCCTCTCCTCCTGGATCAGCCTCCCCTCCTGCATCAAATTCCCTGCCTGGATCAGCCTCTCCTCCTGGATAAGCCTCTCCTTCTGGATCAACTTCCCTGCGTGGATCAGCCTCTCCTCCTGGATCAGCCTCTCCTCCTGGATCCGCCTCACCTCCTGGATCAGCCTCCCCGCCTGCATCAACTTCTCTGCCTGGATCAGCCTCTCATCATGGATCAGCCTCTCCAATTTGATCAGCCTCTCCTCCTGGCTCAGCCTCCCCTCCTGGATCACCTTCCCTGCATGGATCAGCCTCTCTTCCTGGATCAGCCTCTCCTCCTGGATCAGCCTCTTCTCCCGGACCAGCCGCTCCTCGTGGATATACCTCCCTGCCTGGATCAGCCTCTCTTCCTGGAACAGCCTCTCCTCCTGGAGCAGCCTCCCCTCCTGCATCAATTTCTCTCCCTGGATCAGCCTCTCCTTCTGGATCAGCCTCTCCTCATGGTTTAGCCTCTCCTTGTGGATCAACTTCCCTGCCTGGATCAGCCTCTCCTCCTGGATCAGCCTCTCTTCCTGGATCTGCCTCTCCTCCTGGAACAGGCTCTCCTCATGGATCAACTTCCCTGCCTGGATCAGCCTCTCCTCCTGGATCGGCCTCTCCTCCTGGAGCAGCCTCCCCTCCTGCATCAAATTCCCTGCTTGATCAGCCTCTCCTCCTGAATCAGCCTCTCGTCCTGGATTAACCTCGCTTCCTGGGTCAACTTCTGTGCCTGGATCAGCCTCTCCTCCTGGATCAGCCTCTCCTCCTGGATCAACTATCCTGGCTGGATAAGCCTCTTCTCCTGGATTAGCCTCACCTACTGGTTCACCCTCACCTCCTGGATCAGCCTCTCCTCCTTGATCAACTTCCCTGCCTGGATCAGCCTCTCCTCCTGGATCAGCCTCTCCTCCTGGACCAGTCTCTCATCCTAGATCAACTTCCCTGCCTGGATCAGCCTCTCCTCCTGGATCAGCCTCTCCTCCTGCAGCAGCCTCCCCCCCTGAATCAAACTCCCTGCTTGATCAGCCTCTCCTCCTGCATAAGCCTCCCCTCCTGCATGAACTTCTGTGCCTGGATCAGCCTCTCCTCCTGGATCAGCCTCTCTTCCTGCATCATACTCTCCTCCTGGATCAACTTCTCTGCCTCGATCAGCCTCTCCTCCTGGATCAGCCTCCCCTCCTGAATCAACTTCCCTGCCTCGATGAGCCTCTCCTCCTGGATCAGCCTCTCCTCCGGGATCAACTTCCCTGCCTGGATCAGCCTCTCCTCCTGGATCAGCCTCCCCGCCTGCATTAGCCTCCCCTCCTGCATCAAATTCCTTGCCTGAATCAGCCTCTCCTTCTGGATTAGCCTGTCCTGCTGGATCAGCCTCTCATCTTGGAACAACTTCCCTGCCTGGATCAGCCTCTCCTCCTGGGTCAGCCTGTCCTCCTGGATCAGCCTCTCTTCCTGCATCAGACTCTCCTCTTTGATCAACTTCCCTGCCTGGATCAGCCTCTTCTCCTGAATCAGCCTTTCCTCCTGGTCAGCCTCTCCTCCTGGATCAGCCTCCCCTCCTGCATCAACTTCCCTGCCTGGATCAGCCTCTCTTCCTGGATCACCCTCTCCTCCTCGATCAGCCTCTCGTCCTGCATCAGCCTCTCGTCCTGGATGAGCCTCTGCTCCTGGATCAACTTCCCTGCCTGGATCAGCCTCTCCTCTTCGATCAGCTTCCCCTCCTGCATCAAATTCCCTGCCTGGATCAGCCTCTACTCCTGGATCAGCCTGTCCTGCTGTATCAGCCTCTCCTCTTGGATCAACTTCCCTGCCTGGATCAGCCTCTCCTCCTGGGTCAGCCTCTACTCCTGGATCAGCCTCTCCTCCTGGATCAACTTTACTGCCTGGATCAGCCTCTCCGCGTGGATCTGCCTCTCCTCCTGGATCAGCCTCCCGATTTGCATCAATTTCTGTGCCTGGATCAGCCTCTCCTCCTGTATCAGCCTCTCTTCCTGCATCAGCCTCTCCTCCTGGAGAAACTTCCATGACTCGATCAGCCTCTCCTCCTGGATCAGCCTCTCCTCCTGCATCAGCCTCTCCTCGTGGATCAACTTCCCTGCCTGGATCAGCCTCTCCTCCTGGATCAGCCTCCCCTCCTGCATTAGCCTCCCCTCCTGCATCAAATTCCCTGCCAGGACCAGCCTCTCCTCCTGGATCAGCCTCTCTTCCTTCATCAGCCTCTCCTCCTGGATCAACTTCCCTGCCTCGATCAGTCTCTCCTGGAGGATCAGCCTCTCCTCCTCGATTAGCCTCCCCTCCTGAATCAACTTCCCTGCCTCGATAAGCCTCTCCTCCTGGATCAGCCTCTCCTCCTGGATCAGCCTCTCCTCCTCGAAAAGCCAATCCTCCTGGATCAGCCTCTCCTCCTGGATCAACTTCCCTGCCTGGATCAGCCTCTCCTCCTGGATCAGCCTCCCCTCCTGCATTAGCCTCCCCTCCTGCATCAAATTCCCTGCCTGGATCAGCCTCTCCTCCTGGATCAGCCTGTCCTGCGGGATCAGCCTCTCGTCTTGGATCAACTTCCCTGCCTGGATCCGCCTCTCCTCCTGGATCAGGCTCACATCCTGGTTCAGCCTCTCCTCCTGCATCAACTTCCCTGCCTGGATCAGCCTCTCCTCCTGGATCAGCCTCTGCTCCTGGATAAGCCTCTCCTCCTGGATCAACTTCCCCGCCTGCATCAACTTCTCTGCCTGGATCAGCCTCTCATCCTGGAATAGCCTCTCCACTTTGATCAGCCTCTCCTCCTGGCTCAGCCTCCCCTCCTGCATCAAATTCCCTGCCTTTATTAGCCTTTCCTCCTCGATCTGCCTCTCCTCCTGGCTCAGTCTCCCCTCCTGGATTAACTTCCCTGCCTGGATCAGCCTCTCCTCCTGGGTCAGCCTCTCCACATGGATCAGCCTCTCCTCCTGGACCAGCCTCTCCTGCTAGATCAACTTCTGTGCCTGGATCAGTCTCTCCTCCTGGATCAGCCTCTCCTCCTGGATCAGCCTCTCCTCCTGGATCAACTTCCCTGCCTGGATCAGCCTCTTTTCCTGAATCAGCCTCTCCTCCTGGATCAGCCTCACCTCCTGGTTCAGCCTCCCCTCCTGCATCAACTTCCCTGCCTGGATCAGCCTCTCCTCCTGGATAAGCCTCCCCTCCTGAATCAAATTCCCTGCCTACATCACCCTGTCCTCCTGGATCAGCCTCTCCTCCTGGATCAGGCTCCACTCCTGCATCAAATTCCCTGCCTTTATTAGCCTTTCCTCCTCGACCAGCCTCTCCTCCTGGATCAGCCTCCTGTCCTGGATCAACTTCGCTGCCTGGATCTGCCTCTCCTCCTGGCTCAGCCTCCCCTCCTGGATCAACTTCCCTGCATGGATCAGCCTGTCCTCCTGGATCAGCCTCTTCTCCTGGACCAGTCGCTCCTCCTGGATCAACCTCCCTGCCTGGATCAGCCTCTCCTCCTGGAACAGCCTCTCTTCCTGGAGGAGCCTCCCCTCCTGCATCAAATTCCCTGCCTGGATTAGCCTCTCCTCCTGGATCAGCCTCTCCTCCTGGATCAGCCTCTCCCCCTGGACCAGCCTCTCCTCCTGGATCAACTTCCCTGCCTGGATCAGCCTCTCCTCCAGTATCAGCCTCTCCTCCTGGAGCAGCCTCCCGTCCTGCGTCAAATTCCCTGCTTGATCAGCCTCTCCTCCTGGATCAGCCTCTCGTCCTGGATTAACCTCTCTTCCTGGATCAACTTCTGTGCCTGGATCAGCCTCTCCTCCTGGATCAGCCTCTCCTCCTGGATCAACTATCCTGCCTGGATCAGCCTCTTCTCCTGGATTAGCCTCTCCTCCTGGTTCAGCCTCACCTCCTCGATCAGCCTCCCCTCCTGCATCAAGTTCCCTGCCTGGATCAGCCTCTCCTCCTGGATCAGCCTCTCCTCCTTGATCAACTTACCTGCCTGGATCAGCCTCTCCTCCTGGATCAGCCTCTCTTCCTGCATCAGACTCTCCTCTTGGATCAACTTCCCTGCCTGGATCATACTCTCCTGGATCAGCCTTTCCTCCTGGATAAGCCTCTCCTCCTGGATCAGCCTCCTCTCCTGCATCAACTTCCCTGCCTGGATCAGCCTCTCCTCCTGGATAAGCCTCCCCTCCTGAATCAAATTTCCTGCCTGCATCACCCTGTCCTCCTGGATCAGCCTCTCCTCCTGGATCAGCCTCCCCTCCTGCATCAAATTCCCTGCCTTTATTAGCCTTTCCTCCTGGATCAGCCTCTCCTCCTGGATCAGCCTCCTGTCCTGGATCAACTTCGCTGTCTGGATCTGCCTCTCCTCCTGGCTCAGCCTCCCCTCCTGGATCAACTTCCCTGCATGGATCAGCCTCTCCTCCTGGATCAGCCTCTCTTCCTGGAGCAGCCTCCCCTCCTGCATCAAATTCCCTGCCTGGATTAGCCTCTCCTCCTGGATCAGCCTCTCCTCCTGGATTAGCCTCTCCTCCTGGATCAACTTCCGTGCCTGGATCAGCCTCTTCTCCTGGATCAGCCTCTCCTCCTGGAACAGCCTCTCCTGCTAGATCAACTTCTGTGCCTGGATCAGCCTCTCCTCCTGGATCAGCCTCTCCTCCTGGATCAGCCTCTCCTCCTGGATCAACTTCCCTGCCTGGATCAGCCTCTTTTCCTGGATCAGCCTCTCCTCCTGGATCAGCCTCACCTCCTGGTTCAGCCTCCCCTCCTGCATCAACTTCCCTGCCTGGATCAGCCTCTCATCCTGGATCAAATTCCCTGCCTGCATCACCCTGTCCTCCTGGATCAGCCTCTCCTTCTGGATCAGCCTCCCCTCCTGCATCCAATTCCCTGCCTTTATTAGCCTTTCCTCCTCGATCTGCCTCTCCTCCTGGCTCAGCCTCCCCTCCTGGATTAACTTCCCTGCCTGGATCAGCCTCTCCTCCTGGGTCAGCCTCTCCACATGGATCAGCCTCTCCTCCTGGATCAACTTCCCTGCCTGGATCAGCCTCTCCTCCTGGATCTGCCTCTCTTCCTGGATCAGCCTCTCCTCCTGGATCAACATCCCTGCCTGCATCAGCCTCTCCTCCTGGATCTGCCTCTCCTCCTGCATCAGCCGCTCCTCCTGCATCAACTTCCCTGCCTGTATCAGCCTCTGCTACTGGATCAGCCTCTCCTCCTGGATCAGCCTCTCCTCCTGGATCAGCTTCTCCTCCTGGACCAGCCTCTCATCCTGGATCAACTTCTGTGCCGGAATCAGCCTCTCCTCCTGGATCAGACTCTCCTCCTGGATCAGACTCTCCTCCTGGATCAGCCTACCCTCCTGCATCAAATTCCCTGCCTGAGTCAGCCTCTCCTCCTGGATCAGCCTCTCCTCCTGGATCAGCCTCTCCTCCTGGACCAGCCTCTCATCCTGGATCAACTTCTGTGCCTGAATCAGCCTCTCCTCCTGGATCAGACTCTCCTCCTGGATCAGACTCTCCTCCTGGATCAGCCTACCCTCCTGCATCAAATTCCCTGCCTGAATCAGCCTCTCCTCCTGGATGAGCCTCTCCTCCTGGATCAGCTTCTCCTCCTGAATCAACTTCCCTGCATGGACCAGCCTCTGCTCCTGGATCAGCCTCTCCTCCTTGATCTGTCTCTCTTCCTGGATCAGCCTCCCCTCCTGCACCAACTTCCCTGCCTCGATCAGCCTCTCCTCCTGGATCAGCCTTTCCTCCTCGATCAGCCTCCCCTCCTGGATCAGCCTCTCCTCCTGGATCAGCCTCTCCTCCTGGACCAGACTCTCCTCATGGATCAACTTCCCTGCCTGGATCAGCCTCTCCTCCTGGATCTGCCTCTCCTCCTGGACCAGACTCTCCTCATGGATCAACTTCCCTGCCTGGATCAGCCTCTCCTCCTGTTTCAGCCTCTTCTCCTGGAGCAGCCTCCCCTCCTGCATCAAATTCTCTGCCTGGAGCAGCCGCTCCTTCTGGATCAGCCTCTCCTCATGGTTTAGCCTCTCCTTGTGGATCAACTTCCCTGCCTGGATCAGCCTCTCCTCCTGGAACAGCCTCTCCTCCTGGAGCAGCCTCTCCTCCTGGAGCAGCCTCCCCTCCTGCATCAAATTCCCTGCTTGATCAGCCTCTCCTCCTGGATCAGCCTCTCCTCCTGGATCAACTATCCTGCCTGGATCAGCCTCTTCT
The DNA here is from genome assembly GCA_023548195.1 of Bettongia penicillata ogilbyi. Taxonomy (NCBI): domain Eukaryota; kingdom Metazoa; phylum Chordata; class Mammalia; order Diprotodontia; family Potoroidae; genus Bettongia; species Bettongia penicillata. Next base: position 18,006 of record JAJHZJ010000098.1, read on the forward strand.
CCTGAATTAGCCTCACCTACTGGTTCACCCTCACCTCCTGGATCAGCCTCTCCTCCTTGATCAACTTCCCTGCCTGGATCAGCCTCTCCTCCTGGATCAGCCTCTCTTCCTGCATCAGATTCTCCTCTTGGATCAACTTCCTTGCCTGGATCACCCTCTCCTCCTGGATCAGCCTCTCCTCCTGGATCAGCCTCCCGTCCTGCATCAACTTCCCTGCCTGGATCAGCCTCTCTTCCTGGATCACCCTCTCCTCCTCGATCAGCCTCTCGTCCTGGAACAGGCTCTCCTCCTGGAACAGCCTCTCCTCTTGGATCAACTTCCCTGGCTGGATCACCCTCTCCTCCTGGGTCAGCCTCTCCTCCTGGGTCAGCCTCTTCTCCTGGATCAACTTTCCTGCCTGGATCAGCTTCTCCTCGTGGATCTGCCTCTCCTCCTGTATCAGCCTCCCCTTTTGCATCAACTTCTGTGCCTGGATCAGCCTCTCCTCCTGTATCAGCCTCTCTTCCTGCATCAGCCTCTCTTCCTGGATCAATTTCCCTGACTCAATCAGCCTCTCCTCCTGGATCAGCCTCTCCTCCTGGATCAGCCTCTCCTCTTGGATCAACTTCCCTGCCTGGATGAGCTTCTCCTCCTGGATGAACCTCTCCTCCTGGATAAGCCTCTCCTCCTGGATCAGCCTCCCCTCTTGCATCAACTTCCCTCCCTGGACCAGCCTCTCCTTTTGGATCAGCCTCTGCTCCTGCATAAGCCTCTCCTCCTGCATCAACTTCCCTGCCTGGATCAGCCTCACCTCATGGATCAGCCTCTCCTCCTGGATCAGCCTATCCTCCTGGATCAGCCTCTCCTCTTCGATCAGCCTCTCCTCGTGGATCAGCCTCTCCGCCTCGATTGGCCTCTCGTTCTGGATCAGCCTCTCATCTTGGATCAGCCTCTCCTCCTCGATCAACTTTCCTGCCTGGATAAGCCTATCCTCATGGATCAGCCTCTCCTCCTGGATAAGCCTCTCCTTCTGGATTAACTTCCCTGCCTGGATCAGCCTCTCCTCCTGGATCAGCCTCTCCTCCTGGACCAGTCTCTCATCCTAGATCAACTTCCCTGCCTGGATCAGCCTCTCCTCCTGGATCAGCCTCTCCTCCTGCAGCAGCCTCCCCCCCTGAATCAAACTCCCTGCTTGATCAGCCTCTCCTCCTGCATAAGCCTCCCCTCCTGCATGAACTTCTGTGCCTGGATCAGCCTCTCCTCCTGGATCAGCCTCTCTTCCTGCATCATACTCTCCTCCTGGATCAACTTCTCTGCCTCGATCAGCCTCTCCTCCTGGATCAGCCTCCCCTCCTGAATCAACTTCCCTGCCTCGATGAGCCTCTCCTCCTGGATCAGCCTCTCCTCCTGGATCAGCCTCTCCTCCGGGATCAACTTCCCTGCCTGGATCAGCCTCTCCTCCTGGATCAGCCTCCCCGCCTGCATTAGCCTCCCCTCCTGCATCAAATTCCTTGCCTGAATCAGCCTCTCCTTCTGGATTAGCCTGTCCTGCTGGATCAGCCTCTCCTCTTGGAACAACTTCCCTGCCTGGATCAGCCTCTCCTCCTGGGTCAGCCTGTCCTCCTGGATCAGCCTCTCTTCCTGCATCAGACTCTCCTCTTTGATCAACTTCCCTGCCTGGATCAGCCTCTTCTCCTGAATCAGCCTTTCCTCCTGGTCAGCCTCTCCTCCTGGATCAGCCTCCCCTCCTGCATCAACTTCCCTGCCTGGATCAGCCTCTCTTCCTGGATCACCCTCTCCTCCTCGATCAGCCTCTCGTCCTGCATCAGCCTCTCGTCCTGGATGAGCCTCTGCTCCTGGATCAACTTCCCTGCCTGGATCAGCCTCTCCTCTTCGATCAGCTTCCCCTCCTGCATCAAATTCCCTGCCTGGATCAGCCTCTACTCCTGGATCAGCCTGTCCTGCTGTATCAGCCTCTCCTCTTGGATCAACTTCCCTGCCTGGATCAGCCTCTCCTCCTGGGTCAGCCTCTACTCCTGGATCAGCCTCTCCTCCTGGATCAACTTTACTGCCTGGATCAGCCTCTCCGCGTGGATCTGCCTCTCCTCCTGGATCAGCCTCCCGATTTGCATCAATTTCTGTGCCTGGATCAGCCTCTCCTCCTGTATCAGCCTCTCTTCCTGCATCAGCCTCTCCTCCTGGAGAAACTTCCATGACTCGATCAGCCTCTCCTCCTGGATCAGCCTCTCCTCCTGCATCAGCCTCTCCTCGTGGATCAACTTCCCTGCCTGGATCAGCCTCTCCTCCTGGATCAGCCTCCCCTCCTGCATTAGCCTCCCCTCCTGCATCAAATTCCCTGCCAGGACCAGCCTCTCCTCCTGGATCAGCCTCTCTTCCTTCATCAGCCTCTCCTCCTGGATCAACTTCCCTGCCTCGATCAGTCTCTCCTGGAGGATCAGCCTCTCCTCCTCGATTAGCCTCCCCTCCTGAATCAACTTCCCTGCCTCGATAAGCCTCTCCTCCTGGATCAGCCTCTCCTCCTGGATCAGCCTCTCCTCCTCGAAAAGCCAATCCTCCTGGATCAGCCTCTCCTCCTGGATCAACTTCCCTGCCTGGATCAGCCTCTCCTCCTGGATCAGCCTCCCCTCCTGCATTAGCCTCCCCTCCTGCATCAAATTCCCTGCCTGGATCAGCCTCTCCTCCTGGATCCTCCTGTCCTGCTGGATCAGCCTCTCCTCTTGGAACAACTTCCCTGCCTGGATCAGCCTCTCCTCCTGGATCAGGCTCACCTCCTTGTTCAGCCTCTCCTCCTGCATCAACTTCCCTGCCTGGATCAGCCTCTCCTCCTGGATCAGCCTCCCCTCCTGCATCAAATTCCCTGCCTGGATCAGCCTCTCCTCCTGGATAAGCCTCTCCTTCTGGATCAACTTCCCTGCGTGGATCAGCCTCTCCTCCTGGATCAGCCTCTCCTCCTGGATCCGCCTCACCTCCTGGATCAGCCTCCCCGCCTGCATCAACTTCTCTGCCTGGATCAGCCTCTCATCATGGATCAGCCTCTCCAATTTGATCAGCCTCTCCTCCTGGCTCAGCCTCCCCTCCTGGATCACCTTCCCTGCATGGATCAGCCTCTCTTCCTGGATCAGCCTCTCCTCCTGGATCAGCCTCTTCTCCCGGACCAGCCGCTCCTCGTGGATATACCTCCCTGCCTGGATCAGCCTCTCTTCCTGGAACAGCCTCTCCTCCTGGAGCAGCCTCCCCTCCTGCATCAATTTCTCTCCCTGGATCAGCCTCTCCTTCTGGATCAGCCTCTCCTCATGGTTTAGCCTCTCCTTGTGGATCAACTTCCCTGCCTGGATCAGCCTCTCCTCCTGGATCAGCCTCTCTTCCTGGATCTGCCTCTCCTCCTGGAACAGGCTCTCCTCATGGATCAACTTCCCTGCCTGGATCAGCCTCTCCTCCTGGATCGGCCTCTCCTCCTGGAGCAGCCTCCCCTCCTGCATCAAATTCCCTGCTTGATCAGCCTCTCCTCCTGAATCAGCCTCTCGTCCTGGATTAACCTCGCTTCCTGGGTCAACTTCTGTGCCTGGATCAGCCTCTCCTCCTGGATCAGCCTCTCCTCCTGGATCAACTATCCTGCCTGGATCAGCCTCTTCTCCTGGATTAGCCTCTCCTACTGGTTCACCCTCACCTCCTGGGTCAGCCTCTCCTCCTTGATCAACTTCCCTGCCTGGATTAGCCTCTCCTCCTGGATCAGCCTCTCTTCCTGCATCAGACTCTCTTCTTGGATCAACTTCCCTGCCTGGATCACCCTCTCCTCCTGGATCAGCCTTTCCTCCTGGATCAGCCTCTCCTCCTGGATCAGCCTCCCCTCCTGCATCAACTTCCCTGCCTGGATCAGCCTCTCTTCCTGGATCACCCTCTCCTCCTCGATCAGCCTCTCGTCCTGGATCAGCCTCTCCGCCTGGATCAGCCTCTCCTCCTGGATCAGCCTCTCCTCCTGGATCAGCCTGTCCTGCGGGATCAGCCTCTCGTCTTGGATCAACTTCCCTGCCTGGATCCGCCTCTCCTCCTGGATCAGGCTCACATCCTGGTTCAGCCTCTCCTCCTGCATCAACTTCCCTGCCTGGATCAGCCTCTCCTCCTGGATCAGCCTCTGCTCCTGGATAAGCCTCTCCTCCTGGATCAACTTCCCCGCCTGCATCAACTTCTCTGCCTGGATCAGCCTCTCATCCTGGAATAGCCTCTCCACTTTGATCAGCCTCTCCTCCTGGCTCAGCCTCCCCTCCTGCATCAAATTCCCTGCCTTTATTAGCCTTTCCTCCTCGATCTGCCTCTCCTCCTGGCTCAGTCTCCCCTCCTGGATTAACTTCCCTGCCTGGATCAGCCTCTCCTCCTGGGTCAGCCTCTCCACATGGATCAGCCTCTCCTCCTGGATCAACTTCCCTGCCTGGATCAGCCTCTCCTCCTGGATCTGCCTCTCTTCCTGGATCAGCCTCTCCTCCTGGATCAATGTCCCTGCCTGCATCAGCCTCTCCTCCTGGATCTGCCTCTCCTCCTGCATCAGCCGCTCCTCCTGGATCAACTTCCATGACTGGATTAACCTCTCCTCTTGGATCAGCCTCCCCTCCTGGATCAGCCTCCCCTCCTGCATCAACTTTCCTGCCTGTATCAGCCTCTGCTCCTGGATCAGCCTCTCCTCCTGGATCAGCCTCTCCTCCTGGATCAGCCTCCCCTCCTGCATCAACTTCCCTGCCTGGATCAGCCTCTCCTCCTGGATCAGCCTCACCTCCTGGATAAGCCTCTCCTCCTGGATCAACTTACCTGCCTGCATCAGCCTCTCCTCCTTGATCTGCCTCTCCTCCTGGATCAGCCGCTCTTCCTGGGTCAACTTCCCTGACTGGATCATCCTCTCCTCTTGGATCAGCCTCTCCTCCTGGATCAGCCTCTCCTCCTGCATCAACTTCCCTGCCTGGATCAGCCTCTCCTCTTGGATCAGCCTCTCCTCCTGCATCATCCTCTCCTTCTGGATCAACTTCCTTGGCTGGATCAGCCTCCTCTCCTGGATCAGCCTCTCCTCTTGGATCAGCCTCTCCTCCTGGATCAGCCTCTCCTCCTGGATCAGCCTCTCCTCGTGGATCAACTTCCTTGCCTGGATCAGCCTCCGCTCCTGGATCAGCCTCTCCTCTTGGATCAGCCTCTCCTCCTGCATCAGCCGCTCCTCTTGGATCAAGTTCCTTGCCTGGATCAGCCTCTTCTCCCGGATCAGCCTCTCCTCCTGCATCAGCCTCTCCTCCTGGATCAGCCTCCCCTCCTCCATCAACTTTCCTGCCTGGATCAGCCTCTGGTCCTGGATCAACCTCTCCTCTTGGATCAACTTCCCTGCCTGGATCAGCCTCTGCTCTTGGATCAGCCTCTCCTCCTGGATCAGCCTCCCCTTCTGCATCAACTTCCCTGCCTGGATCAGCCTCTCCTCCTGGATTAGCCTTTCCTCCTGCATCCGCCTCTCCTCCTGGATCAACTTCCCTCCCTGGATCACCCTCTCCTCCTGGATCAGTCTCTCCTCCTGGATCAGCCTCTCCACCTGGATCAACTTCCCTGCCTGGATCAGCCTCCCCTCCTGCATCAATTTCCCTGCCTCGATCAGCTTCTCCTCCTGTATCAGCCTCTCTTCCTCGATCAGCCTCTCCTCCTGGATCAGCCTCTCCTCCTGGATCAACTTCCCTGCCTGGATCATCCTCTGCTCCTGGATCAGCCTCTCCTCCTGGATCAGCCTCCCCTCCTGCATGAAATTCCCTGCCTGGATCTGCCTCTCCTCCTGGATCATCCTGTCCTGCTGGATCAGCCTCTCCTCTTGCATCAACTTCCCTGCCTGGATCAGCCTCTCCTCCTGGATCAGCCGCTCCTCCTGGATCAACTTCCCTGACTGGATCATCCTCTCTTCTTGGATCAGCCTCTCTTTCTGGATCAGCCTCCCCTCCTGCATCAACTTCCCTGCCTGGATCAGCCTCTCCTCTTGGATCAGCCTCTCCTCCTGGATCAACTTCCCTGCCTGGATCAGCCTCTCCTCCTGGATCAGCCTCTCCTCCTGGATTCTCTCTCTTCTCTAGTTTTTTTTGTGACATTGCTCTCTCTTGGTTCTTCTCCTTCCTTTTTTACCCTTCCTCTGTCTGCTTTGCTGCATCCTATAACAGGTTACATTCACTAATAGTGAGTATTCCTCCAGGATCCTTCCTGGGCCCTCTTCTCCTTTCTCTCTGTTTGATCTCACTTGGGAGATGTCATCAGCTACCATGGGTTCAACTTTCACCTCTACACAAATGATTCCTAGATCTTTCGATCCAGCTCTAATCTCTCATCAGCTGCTGCTTAGACACTATGGGTTGGATGTCCCATGGGCACCTTAAATTTAACATATTTAAAGTAGAACTCATCATTTCCCACAACCTCTCCCCATTTCCCTTCTTTCCTATTACTGTCCAGGGTACCATCATCCTCCCAGTCATCCTGGCTCACAATCTGGATTTCATTCTTGACTTTACACTCTCACTACACATCCATTGTGTTGTCCAATCTTGTGAGTTTTTACTTTCATAATATCTCTCTTCTATTTGGCCCCTTCTGGTTACTCACGCAGCGACTGCCTTTGTACGGGTCCTCACTACCTGTCTCCTGGTCTCTAAAGCAATATGCTTCTCCTTGGTTTCCCTGTCTCAAGTGTCTCCTCACTCTGATCTATCCTCCACTTAGCTGCCAATTTTTACCCCTAAAACGTAGGTTTGACCATGGCACCAACCCTTTTCCCACTTCAATAAAGTCTAATGCCTCCAAATTATCTCTAGGATCAAAAAAAGTTCTCTTCATGGCATTTAAAACCCTTCACCTCCTTCCTACCTTTCCAGCTTTCTAACACTGTCACCGCTTTGTGCCTTCTATGATCCAGTTCTTGCTTTTCCATACTCCAACTCCTGCTTTCATGAATTTCTATTCATGGTCTTCTCATTCCTGGAATACTCTCCCTCCTCACCTCTGATTCCTAGCTTCCTTCAAGACTCATCTTTCCTATCCTCCCACCCCCCCAATCCCTGCCCTTTATGCTTCCTTCCATTTACACTGTCTAGATCTTGTATGTACACAGCTCTCTGCATGGCTTCTGTCTCAGCCTTCGAATGTGGGCTCCTTGAGGGCAGGGACCTTTTCTCACCTTTCTTTGTATTTCAAGCACTTAGCAGATGCCTAATTAACGCTTGTTGACTGACTGACTGAATCTCAAAGGGCTGTTACAAGAAACTCAATAATAGCATGCTCCAGGTACGATTTCTCAAAGGTTTCCTACTCAATTTGTGACTTGGATAGTAATAGAAATTGTTTAATTCAATAGTTTCTCTTCTCTACCACAGACCTCAATTTCAGAAAGAAAGCACTCATTTTCCCTTCAAAAGGACTATCATTCCTTTCCCCCTTTCAGTTAATTAGAAGAAAGCCGTACAACCTCTGACTTTCTACCAGGCTCCCTTACATTTTATGTGCTTAATGTCATATGTTCAGTTATTTGGTACTTTTGGATATTGAAAATGATTTGCTTAGATGGTAGTATTCCCCTTTTAAAAAGACAAAACTTATGGTTCTTTATGTTTTCTACCTAATCTTTTTTTCATTTCACATGTTCATTTTCACACATTCTTTGTAGAGTCAGTAGAGCTCATCTTAACGATAATCGCTGACTTCTAGTATAATGAGAAAAAGTTTGTGAAAATCTTTACAACTGGCACATCTCTTTTGTATGTTTAGCCCCAGCACTCAGGACAGTGGCTGGTATGGAGGAGAAATGGATGAAATGCCAGGTGTGCTGTTTATGTGAGATGAAATCTCTAGAAGCAAACTTTCAAAATTCAATTAAAATTCCAGATATTCTGCCTCCATAATGTTGGCCATCCAGATACCTGGAAACATGCAGATAATGAACTGAATGTATCTATTTTTTCTGTGTTTTTTTTGTTCTAGAAACAAAGCAACAACAAAAAAATCTAGGGGGGCAAAGTAAAGCAGCTGGAAAAGTTCACATGAACACATCTGGATTATGCCTTTGATATCAGGCATGAATATATGAACTATTCAGGAGAAACGGTTATCTTATTGAAGAAGTCTTGGGATAGAAACAATACCTTTCTTAGCAGTCTAGTCAGTATTTTTAAATACCACATTGATCAATGTTCCTCCTTACATCAAAACAAAATTCTGCTTTTTTATGAGTCCATTTCCTGTCTTCAATCATCTTTCTAGTTGTTCAGCATGCTGTTTCAAAAGGCCTTCCTACACTTGAATATAAGCATTAATTCATAAAGGATTTTAGAATTGTGAAGGGGAAGGATTAGAGGTGGGGAAAGGATACGTGGCAGGGCTTTAAAAGAAGCTGGAGGAGAGGACAGAAGGTCAGAGCTAAAGGAAAAAGTGTTGAAAATGAAGAGGATTGGCCTAGAAAAGGAAGAAGAAAAGAAAAATCAGGAGCAGTAGTGAAGGACAGATTGGAGAAGAGAAAGACTTGAGAAAGAGAGGCCAATGAGATCGTTAGTGCAATAGTGGCTGGAAGGAGTGGTGAGGGCCTGACCTTGGGTAAAAGTTATGTCATGGGGAGAAGGGGATGAACGCCAAGAGATGTAGTTGGAGCTGTGGGGGTTGTAACAGCTCATGAGAGAGGTTAGGGCTGGATGAATAGGCTATGAATCATCTACACAGAGATGAAAATTGACCCCAGGGGAACTGATGAGATTACCAAGAGAAACAATAAAAAGTAAAAAGAGAAAAGTGTATGGGATAGAACCTTGGGAGACACCCAAAGTTGGTGGGCATGACAAAGAGGGAGATCTAGTCAAAGATAATGGAGAAGCAGATGGATGAGAGAGAAGAGTCATAAAAACTCATCAAGGAGAGAGTGACCAACAGAATCAAATGCTGCAGGGAGATTAAGAAAGATGAGGACTGAGTGCTATATTCTATACATATATACATACTACTTGACGTGTAGTAAGCCCTTAGGCATTCATTAAGTCACTCATTCAGATGTCTATTCCTTAGGCCATTATTTGTGGCTTGAGTTCTTGATTTCTATTTTGACCTCTTATCCCTACTGAGATTCATCAAATCCTTTTGATTCCTCTTGATTACTCCATTGGGACATTTTCTTCTGTTCTTTGAGGATATGAACAAGAGAAGGGAAGCAGAATCATGCCTTTTGGATCCATTGCCCAATTACCTGAGAACCCTTGCTTGGGGATGGGATGGATGGTGGTGGTGGTGGTGGTAGTCTAAGTCTATGTCTGTGACTTATGTCATTAAAAAATCCATGAAAGACCTAAGATGTCTGGATGTTGATAGTAACTCCTGGTAACCTTACAAATGTTTCTATGCTTAATTAGTTTGATAGCTTTTGTGCGTGTTTTTAATTAGAGGAAGAGGCTATGGGAAGACCAACAAATCATTTGAAGGGCATTGTTCAGGAGTAGATATCCCAGGATATTAGGTTAGAGATGGAAATATTCTGCTAAGAGAATTTAATTGATATGACTTTTTTCTCCAGTTAGTGCAAGTAAGAGGTTTTCATTATTTTCCTTGGAAAGTTAAGATGGTTAGACAAACAAAAAACCAGATAGTGAACTGGTTTTAAAATGTTTAAACTGTTGTGTTAAACCCACTGAACTTGGCAACTGTCAGTTTTAATCATGGCAATGCCAGCTCAATCAAGTTTTCAAATTACATCAAAGTTGACAAATGCCTATCATTCAATATGGCTTTAGGATAGATCAAGTTATCCTATATTTTGTACTTTGTGCAATATGACTGAAGTGGAGCTTTAAGTCATAAATCGTTTGAATTGCTTATCCTTAGAAATCCCTCTGTGTGTGTGTGTGTGTGTGTGTATGTGTGTGTGCGTATGTCTCAAAGAGCCTCTTTATACAGATTAAATTAAACCTACTATAATAATAATCTCAACAGGTCATGTGGTATCATGGCATTAACTCCTATAGCATCCTGTGGGGGATGAGGGAGGAGGCCAAGAATCTGCCTTAGACTGAAATTAAGGACATTTTATCTTCTTGGTGAAGAATGAATTTGGTGTTTTCTCTTTATTAATGGATTTCCTGTTTTATTCAGCTTGTTAAAATGGAAGCTAAGGAAATATAAGCTCAAAAGGCAGTGAGTTTTGGTGCTGTATACATTCCATTGTAACGATTTTTTAAAAGCAGAAATGAAAAAAAAAAGACCCAGAAGGTCCTGTAAAATGCAACCTATGAGACATTTTCCATCTCTGATCCAACAATGAAGGCATCTCCAGGCAGAAATGGGCCGTAATGCTGTATTTTCTTTCCTTGCACCCTCTTTTGCCCACTGGACTACCTAGGAGTTTGAGGAACTACTTACTATTTCCTTCGGCACTCGCTAGCTCGGTCAATGCGGAATTCAGGTAAACTGATGAATCCTTCAGCTTTTTCGTCCTACCAGAAAAGAAAAGAGAATGTTGAATAAACATTTTAAACAAAGCTGGGCCTCAAAATGAAGGAGAGTATCAGTTATATCACCTGACTCTGAGCCAGGTCACAACTGTGGTAATGAACATATTTTCCTTGACTGTTTATTCAAGAATGCAGCAGTTTACTTAGCATGTACTCGAAACAGCTTTCTGTAAAGTGAATGAACCGTGCATTCATTAAGCCAGTGAGAACAACATCTCTTCTCTGTTAATGATAACACAGAGTTGCTTCAAAATATGCAAATAACTTTCAACATCTTCTGGGGCATTCAAAGCAGAGATTAACAGTTAAACAATACATCAATGAAGACCAGCAGCCACATCAGCACTCGGAGCAACACACACACACACACACACACACACACACACACACACACACACACATTTCTAAACCATGTTAAATTGGCCAGTACAAAACCACATTTATACACACTAATCATTTTTTATCTCCAAAGTGCTTTAAAAATCTTTACAAACTAATTGACTCATCATTGCTGGGCAGTAGATAAGTCGTGTTCTCATGTCAGAGATGAAAAGTGTGAAGCAGAAAACTTAAGTGAGGTGGATGCGTGTGGGGGATGGCAGAGACTGCGACAGAGTCTCTTTGTGCAGTGCTGACATGACTGTGTCTTGAGACTTGCTATGAATGACACAAGCCGAGTGTATTCCAATAGTCTATAGAGCATGGAGGAGTATGGGCTCTGCAAATCCCTTATGCTATTCTGTGTTGCATTTATTAAGTCATTCAGGCTGAGCTGCCATTTCTTCAGGGGTATAAAAGTCAGCATTCTGTGACAGTGAAAACAAGACTGAATTTGGATTGGAGGACCTATGTTACCCAGGGTGAGGCACTTAACCACTTTCAGCCTCAGTTTCCTCTTCAGTAAAATAAAAGGCTTGGACTAGACAAATTCTAACATTCCTCCCAATGCTAAATCCTATGACTGAAGGCTTATTTCCAGACTAAACATTCCCAGTTCTTTCAACTATTCTTCATATGAATTTTTTTTTCCATTTCATTGTCTATCCCAGGCCCCTTCCTTGGGACATATTTCCATTTAAAAAGGTACCTCTTTGAACGCACCAGTCTCCTAGAATGGGAACAGTCACTTGAAATGTGGCCCAGTCAAGGCAGAATCTGGTGGAATGACAGCCTAGGTTGATCAGGATATTATACTTCTCTTTATGTAGCCAAAGCAACTATGTTCAATTCTTTTTGGGAGTCACATGACAGTGTTGGCTTATATTGAGCTTCCAGTCCATTGAAATCTTTTTAAAGGCAAACTTCCCCCCATCCCTTTGCAGTTGATTTTTTAAAACCAGAATGCAGCAGTGTATATTTATTTCTGTCAAATTTTACCTTTCTTCTAGATCATCACAATGATCTTTTTGGATCTTGATTTTATCATCCAGTATATGAACTATCCTCCTCACTTCTGTGACTTCTGTCACTCACAAAATGGATGAGCATATCATCTTTCTTATTATTCAAGTCACTGATAAAAAGGCAAAATAGTCAAAGTAGCTAGGTGGCACCATAGAAGACAGAGTGCTGGGCTTGGAATCAGAAGATTCATCTTGCTAAGTTCATCTGGACTCAAATACTTCCTAGCTGTGTGGCCCTGGGCAAGTCATTTTCGCCCTGTTTACCTTACTTACCTCACCTGTAAAATGAGCTGAAGAAGAAAATGGCAAACCACTCCAGTATCTTTGCCAAGAAAATCTCAAATGGGGTCACAAGAGTTGGACACAATTGAAACAACTGAACAACAATGATAGAAAATCATGTGGCACACTACTCTCCAGGATAGTCGTTTATCACTGTTGTTGTTGGCTCCTAACTGAACTAATCTTTCTCTATGCTGTCCACAAGGATATTACAAAGATCTTGTAAAATGCTTTGGTAAAATCCAGATACATGATGCTTACAGAATAATCCAGCAGTTTAGTTAGAAAGGAAATAGGGCCAGTTTGGCATGACTTGTTGTTAATGAACCCATGCCAACTCAAATAATCACTGTTTTCCTTACTGAGCATTCACAAAGAATTCATTTAATTAAAGGGTCCTAGAATTTTCTGGGGTCTAGTATCAAGGTTTATGGTTTGGAGAATCCACCTTCATCTCCCTCTTGGACAACTGGGATGGATTTGTTTGTCTGCAGGGAATTCTTTTTACTTTGGTTCTCCAAAGTTCCTAAGAGATCACCGATCTTTTCATTCTCCTCTCCAGAACCTTTCAGTCCCTGGTAGGGAAATAAAGCTCATATTTCGGAGTGAACTCATATCTCCTCATCTGCCTTGGGCTTCCCTCCTGTCCTGAAGGTCATTCTCCTTAACAGTAAAAGGGGAAGCAGAACAGGAGTTGCAGAGTTACTCTTTTGCCCTGTGGTCTATTAGGTTAGGCTAGCTCTCCTTTCTTCATCCTTCTCATCCCTTGGAACAGAACTTGAAAGTCATCATTGTTCTTAACTATTTTCCCGGGCATCATTTCATTGCAGTAGTTACCTCCCTGCCCAGGACAGAGTATACGCTTAGTAAATACATGCTCTTTACTTGCTTGCTTGTATAGGCTTGTCTTCCTGACACTCTTACAAGCCAATCCATGACACTGCTTTGTATTTAGAAAGATCATGGGAGTTTTGAGGTGGAAAGGACTTAATGTCCATTCCTCTAATTTTGCAGAGGAGGAAACTGAGGCTCAGACATGGCAAGGACTTCCTCAAGGTCACAAAGACAATGAATGACCTGGGTCCTCTGATTCCAAATCAAGAGTTTCTTCTACAATATCACATATTTATCCTTGGATATGACAACCTTCTTCCATATTTGTATTTTGATTTTTTCTGGTAGCGGAATTAGTTTGGTCCTATGATTTTTATCAGTTATTGGATCAATAAGATGAAGAGGCAATAGAGAAAAATAATTTTTTTCTATTTACTGTAGGCATAAAAACCAGGGAGTAGTATTTCTTCATAATGGAAATGTTTGAGTGCTTTTGACTATAGGATATAAACTTTCCCATTTGCACGCCCTCTTTAAAAATATTAGTGTCTGTGAATTATCTTCCAGTAACAGTTGTGCCTTTATTGACTTGCTCCCACGATTAGATACTGTTAGCAAGCCATTGCTTATGAATTTATCAGAAATACCCTTCTCTAATTGAGCCAAGGCTTCTCTGGGTCAGAAGAATTTGACGGAGATTCTTTTCCTCTTGACATACTTACTTCTGGGTTGGTGTACCAGTAGAGGGATGATTCTTTTAGAATGAACCAGTATTTTCTCCATTTCTGGGTGAAGTAGCTTCTGCCATCATTCTTCTTCCACAGCCAACCTTCGCAGTCTCCATGGCCCAAGTCTTTGCAAGAGATGCGTCTTCGGCTTCCACTGTTCCAAGAACTCCCTGTGGGGTGAAGGAAGACAAGGCAGAAATGAATTCCTCTACAGTCAGCTTGCTGCCCAGGATAGGGACATAACAGGAGAAAGTCAGCTAAATAAAAAGAATACTACTCTGGCTTTTTAGTCACTGGTGGTTTACCCCAATCTATTAACAGTCATCTAGTCAGCAATACCTGACAAAGAATTATTTTCTATACAAACAGTGGCATCTTTACCACTGTGAACAAGAATCCACCTATAAAAAGAAAGATTCCTTCTTTCACTAATACTATGGAACAATCTTTGCAAAGAACAGATTGGCAACTACATTCAAGGGTGCGTTCCAAAAAAGTCATGTCTGTATAAGAGTCCGAAAACATTTGTGCAATGCAAAAAACATCAACACAGTTTTGGACTTTGATAGTCATTAGGTTGTCTAAAATGTCTTTTCCTAAAATAGATTTAGGGTTTTTTTCCTCCTCTTGCTTCTAGTTTGGTTAGTGGCTGGAGTGTTTGACTGCTGTGATCAACCCTACTAGGACAGTCTTTGCAAAGGGAAGTGACGACCATATAAATACAGTATTTAACACGGAACCCTGCCAGACTGCTCTGCCGGGCTCCACCAGTAACTCAGAGCCAACTGACTCAGCAGGTTCATCCACCAAAACATTTTTTAGTTTGACTTATTGTCACATGTCAGCAAAAGATCCTGACCGAAGTCTCTGGGTCAGTAGTTGCATTCACATTCACATTCTCAGGTACAAAGCCGATTAACTATAAGTGTTCCTTTGGAATTTAATTTCAACTACAGTAGAAGAACAAAACAATAATGTCTGCATCAGCTGTACTCTCAGTTCTATGATGGACTCTGTTTGGCAGCCGGATTTGACCCTTTGTTTTCTTAAATTCTAAACATCTTACTTAATAACCATGAAATTTCAGTATCTCTTCTATGAACTGAGTTCTTTCCTGGTGCCTATATCACTTTTCCTGCAAAGCCTGAGGCAAATTTAATTACAGTATTAGGCATTTTCGTTGGAAAAATCCAGTTTATGTTGTTACATTAATTATAATTGTCTTACAGCTGTGCCACACTGTTAGAAGTTTGTAGCACATTAAATTGCTTTTTTTAAACCCTTACTCCAGGGTAACAGATGTGCTAACTACCACAGAGACCATAGCACCCTGGGCAACATTCAGAACCTAGAGACCTTCCCTGCTTGTACCTTCAGAGATAGGATCAAGCCCACTATTGTGCCAACCCTGCATGTTCCTGATGAAGCCTTTAGGCAGGTAGCAGCGGGGGCTTCTTTACAAAGCAGCAGCAACCACACTTTCCCCTGTCCTTGGCTACTTCTTCTAAGCAATCTTCTTTGTCCTTAAATCTTAGGAATGGGTTGGTTTATCTTTGTGAAAGTACTGGAGCTTCTCTTGGTTTGGCCATTGTTTCAATGAGCTAAGAGGACACTGCTCCATCTTTTGAATGGTTTTATTCGGAGTGGGTGGGTGCTTCCCAGAGAGCAGCTGACTTTCCAAATGATTACCTTAATGCTATGGTCAATGCTAGCGAGCCACAGACAAATTAGGACTATATAAATGATCTAATCCAGTGGAGACAAACAGGGAGAAACAGGGGCCACTCAACCATACATAAGTATCTCCGCAGGCTACATATTGACTTAGCTTTTAAAATGTAATGTCATCTATATTTTATTATATATTTTTAAAATTTTGTTAAATATTTCCCCAATACATTTGAATCTGGTTTGGACTGCATTCAGGAGTGTGACAGGCTACACGTGGCTCAGCAACTGAGTGACATCTCTGATCTAATCCATCCCATTCATTTTTGAGAGGAGAATACTGAAGCCCACCAAACACACAAAGTGACCCACTTGAAGTTGCACGATGAGTTAGTGGCAGAGCTGGGGTTAGAACCTAAGTGTTTTGGCTTTCAGTCCATTATGTCATGCACTAAGTGCTACTCAGGCTGCTTGGGATCCCAATACACCATGATCTGGGATTGGGTTACTTTTTCTGGATTTCAGGTCTGAATATGGATGATGAGACTTGAGATAACTTATTAAAATATGACTGTTAAATGGGAAATTAATGAAGGGAAGAAATTTTCTGAATTTCAGAAGATTAATCAGAAAACATGCTCCCTTCTACATGTTGAACATGGCCCTATCTTTATAGAAGGAAAAAAAAAATGAGAAGAGATTTAAAAAAAATTAAATAGCAAAGAATAATTTCTATAGTTTACCTCTGGACCATTTCTTGGTTTTTTCTCTCAAGGAAGTGTAGTGGAAAGACTATTAAAAAAAGAAAAAATGCGAATTAATAACAGTTCATGCTTCATACAATAGTAATCATACTTATTAAACTATCACATTGTATGTGTTTATAACCATGGTTTTGTTCATCGCTGTCATTTCAAGAAACAGAAAAAAAGTGAATTTTGAATGGCAGCAGATTTTTAAAGGCGTATTCAAAGAGTAACAAGCTAATTGTATACAGAAAGAATCTGCTTTACTGGCTTATATCACACACTTGAATGCCTGAAGGTTGTATTTTACTGATAATGAGCTAACATTCGTATCCTTAAAGCACTGCATAAGAGATTTAGGCAAACGCTTTTCAACAGAGCCCATATACATCCTTTCAATCTAAGGTGAAAAAACAAAGGCTCCTCTAGGTCCTTTCCAGTTCATTTGTTTTTCTTATGTTAACTTCTCATTGCCTTATTGTGTTTCTCCAATAAATGGTGTTATTAGTAAAAGAACACTATTTCACATGTGAATAGCATTTTATGTAAAGTGCCTTATATATATTTTCAAATCACTCTCTCATTTATTCTCTCATTTATCTTCACAATGGCCCTGGGTGGAAGAAGTGGATGATGATTATTATCTCCATTTCACAGATGAGAAAACTGAGGCCCAAGTTCACACACTAAGTTAGTGGCAGGAAATGGAGGACTAGACATTTCCCTCTATCTTTATGACCTCTCAAACTTCCCCCAAATAAGAAATATACACAAGAGACAAAGCAATTGAAACTATCTCCAATCTAAGACATCAAGTACCCTAAAGGGAAACCACAGAAGGAAACAGAATAATGTATTTTAAAGAGCAAAGGAGCTCAAAATGAAACCCCAAGTGACATACTCTACAAATCTGAACCTAGTTGTTGGTGAAAAAAGACGAGCATTCAATAAAAAAAAGAGCCATTTGAAACATTCCTATAAACACCGGACTGAGCAGATTATTTGCTTTGCCAACAAAAATACCAGAAGGGGAAGCAAAACTAACAGCCATGAAAGGTCCAGGTGATGCCGTTCCTTCTTTTCCCCAGCAGGCTATCCCCTCCATCAGCCCTACTTTCTCATTTACTTTAATCTCTCCCTATCTAACGGCTCCTTCCCTACTACCTATAAACATGTCCATGTCTCCCCCCATCCTCCAAAAAGGTCTCATTTGATCTCTCCATTCCTACTATCATCCGATTAATCTTCTCCCTTTTGTGGCGAAACTCTTTAAGAAGACAGTCTACAATTGAGAACTTCCTTTCCTTTCACTTAAGTCTCTATAATCTGTCTTCCAACTTGATTATTGAACTGAAACTACCTTTTCTAAATTTACCATTGTTTTCTTCATTGCCAAGTCCCATGGCCTTTATCGGTCTTCATCCTTCTTGACCTACCTGCAGTCTTTGACGCTGTTGATCACAATCTTCTGTCTAGGTTTTCATGAAAGTACTCTTTCCTGTTTCTTCTCCCACCTGTCTGAACACTCCTCAGTATCCTTTGCTGAGTCATCCATCATCTGGATCCCACCTGTTAACTGTGTATACCTGCAGGGTTCTGTCCTAGGCCATCTTCTCTTTATATACCATTTCACTTGGCTATATCAGTAATTATCAAGAATTCAGTTATCATATCTCTGTTGATGATTTTCAGATCTATTTAGCCAACCCTAACCTCTCTGCAGACCTCCAGTGTCACATCTCCAACTGCCTTCTAGATATCTTGAAGTGGCTTTCTTGTAGACAACTTAAAATCAGCACGACCAAGACTGAACTCATTATCTTTGTTCCTAAACCTTCTCCCTTCCAAACTTGCATATTGCTGTTGAGGGTACCACCCTTCTCCCACTCACCTAGGCTCACAACCTTGATCTCATCCTTGACTTCTCACTCCTCAACACTCATGGACAATCTGTTGCCAAGGCCTGTCAATTTTACACTTGCAGCATCTCTCCTATGCACCTTTTTCTCTCCTCCCAATACCATCACCACTCTGGTAAAGACCCTCTATCACCTCATGCCTAGACTATTGAACTAGTTCACTGACTGGTCTCCCTGCCTCAAGTCTCTACCCATTCCAATCCAGACTCTACTTGGCTGTCAAATTGACCTTCCTAAAGCACAAGTATACCTGTGTGCTTGGGGGTTACACCTTATTCCCTTCCACACAGTTTGGGATCTAGTGAGTCTGGCTTCCTTGCTGTTCATCTCTATCTCATGGGCTCCCTGGCTTCCTTTAGATCTGAGCTAAAATTCTACCTTCTCCAAGAAGCCTTTCCCAATCACCCTTAATTCTTGTGCTTTTTCTCTACTGCTCATCTCCAATTTATCCTGTAAATATCTTGTTTGTATATAGTTGTTTGCATGTCTTCACCATTAGTCTGTGAGCTCCTTGAGAGCAGGGATTTTCTTTTGTCTTTCTTTGTATCACCAGTGCTTAGCATAGTGCTTTGCCACCTTCCCTAGCATTTCTTTTCATGAGTTCCCTTGATATTCTGGACCTTTTATTCTTACAGATGAATTTTGATATTATTTTTTCTAGCTCTAGAAAATAATTATCTGATAGTTTGATTTGTATGGCACTGAATAAATAAATTAATTTAGGTAGAATTGTCATTTTTATTATAGTGGCTTGACCTACCCACCAGCAACTAATGTTTTTCCACTTAACTTAGATCTGACTTCATTTGTGCCAAAAGTGTTTTGTAATTGTGTTCATATAGTCCCTGAGGTTTTTTTGGCAGGTAGACTCCCAGATATTTTATAGCGTCTATCACAGCTTTAAATGGGATTTCTCTTTCTATCTCTTGATGTTGGGTTTGTTAGTAATATATAGAAATGTAGAGGATTTGTGTGGGTTTATTTTGTAACCTGCAACTTTGCCAAAGTTGTTTATTATTTCATGTAGCTTTTTACTTGTCCTTCATTCTTGAAGAGGACCAAAATGATATCATTTTGCTAGAGTCAAGTTTCAATGTGTCTGACTGTGGTTGATTAGACCAGTATGAGCTCGTAATGCTCTACCACAGGTCAGGCACAAAGAGTCTATGTGAACATTTGGGGTGGATACTCTAAATGTGCTCATTATGTGTTTCCTTTGAGCTGTTCCAATTCTGGTTTGCTCATAAGCACAGCACCTTCTCTGATGTGGGCATGCCACACTGACTGGTCCTGTTCCAGTGTCTCCCATGTCACATAATAAATTCCAAAATTCTTAAGAGACACTTTGAGAGTGTCCTTGTATTGTTTCTTCTGACCACCATGCAAACACTTGCCCTGTGTAAGTTCTCCATAAAATATTCTTTTTGCAAGCATTTGAACAATGTGGCCAGACCATCAGAGCTGAGCTCTCTGAAGCAGAGTTTGAATGCTTGGCAGTTTAGTTCGAGCAAGGACCTCAGCGTCTGGTACCTTATCCTGCCAGATGATTTTCAGAATCTTCCTAAGACAGTTCAAATGGAAGCGATTCAGTTTCCTGGCATGGCACTGGTAGACTGTCCAGATTTCACAGGTGGTAGGCACTTAGTAAGTGCTCATTGACAAAATAAGAGAAGGACCACTAAGAATTTCCTTTCTAAAAGCCCGCAAGGAAAAATGGGTAAAAGTGTAACTCAAATGTAAAAACTGATTGTAGAGAATAGGCTTGAAATATCATTGACTAAACTTCAGCATACTTGACCTACAGGTGAATCAACATTTTTTTGTTGGAGTAAACTGCAGAATGGAAGGGCATGTAAGAATGGAGAAGGAAGATGAAAGGGAATGTGTGATATACCCTAATCAAGATGATGGTAAACCAGAATGGGAAAATAACTCCTGTAGTCTCCCAAAGGGAAGGGAACTTATGGGAGAAAGTGTGGTGTGGCGAATGGGGAGTGATTGAAGCAAGGGGAAAGAAAGAATTCAGTGCTGGTGGGGGTCTTACTGAAGAAAACTCCCATGGGAGAAGGAGACATTCTATAACGGGAGAAGGAGACATTCTATAACGGGAGACTGGGACCTTGCAATGAACAAAACTTGCAGGGATATGGTGCTTAGAGAGACCACAGCCTGTGAGAGACTTGTACCTCCATGCACATCATCCTGCCTCAGAAGAGGAATCAGTGTGGGAAGGCATGGACCTAGAATGGAAATGTCATGGGAAATGGGGAAAATGATCAGACGGAAAGCAGGGGCTCATAATAAGCTACACAATTAGGGACATTGCTTCTATCCTCTCTCTTTCTCCAGGAATTGTTATTTCTAAAAGTAAGGCACAAGTAGTCTGGAGGAAGGGATCTACAAGATCTACAAAGCAATAACACAGAAATTCAAAAGAGGTGCCTCAGAACTTTAAAATTTTATATCCATGTAGAATATAGAGACAAAAGAAGGAAAGAATCATAGAATTAGAGCTTAGAATAGAGAGAAAAGGAGCAATGAAGAGAATGAAGGAAAGAAATCCTTAGCCTACCCTGGGCAACTTGCAGTTTCTAAAAGATAATACTCTCTCTGTCTCTTTCTGTCTCTGTCTCTCTCTGTCTCTGTCTCCCTATCTCTCTCTGTGTGTCTCTGTTTCTCTCTCTGTCTCTGTCTCTCTTTCTCTCTGGGCTTGGTAAGATTGGAGTTCAGTCTTGAAGAAAGCTAGGGAGCAAGTGGAGCCCAAGAAGTAGAGGTGAGTGGGCAGAACATTCTAGGCATCCAGTATGAAGCCTTACTTCGTTTTCCTAGTAGGCACTTAATAAATGCTAGTTGACTGACTGACTGACCTTCACTTGAAGACTAACCCTACCTTCATTCATGATTCAAAGAAGTATTTGGGATATCCTGGCCAACTTTCCTAGTCTTTAATCTGACTTTAGAAAAGCAGTGAATTAGCTATGCTACTTCTTGACCTGGTTTCCTTGTATAATCAGGGGTCAGTATATATTGGTATATTTAGTTAAGTTTCCAAAAAATGGGAGATTATTCCAAGTCTGCACATAGTACCCTACATTTTGAATCAACAGGCACTTTCCTATCAATATTTCTTTAGTGATACCCCAAAAACCTTTGAAGAAATGATTGAAGTCTATATTATTCCTTTCATCTCCAAAGTACTGCAGCCCATGAACTGGCTGCTTCCTGGCAAATGTTTGCTAACGGCTAATTTACGGTTTTCTGTTCATGGTTAGGCCACCTGCTCTTGCATCAATCAGTATATACTCAGGGAATAGAAGCCCATTCTAATATTATCCTCAAACAGTTGAGAAGCTAAATCTGTTGCTAAAACATATGTGTGTGTATTTATACACAAGCAGACACGCATTATACTCCAAAGTAAAAAAGAAATGAGTTTTAGATTATCTGACTCATGTCCCCCTTCCTCTACTAACATGGATAAGCAAATGTGACTATATAGTCAGGCCAGCTGTTCAGAGACATTATGATGGGAAAATTTTGTTTTAGGCCAAGAGTGGAAAATACTGAAAAGAGAATGCTTTCTTGGATTAAACATTCTTCTAGCCTGCCCTGAAATTTGAGACCAAAATGCCAGGAAAGCTAGTCCATTTTTGTTCAGTCATTTCAATTTTGTCCGACTCTTCATGCCCCCTATTTGGGGTTTTCTTGGCAAAGATACTGGAGCTGTTCATCATTTCCTTCTTCAACTCATTTTACAGATGAGGAAACTGAGGCAAATCTGGTTAAGTGACTTGCCCAAGGTCACATAGCTAGTAAGTATCTGAGGCTACATTTGAACTCAGTTCTTCTTGATTCCAGCACTCTATCTGCTGTACCACCTAGTTGCTGTAAGCTAGTCCGTAGAAAAACATTGTGAAGGAAGAAACAAACAAAATGGCATCAGTGTGCCTGAGAACAGAGAACATATGTGGGAAATTCTAGTGGATGATACTATTGTCAGCCTCTGGCTAAGATACAAGTTCAAACCTTGAACAACTTTAAGTAGGTATATAAAAGCAATGAAAAATAGGAATCAAAGTGGGGGAAAAGCCCAGACTTCCCCCAGTCTCTTATCATTTTGGTTGTATCTCCCATTCTGAATAATAACAGCATACACAAAGGAAGTGATTAGAATCTTCATTTTTTTAATGATGAAATTGCCAGGGGAAGAGACTTGGAAAACACCAGGGCTTTGTGAATGTGGAGGCTGATTTCTGATTGAATGTGAGGGAGACAAGATATGGAGGGCTATTGTTTCACTGTCATTTACCATTGGTAGGCATAGATGATCACACAGAAGACTGAGAAACATTGAACTGGCAAAAAGCAAAAGACAAAGGCAATATTTAATTGTATTTTAGCTCCTTTCCAAATGTAGAGAGACAGCTGTGGTGTAGTGACTGGAGAAGTGGCCCTAGAACCTGCAAGACCTGGAGTCAAGAGCCATACTGGTCATGTGACCCTGGGCATGGCCTTCAACCTCTCAGTGCTGTGGGCAACTCTCTGAAGACTCTTCACTGCAGAGAAGGTGCCAACTTGTATTAGTAGAGGGAGTTTCCTCAGCTACAAGTTTATCCTACCAATAAAATCACAATTTCAGCCTCTCTCCACATCCCTTCATATGGAGAGGTATGAAAGGTTAGGGGTCATCCTCATGGCTTATTTTTACTTAAAAAGATGGCCTGTATACAGGAGACAGACCTTTTGAGGTCTTATTTTGGACTTTAAAAATGTATTTGTCCCCTGAAATATGGGGCTGTGCCTAGTGATTTCAGGTGACTTGAGCACTGTTTTAATGTGAGTTGGAGGTTTGATCGCAATGAGGGAAAGTTAGCTCCATTCTGTTCCTACATGGGCTGGCCCTGTTGCAAATTATGCCATTGCTCTGAAAAGGGACCAGTTGAATACAATGAATAGAACAGTACAGATACATCCTCACTCCTGAAAACCCAACTGAAAGCACATGCCTGATTGATGGTAGGTCAATAGCGTAATTATAATTATATATGTATGTATGTATGCATGCATGTATCTACCTATCTACCTATCGGATGGTACCTCAAATGTTATCCCCAGACCGTGCACCTATACATGAATTGTTAGGACAATAACTTCTTGAAGATACCTTAACATTTTAAAACTGTACTTCAAAAAAGAGCAGTAAATATTGCAAAACAACATTTACATCTCTCTTGATTTTCTCCTCATCTTTCTCATTGCTCAGACTTGCCAAAGTCCTGCAAACTCTCCTTCACTCCCTATTTCTACCATCTTGAATCTTGCTGTTATTGCTATGTATTAAGTATTTCCTTTATTTCTTCCTACCATTCCTTTTCTACACTCAAACTTGGAATGGCTCCTCTCCACCTTAAATATTCATCCTTAAATATTCTCAAAATGATCCTATGCATACAGACTATTTCTACTTAAGTACATTGAGACCATGTACTGTTTTGGTGTTCTATGAGCAATCACTGTTTTTATAAAACAAACAACAGATGGGATTTGGCTCAAACAATTCCATCAGAATTCAAGGGTAAAATATAAATTAATCAAATCTGTGATGATTGGCAGCACAATTAGACAAGGCACAGAGGACAGCATGAGGCACTATATACATATATACATATATGTATTATATACACATATATTATATACACATATTCACTCACCCCTTTCCTGAACACTGGTGCTGACTGAGGTTCAGTTGTGGAAAAAGAGAAAGAAAAAGCAAACAAGCTAGAAAGGAAGTGGCGCCAGTCATAAGTCCTAGGGAACCACAGTCATACTCTAAGATGCCAACAGCCCCATTAGCCACTTTGGCCTATCCCTTCAAAAGACTGACAATTTGTCATATCAAATATTGCTTTTATTCTAGTAAGTGGAAATAAGATGGTGATAAAGAAAAAGATGGCATCCCATGGTTTCTTTTTGTCGGCTTAATTTTACTGAATTAGAACAGAGAACACCAAAAAGAGATGCATGTCCAGAGATAGTCTTGCCATTTGGAGAACAAGAAGATTTCATATACGACCACGGAGAAGGTTAATGTCATTAAGGTGACACTAAATTCTGGAACTTTAAATTTGTCTTTATGGTTCAATGAATGAGAAGGCAGAAATTTAAAGTCTCAATAGCTTATCTAGACCATCCTCCAGGTACCCAGGAAGGAATATTACTTCTTAGAGAATTAATTTCCAATCTGATTTTATTAAACAATCTCCCCTCCCCACGCTAATAATTGGATGTCTGTCACTTTTGGACACTTTCCAGATATTACAGGTCTGCATTTTTTATCTGCAACTCCATCCCTTTGTACACCAGTCCTATTTTCTATATCAAATTTATGGGTCATGACTGCAATCTGGCTTTCACTAGTTGGTTGACCTATTGAGGCCCTGGCCCAAAAGAAAAATATATTACTAGCAGCATTATTTTCACCTCTAAACTAGTCATAGAAAAAGATAGCATAGTGTCTAAGGCTAGAAGGGTTCTTAGCTATGATGCAGTCCAATATTTTCTTTTTACAGAAGAGGAAATTGAGTCTTAGAGAAAGGAAATGACTTGTTCAAGATTATAGAGGTAGTGAGTAGTCTGGATTTGAACTTAGATCCACTGACTCCAAATTCCCTACTTTTTCCCCTTTCCATGCAGCCTATCATTTGCAATTTCTTCAGATTAAACGAAGATGTATATTCCATGTCTTCCCCAGAAAACAGGCTTGATCATACACAGAGTTATTGCAGTAGAGAAATTTATGAGAGATATCTGCAAACAAGATGGAACTTCTCCAAATTCACAAAGACAGATTATATCTAAATGAGTTCTGAGCAACGAGGTTACCAACAGAATTAATTCTTTTCCTATGTGCCACCTAGGCATAGTAATAGCTTCAGAGTATGTCACTTGAACAAGGAGGTAAACTTTAGGGCCACCAATCTTAAAAGCTTCTTTTTCTTTTTTCTTATTTGACAAAATAAACACATGGGGATCTCATTTGAGCACTGCATCCATTCATGTAATTAAAACATGGAATTTGTTTTAAAATATTTCCCCTGGAAGGATGCCAGAGGGGATTAATCTACACATAAAAAAAATGAAAACCAAACCATTAGCTCTTTATAAAACAGAACTTTATGAGATTTAATTAAAACATGATTTCATTTGTTCAGTAGGTTGAGTCTACTTTTCTCTTGATTTTGCAAAGGGAAGTGTTGCAATTTAAAGAACAATTTTCATATATGCAGCACAAATGTGAAAAGTCAGACTCTCAAGGAAAATGTCTAACCTTCAGATGTTTAATCTTCAAAAGATTATCAGGAAATCCCCCCATAATCTGGACTAAGGATTGGGAAGGAAATGACTCCAAAGGAAATATCTGAAGACCACAAGACTTGAGGAGATAAAAGTATCATTTGGAACTGGTACTAATGAGGATCCCTAGCTAGGAGGCCCAAAATGCAATAGAAGACAAAGCAGTGGATAGAAAGATAATTTTCTTGACATGGTATGATATTAGTTGGGGCAGAAGCTGGAAAGAATCTTGGAGATTGTAGGGTTTGAGTTTGAACTCAGTCCTGGCCTGTGCTGAGGGCGAATAACTTAACCACTGTGTGTTAAGGGACTTTATCAATAAAATAGATGACAGCAACAGTAGCCTGGCCCAACTCTCACTCAGTATGGTCCTAGGGGAACTGGGAAAACTGTTGAAATAGCGATTATTCTTCACCTTATTTCCCATGGACTTTGCTTCCCCTTGCTGAGTCCCTTTCTCCTCCCCCCACTCAGCATCCCACTGCTTTTACTAGTCTGTTTTACTTCCCTAATCTTTCCCCCTTCATTTCATCCCTCATTTGAACCTATTGCTTTCAGGAGCTCATCTCTTTCCTTTGTAGTGTGTGCTATCTGACTACAATGACTTTCCCTTGTGTTCTTCAAAAACATACTCTCAATAGTCATTAACTTCTTAAAAGTTACCTTCAACCTGAAAAACTTTGCCTTTTGTCCTCACTCCAATAACCCTCCCCCCCAACACCCCCACCCCCAGGTGAGGATTAAAGGAAAACAAAATCCCTGTTACAAACAGGTATAGTCAAACAAAACAAATTTTGGCATTGGCCATACGAAAACAAGTCTCAGTCTGCACTGAGTTCTTTGCCCCTCTATCAGGGGCCCTCTGGAATTGTGATCAGAGTCCCTAATTTTTTTGGAGTTGTCTTTACTTTATTTTTGTCATTGCAAAAA
Organism: Bettongia penicillata ogilbyi; assembly: GCA_023548195.1. Lineage (NCBI taxonomy): Eukaryota > Metazoa > Chordata > Mammalia > Diprotodontia > Potoroidae > Bettongia > Bettongia penicillata. The sequence goes on from JAJHZJ010000098.1 coordinate 44,356, forward strand.
CTGGTCTTCTAGTTCTGTTCACTTCATTCTGTATCAGTTCATACAAATCTTCCCAGGTTTCTCTGAAACTATCCCCTTAATCATAACTTAGAGCGCAATAATATTCCATCACATTTATATATTATGACTTGCGGAGATATTCCCTGATCTATGAGCCAGTTTCTAACCCTGGGGAAAAGACTAGTATCTCATCTTAAAGGATCATGCAGCCACAGATTTCAAGCTAGAAAGGTCACTTAGACCTAGTCACTTTAATTTACAGATGAGGAAACTGAGGCTTAAAGAGATTAAGTGACTTGTCTAAGGTTTTGTATGTCGGTGATATAGAATATTGCTGGTAAGAATGGGGCAGGTAGGTGGCGCTGCAGTGGATAGAGCCCTGGGCTTGGAATCAGGAAGACTCATCTTCCTGAGTGACCTCAGGTACTTGCCAGCTATGTGACTCTGGCCAAGTCACTTAATCCTGTTTTACTCAGTTTCTCTATCTGTAAAATGAACTGGAGAAGGGAAATGCAAACCATTCCAGTAACTTTGCCAAGAAATCTCAAAATGGGTCACAGGGAGTCAGACATGACTGAAACAACCTGACAAGAACAACAGTTGGAAGAGACCCTAAAGGTCATCCCCTGCCTTCATTTTATAGGTCAAACAACTAATTAAAGTTAGAAGGAAGATTGGGGCCCAGTACTCCTGACTCCCACTGTATCTTGCTGTCTGTGTCTATCAGTTCAGGTTCAGTTAATGGCAAACTCTATGGCTTGATAGGAGGCTGTGGGAAGGGAAACTATAGGAAAAGGTGAGGACATAGGAGACTGCATTCCTATGCTTCTCTATGTGTGATAATCTGTACATGTGTGTATGCATACACATATGCTCACACACACACACATGCTCACACTCTATATTTCCTTCCACACTGTGGAAAATGACTTCAGGAAAAGGAAAGAAGCCTGATGATTGGGTCATTTGAAAACATTTAAACAAATCTGTCAACCTAGCCTTTCAAAAGAGACCATAGACAAGTTCCTTTTATGAAGGAAAGGTTAAACTGACCCTATCTTTTCCTACCTCTTTTTCATGTGGCTCCTACTTTTCTCTCTAGAAGTATAATAGCAAGTAGCACTTTTGCTGGCTTTGAGGAAAAATCTAAGGGATATAATCAGTAATATCACATTGTAGCTACAGTATTTATGACCGTGCCATCTTAGGTTCAGCAGATTTCTTATGCACTAATAAAGTTTTGCAAGGAGATGTCCCAAGTTACCTAGAGAGATTCTGATCTGTTGGCAGGTTAATTACCTACAGCATCTAAGCTCTTTATGGCAGTTTTTCGAAAAGGTAGTTTGACAACTGATCAAATTCAGCCTGGTGATATCTTTCCACAAAAGATATTCTGGATTCCCATTAGTGGAACAAATCCCTGACTATCACGATACCTAACATTAAGAACTATCTGTTTATGTGAAATGCAAATTGTGTGCTGTGGCACTATATGATCTTAAGACGGTATGGTGGAGGGAAAGAAGGAATAATTGAAAAAATGTTTATGCAGCTTATCAATTAGTGGGAGCTCCTACTTAGGTGAAGAAATAACATCAAGGCTTTCCAAAATACTTTCCAGTCTCTTGAATGATTGTCATATAAGTGTCACATGACAACTATTTAGCACAAAAAATAATAGGAGGGTCAATTACTGAAATCACAAAATACTGTAAAGCTGAACACTCATTCCCCTGAGAAAAGCACAATTCTATTCAGTTTTAGTGTTCCAAAGGGAGTGACTTCTGCCTCTCACTGAAAAGAAACAGGCTGCAGTACTTGAAAAAGGCTGTATGTCTGATTCTAGCTTACTGAGTTTTATTAGACTCAGAACAAAAGTACTAGAATCTCAGAGATCATCTAGCCAGATCCTCTCATTTTTATAGCAGAGGAAACTGAGACTGAGAGCAGGGAAGTGACTTTGCTCATGAAGCCTTTTGTCCCTCATGGAGCATCCCCACCTCCTGGCAGGGATGTTGTCTCCTACTTCTCTCTTCATATAAAAAGTTTTCTCAACTAAACTTGCAAAATTTTTCATGCTAAAGTGTTAATGACTACTTAGAACTATCATGTTATTATTTTCCCACTGGAGTACTCTCATAGATTACAGATCCAATGAATCAATGAAGAAGTATAAATAACTGTGGCCAAATGACTGTACCTATATAAGCCTCATTTGCAAAATGGAGATAATGTTTATACTATTAGGCTCACAAGAGAGTGAAGAAAGAGTAATCTGTGAAACACTCTAAATGTATTGTATGCATATGTACATACATATGTGTGTGTACATATATGTATATATACATATATATGTTGTATATATACATATATGTGTATATATATAAATGTTGTTGCTATTATCCTATGTTTACCACTTCTGTTTTCACCTTTTACTTCCATCAGAGCTATCCTTGGATAGTTACAGAGCTTGCCTAGTGGGATTGGAAGGACTCTAGAATGGCCCTATCCATAACAATGTACCCTACTGACCTGTAACTTATACCTGTAATAACTGTTTCCTTCTTTAAAACTCTACTTCCTTTGTTTAAGTAACGGTTCTTTACTGGATGCATGAGAAGAGTACCTCTTGTCCCCAATGTGAGAGAAGCTCCCAGAATCTTCCTGGTGTTTCTCATTTCATTACTCTCTGGAGACAATCTCTAGAGCAGGTGTTTTAACATGGGTTCCACACTCCCACGGGAAATCTCACGGAGTCCTTGAACTTGGATGGGAAAAATTCTACCTTTCTTTTCAGTAACATCTAACTGAAATCGAGCATTTCCTTTGATTACAACACACATGATTCTGAGCAAGGGGTCAAGGGGTTCCATGACACCAAAATGGTTAGGGAGCTCTTCTGAAGGGAGTCTTTATTCTCTCCTCTCTGCCTTTGCTGGTTGCTGACTGTCTGGGTGCCATGGTGAGAGGTGCCACAAAAGCTGCCAAAGTTATTTACCTCTAATAGCTAATAAAAAAGCAAACATCCCTTAAGCCTCTGTACTCCCTCTTGTACTCTCATCTATTGGTGGCATATTTAGAGAGTTTAAAATTCAATCAGGTTTAAGAAAAATGAAAAGTCAACTTGCTTTAGATGTAATAGGGCTAAATTTTGTAGAGACCTCAAGCAAGACTCCTCAAGATGCATTCATACATTTCCATGCATTTGAGTAAAGTTAATTTGCAAGCATTTTCAGCTTGTAATTCAATTGCTGACTTTTGAAATGATGTCTCTAAGTATCGAATGAGGTCATTCTTCCCTAGGCTTTTTGATCTAGCACACCAGGACTCTCAACTATAGGCATGAATAAATGAATAGGTTGACTTGAATGCAGTTTATAGATTGCCAAAAGTATCCTAAAAAGATTGATTCCAAAGCAGATATTTTTCTGTAATGGTTCAGTCTTTTAAAAAAGATTGTGTAAAGATTTTCAGTAATTATGCTCCAATTAAGAAGACAAAATTGGACATTTTGCCATTTTTTTCTTTTATAGTGAGTAGGTACAAAATCATTATTTAATTTATTATTGATGAAGCTTCTTGCCTTGAAGAGTTGAGAATACAAAAAGAAATTTGAGCCAGATGTAGCTCATAGTTGATAGCAAATTGAGATATGTCAAAGGGAAATTAGCAATGGAGGAAGAAAGAAAGCTGAAACCCACATATCCTAATACATGACATCATTCAAGGGAAAATGATTTCTTAGGATCAGCAATGTCTCTCAGCACCATTGTAAAGACCAAAGGGCCATTTGAAGGTCCCCCAGCCTCCACGTTAGCCTTAGAACCTGGAGAGTTCTCTCTCTCTAACCTCTCCTTCTTCTTAGGAAAACAGCTACTAGGAAAGAAGCTCATAAGACATAGTGTGTTCAATCTCCTGGGGTATTTGTATTTTTAACAGAAGACAAAGTCTTAAACTTAGCAAATCTCTTAATTGTGAAGCCTAGTGGTCCTCATCCTTAATGGTCCTTTTGCATCTTCTGACATCATGGATCACCCATGTTCCTGGCTATGTCTCCTCTTTGACATGAAGTTCCCTCGAGATGCTCCTGTATCACCACTTTTTAGTCACTTTTACTGGACTATCACTGATACTCTAGGGTCTATCTGGGAGTTTTTTCTGTTCTGAGATCTCTTTTCTCTCTATGCCGTCAGTTCTCAGGGGTTCAATCCTCACCTCTAATCAGATGACTCCTAAAACTATAAATAATTTGATTAGTCAAAAAGCATTTTTTAAGCACCTATTATGTGCCAGGTACTGAGCTAAGTCCTGGAGATATAAAGACAAAAATAAAGTAATCTCTGCCCTTCAGGAACCTAAATCTGTAGAGAGCATGTATGACCAAAAGGTAAGCACATCTCCTAGTTATTTGTTCTTTCTTGAGTCTATAGCTGGCATTCTTTTTTCTGGTTCGAAGGAGTCATACCTCTTGAAGTTGCTTCCTTCACTGGGTGGATATCTTTCCGCATCTATCTGTGTCTGTGTTTGCAAGTGTTAATGTCTGGTGCATCCTTCTTTTTTCTAGGTTCCATGCATTGTCTCCTATTGGTCTCTTCTCTCCCCAGTGAGGTGATCAATGGAAGGTGGGGTGGTGGGAAGAACAGCCCCCTTCTATCTCCATCCTCTAAGAGTGATTCCCTCTCAGGGTTCTGCTTCAAATTGAAATCTTAACCTCTGGGTTAGGTCACTTGGACTGATTCAGAGATGGCTTGGCTGCTATTTTACACATAGTCTCAGTCATATTGCTTTCTTTCTTGACCAGAGAGAATGATTCCTCATGTAATAAATGGTGTAAAACATTATTTGCATATTTTAAAACAGTATATATACAGATTGACTGGGATTGGAGTGGCACTTTACCATTACATAATTGCATATAAGAAATATATAAAATAAATCCAAGATAATTTGGGCAGGTGAGGAACTAATAACTGAGAGGGAGGGAATCAGAGATGCCCTCATGCATAAGGTGTCACTTGGGCTGAACTTTGAAGGATACTAGGGACTCTGAGATGCAAAGTTGAGGAGGAAGTGCCTTCTAGGGAGGGGCACCAGCTTGTACAAAGGCATAGAAATGGAAAATGGAGTGTCACGTCTTACTCGTAGCATGAAGGCTAGTTGGGTTTCATTCAGCTCTAATCCTCCAGAGTTCCAGTTCTGAATCATGAAATTACTGCTGGACATTTCTTCCCATCTGTCTGTAGATATATCTCAAGATAGGAGGGGCAGCATTTAATAAATGGGTATTGAATTGAACTAAGTTAACCCAAAGGAATGACTCTACCTCTGAAGCTACAGGGATCTGAGAGCTTAGAAGAAGATCTAAGGGAGGCAGAGGACCTTCTCTGCATCCCAGAAATCCAACTCTGGAGAAAATAGACTACTCTGTGTGCATAAGGTCGGTCTTCCTTAAGACAAAATGCAACAGCATAATCACTTGAAATAAATTCTGTTCATCATTCTTATTCAGATCAACAATTCCATGTCAACTATTAGCCAAACTCAGAAAATTTCATGTAGTTTTTTGATTTTATGGTCCTATTTCTTTTTCATATTTTCTGTAGCCTACCCTTGAAACAGTTTGCCAAATATTGTCGGAGAAAAGAAGACAACTGTTTTCTAGATTTCCACTATTCTCTAAGAAGAGTCACACTTTCTTAATACTCTTACTAAAACAACTTGACTGAATTAACAGCTACTGGCATTTTGTTGTTTTCTGAACAGGTGGAAAATGGGTAGCAAGTCACGCTTCAGATCCATTTCATGAGAAGAAAGTTTGCAGCTTGCACAAAAATGCAAGACAAGCCTGCCACTGGCTTGAAGAGATCTCAGTTGAAAAGGTTTATATCAAGTGACATCACTGATCCTAACCTAAATACCTAAGAGGGCCTTCTGAGGGTGGCCATTAGGTGACAGGAGACTTTTAGTTAGCTGCCTTGTAACTAAATGAAGAGCTTTAGCATGATAGCTGCTTTATACAGCAAGCGATCAGGGATTTAGCCAATCACTACATCAGATTTGGTGGCATATTCTCAAAGTGAGTACTCCAGGGCTCTCTTGGACAATGGCAGTACAGGATTTCCAACCATAAAAGCCCTTCAAGGACAGTTCATTGCCACCAGTTGATGGAGAGAATATTTGGCATCTCTAAGCAGTAATAACTCCATTTGATCTAAAAATATAAGTCACAAGGAAAACAGACCATCTCTAAAGTAAAACAATAATAGCTAATATTTGTATATTCTTTGAAGATCCCAGGAGTGATTTGAATTACTAAAACATAGTAACAACCAAAAGCAAATGTAGTTAACAGAGCCTTCTTAGGCAGGTTCAGAAGAGGTACTTTACAGACTCCACAGAAATACTTTCAGACAAGATGTCTCCTCCTGTGGCTCTATTTACCTTTTTCCTGAGAATCTAACTGAGCTATTTAAGTACACGAAAGGGAATTCATTTTCTCTTTTAAAAAATTATTGCTATCTCTTGTTTATCCTTTTTACAAAAATTTACATTTCCCATGGCATCCTTCAGCTTCCCAGAGAGCTATCCTTTGTAATAAATAATTTTAAATAGAGAAAGAAAAAAATTCAAAAAAATTTAAACATGATATAAAAAAATCTCGTTAAACACACACAGCCTTATTCCTCTTAAAAGAAATGGAGGGTAGTGGTGGGGGGAGATTTCTGCTCATATCTCTTCTTTGGGGTCATTTAGTCTTTATAATTTTTCAGCACTCATTTTTAATTATTTTGTTCTTATTCTTTTCTTTCCATTTGCAATTGTTATAGTCATTTTGTAGGTAGTTTTCCTGGTTCTGCTTACTTCACTTTGCATTAGTTCATATAAGTCTGTCTATCCTTCTCTGTATTGATCATATTCATAATTTCTTGTAGCACAGTAATATTTTCTTATGTTTATGTGCCACAGTTTGCCTAGATAACCCCCAATCTATGGGCATCTACTTTGTCTCCAATTCTTTGCCATTACAAAAAATGACTGCTGTAAATATTTGGGGGCATGTGTTACCTTTCTTTTTGTCACTGATTTCCTTGGAGTGTGTGCCTAGCAATGGAATCTCTTGGCAAAAAGGTGCAGAGAATATCTAAACAATTCATACCTCTACCATTAATGCACTAGAGCACCTGTCTTTTGATAGCCTTTCCAAAATTTGACACTGTGGTAGTAGAGGGTGGCATAGAGTCTTCTGTCCCCTGTATCAGAAATCTAGGAAAGACTTTCAAAGATAACAGTCTGGCTAGTTTAATGTTCATAGGATAATAGATTTGGAGCTAGAAGGGATCATAGAGACCATCACATCCAGTTTCCTCATTCTACGGCTAGAGAAACTGAAATCCCTACAAGTGATGTGACTTCCCCAAGGTCATATGGGTAAGAAATCACAGAATCTGAATCCGAGAATATTCAAGATGGAAGGGACCTCAGAGAAATAAGAATCCCTCTCCATCATATTCAATAACTAATGGCAGAGTCAGAATTAGAACTCAGGTCTTTTGAATCTAGACCTGGTGCATAGGGTACATTTAGTGAAAGAATATATATATATATATATATATATATGCATGTATATATGTGTATATATTTATACATATATATACATTCTAAATATATATATATATATATATATATATATATATATATATATATGTATGTGTGTGTGTATGTGTTAAATGATAGTTTTAGTATTTTTCCAGGGGAAATTGGGATTGGCAATTATAGTGCTGGCACTGAAGAAGTTGTTCAATATAGTGGTCTAATGAGAGTGACTCATGTGTTGAGAAACGAAAATACTCTGGCCCTTCATTATAATGCTGTCCTCAGGGTCCATTGCTATGAGGCAATCTCATAATGGGTTCCTTTTGGTACCTGGTTAATTGAATTCTTCTTAATAGGATCCAAGCTTAGACTCCCCTATTATAGAATTCCAGAGTAAATTTCCAAAGAATCAACCTGAACTATTCTTTCTCTGTATAAGCCTTTTGTTGTCTGTATGTCTGGTCAACACACTAAGACTTCAGTGTAAACAATCAAATCTTCCTTATTTATACAAAACAATCTGAGTGCCTCTCATACAGGATCTCCAGTAAGTAATGGTTGGCTTTGGGGGCCAGCTTTTTCTGCATTCAGGCTCTTTCTTACTTGTATTTCACCTTTACCTGGCTCCTCTTTTCCCTTCTCCCTTTTATTTGAAGTGGGAATCTCATTAATCAGGGAAAGGCACCTCTAAGAAAACAACCCAAGAAATACAGCTAGAAGTTGAGATTCACATTCAGTCAGTCACTGGCAACTCTGAAAGCCAGGTGGAAAAGGTTTTTCCTTAGGGCTCTCTTACAAACTCTAATGACAACAATCTTCTAGGATAGAGAGGTAATCTCTGTGCCCCTCATCCCCCCAAGATCTAGGGAAAGGAGACAGCACATATCTCTTCTGAAAAACTCCCTTGCTCAAGTGTGCCCTGCCTTATCAGCTTCAATTATTTTTGTACTTTTATGTCTGAGTACCTTTACAACAAACACGCTCAAAATCTACTCCAGGTCAAATGTGTCTTAAGATTGGCAACTGATCTTAAGGGGGCAAGACACCAGTGCTTCCTAATTCCTGGCTTCCAAAGCATTTTGCCAAAGCATTGACCTGAAGTTTTAGCCCAATAGGTTAGTGCTCCTACAAAAAACTCAAACTATGGGCATCAAAATACCCAGTGCTTAGAACTCATCCTGCTCTCTTCTCCCCCTTCTCACTTCATGCTCCAGTTATTCCAACATTTTCATAATTTTTATATTACTGTAAATTTGATGTGTCCAAGTTCATGTAAATCATTCTCTTGCAGTTCCAGAGGCAAGAGCAAACTACTGAATAAGTTAGAAACTTGACATAGTAGGTTCAGTCAAGGCGGTGTCCTACACAATCCAGTAAGCTTGAACAGCCAAGGAAAAATGTTCTAAACAGCCCCCAGATGGGTAATCTTTCTCCATTTATAGGAGGACAGAAAAATATGCTGAGCTGAAGTTTATATTCTAAGATTCTATCCCTGGGTATATAGAGTGGCATTTCCATTAGTGCCCTACTTTGGCTAATAGTTGGTTTTATCAGTGGAAATCACATACAAGAAGATGGTTAACATTTAACTGCTGCATCTTGAGACCCACTGGGCCTTTCCATTTGACTTGGAGCTAAAGCTTTTTCTACGTATCATCTCCCCATTTAGAAGGTGAGTTCCTTGAGAGCAGGAACTGCTGTGCTTTTCTGTTCACATCACCAGTGCTTAGCACATAGTATCCAATAACTGTCTTTATTCATTCCTTCACTCATTCAGGCTAAATCGAGTTCATCCCCTGGTGGCTGACCTTCTGGGGACAGGCTTTTATGCAACAGAGTCCATCCCCTGCCTTTTACTTCAAGCCAGAGTCACGTTTTTACCAAGTGAAGTGAGGTTACCATGGAAAAACAGTAGGAAAAGTAGCTCCCATTTATAAAGTGTTTTAGGGCTCTTTGTTACAAAATGCTTTTGTGAAAGTCTCTCACTTGAGCCAGTGTGAGATTTGAAGACCAATCCTTTCCTGATTCCTCCTCCCATAGAAAAGTCCCCATTTTGGGCCGTGTTCTCTCAGAAAGCTGTAGGCCAAGAAGAACTAATATGATACACAGTTTCAGTCCAAAGTGCTTGTGACGGATGACGGATCAATCTGGGAACCCCTCCTAGCTGACGTTTGCCCTGTCAATAGCGGCTTTCCATACCTAACACCGTCTTGTTGAAAAATATGGACATCCCAGTCCCTACTACAGGGCCTGGTGCAGAAGCTATTTTGTGGGCATTGGAGCTTTTTGGTGCTAGATTTTATCTGAGTCCATCATATACTATTTGCTCTTTTTACTTTTGCTTCAAGAATTAAGACAACATTTAGTCACAAGAGACTAATCTGAAGGTACGATCAAATAGAATGCTTTGGGACTTCTTTTGTACATGAAGACACAGTGCTTGCCAAACAACCGTCTCTCAGATTAAATTGGGCATAGTACTACCTTTGATATGCCAAGTTAAATTTGCAAGAGGAAATAGCAGGGAAAAACACCTGGGCTTTTCTCTTTGTTTTTGTAAATTACCATGAGTTCTGAGTTCCAAGAACCATGGGGTAATAAAGAAAGCTTGTCTTCCATTTGTGACATGAGCTGCCGGTGTCAACAGCTCTATGGAACAGTAACCAAAGTGGTAGACGGTCATTGCTTCAGAAACATGTGATTAGCATCAGTTTGTCATTGCGGCTATTAGCATTTGAACTTCACTGCCTACAAAATACTAGGCAGAGAATTAGGCATGTATTCAAGCAGTCTTTGCTCTCACAGAAATTCACAAAGGGACAAATATGCCTGAATTAACCTGGCCAGATGATGAAAAAGAAGAGATGGGAGATTGTAGAAGATTGATAGAAAACTACTCAGGAAGAATGAATTGTCAAAGAAATATCCTGACCCATAATCAGTCAAATTTAAATTAGTGTATAAGAAGGTGAAAATGGGCTAGAATATGCTCATATGCCCAGAAACCAACTCTGACAGAAAGACTTTTCTATCCTCATATCTGTGCAGTCGTATCTGTTTACATGATGTTATCTAGCAGTAGAATATGTGCTTTTTGAGGACAGGGACTACTGATTCCCAGTACTTAGAACATTATTCCTTTTTGAGGTGAGGGGAGGGCAGATGGGATTTGACATGTGATTTTATTAGCATAGGGAACTTTCTTTGAGAAACCTCTATCAATGCTAGATTGACATATATTCTGCCTGAGGCACTGAAAAGATGAGTGACTGGCCTAGGGTCACACAGATATTATGTGTCAGAAATGGGTCATGAACCCAGATAATCCTGATTCCTTAACTGGTATTTATTAAACCATGCTACCTAGCATATAGGAGGCACTCACTAAATTCTTATTTCTTTAATTCTCCTCACAGAAAATGGGACAGAAATGAGGGGTGGAGGTAGGGCCTTGGATTACCAAAAACATGAAAGGATTTTCCCCTTGTTCTCACAGCCTACCCACCCACCTAGAAGTCAAGGTATGTGTGGCTATGGGTGTAGGGAGAGGCCATTCTGCTGAGGCAGTATCTTTCCCCTATCACTAGGGGGAGGCCTTGGATATGAAGAATTGTGGGCTACCCAGGTGCCCCCTAATTTCCAAGATTTGTCGAGACTAAATGGCACTTGGCTTAGCAGGCTGATTAAATGTGTAAGTCGAAAGGGTTTTTTCCTAACTTAGAAGTTTTATGATTTGGATTATGCTTTGTTAATACAGTCAGTATGTATGTCACATATTCTTGCTCAGTGTGTCTATAAATTACACATTAATTCAAGATTTAACTGTAGGGAAACTTTTTATAGCATTTCTCAGGGGGCCATACTTTCAGAACAATACACAAAGAGCAAATGTAAATGGCTATTTATTACAATGGAGCCAAAGTCGATGTCTAAATAATGTCACTTGTTCTTAGGATTTATTTAAATGCTGTTCTGTTGGAGGCATCTTGCCACTAAGATAAGATACCTTCAAATACCTGTCAGCATTTCTGCCCTTGTTTTCTTCTGAATCTGACCAAAAGATTCAATTCTAACAGCTCACCATAGTCTGAGTGTGACAGTGAATCAATCAGTTACATGCAAAGATCTTTGTTTGTTTCCAAGAGATTATGTTCTTTGCTTTATTTTTTCTTCCAAAATCATTTTAAAGATTAAGAAAATTATCAGTACCTGCTCCTGCACTGATACACACACACACACACACACACACACATATATATATAATGTACATATACACACATATGTATATATGATACCTCTCTCTTTTCCTCTGTGTCTGTATGTATATGTATGAATGTACCAGGGCATCTAAGTATCACAGTGGTTAGAACCTTGAGCCTGGAATCAGAAAGACCCAAGTTCAAATCTTGCCTCAACCGCTTAGTAGCATTGTGACTCTGGGCAAGTCCCTTCATCTCTGTTTGTCTGGATTCCCTCATCTGTAAACTCGAGTTTATCAGAGCGACTCCCTCCCAGGGTTGTTATGAGGATCAAGTATTTAGCATAGTGCCTGGCAGCTAGCAAGCACCATATAAATGTTAGTCTTTATTGGCTGCCATACACCATTAGATCTTCTGTCTGTATACCTTTGAATGAGTGGTTCCTGATGTCAAGAATGAAGCTCTCCTGATCTCCGCCAAAACTTCCTTGTCTTCCTTTCATTTTTAGCACTCTCTCCTTGAAATTACATGGAAGCTACTTTTTATTTACTTATTTGTGGACAAGTCATATCATTCCTGTAGAATATTTTCCCCATTTTTTCCTTTGCATCCCAGCATCTAAAGTTTGCTGAATTGAACTGAGTTGAACTGAATCGGGCATATCTCTGCATCAGTAGACATCTAAGTGTAGGGCTGAGAATATGGAGCTCTGGGTATGTATCTGGGGTGGAAGGCAACACTGCAATCTTTTCCCACAAATTGATGCCACTCATGTGAATCCAGGGTCATCTCTCAATCCTTCCACCCACATGAAATTCATTGTTGGCTGCTAATTCCAATAAAATCAACTGCCTTAGCCTGATCCACAGCAATCCGAATTAGCTTAATACCTTTTAGCAGCAGGTTCTTTTTGCACAATTTCTCACAAATGTTTTTCAAAATCTCTCCACAAAATCTTAATCTCCTGCTTCATCCTGACACAAGGATGATGCTACTCTCGCAAAGGCAGAGACTTGGAGAGTTCAAGCTCAGATATATCTTGCCAAGATGAAATGGATTTGAGAGGTCTCTAAGTTTGTTATGTGAGGACCCCCTCAAGCACTCAAATGGATCTATTGCCTCATTGTGACCCATCCATACCTGCCCATCCTATGTGAATCTTGTCCATATCCTTCCAAAAGTTTGCCCCCAGGAGTTCACTTCTCATTCCTTGATCTCACCACATGACCAGCCTATGTTCTCTTTCTATCTAATAATTCTTTCATGATATCCTCTACTTTTATTTTTCTTCAGCGATCCTCAGTGTAGATATATTGTAGAACGCTTGCTCTCAGCATCTTCAAAATTATCCACTGTCCTCTGTGTGATGTTCATCTTTAGTTTTTCAAAAGCAGTAGTGTTCCAGGTCTTGTTACTATGCACTAACACCAGTAGAATGTTTGTTTTGAAAAGATGGGTCTTTACTTTCATGGGAAGCTTGGGGTCAATTAAAGTGCTTTGTAATCTTCCCCACAGCAATCTCTGCTCTTTTGTAACTCTGAGGCCAGCTCATGGTCCACCTGTATTGTCTGTTCCTGCTATCCATACCAATCACACGACAGTCTCTACAGGGTATCCATTTAGATGCATGCTAAAATCTGGGCTATAGACATGCTCCATCCGTGTGACCCTGAGGACCACCCTATTTAAATGTAGAGAAGGGCTTTGTCACTAAAAGGCAGAACCCCAGGTGAGGATTGTTTTTTTTAATCCCTGGTATCTCATGAAACATTGAAAGATTCCAATTTGCATTGGTGGAGACTCATAGTGATGAAATGCATTCCTCAAAGAATACTATTACAGATGGTACCATTAAAGACCAAAAGGTCAGTTAATAATTGAGCAAGAAAGAAACCTAAAGTATCTGCTGATTTAAACTCCTACTTACACTTTTATTATTAAGGTGACTCCCCTGATTGTTTTATTGGAATATGTTCTGAATGGATAAAAACTAATTAGTGTCCATCAATATATGAAAATGAGCTTGAATTTAACATTTTGCAGGGTACTTCTCGGTCAACATTCTTAGACATGGTTTCTGCAGATTTCTGCAATCAAGAGAAGCCAAAAATCATTATTCTTCACAATAGAAACATAAAGAAATTAGAGCTTGCTGATGGTTTTATTCTGCTGTAACCATTGGCCAGAATTTGGGCTTTACACATAACGCATGAATGTGCTCTGTTTGTGTTTCTGTTTAGTCATTTTCAGTTGTGTCCGACTCTCTGTGACCCCATTTGGGGTTTCCTTGGCAAAGATACAGGAGTGGTTTGCCATTTTCTTCTCCAGCTCATTTTACAGATAAGGAAACTGAGGTAAACAGGGTGAAGTGACTTGTCCAGAGTCACAGAGCTGGTAAGTGTCTGAGGCCAGATTTGGACTCTGGTCTTCCTGACTCTGGGCCCGGTGCTCTATTCCCTGTGCCACCTAACTACTCTACGTAAACTCTCTAGATATTTGTATTAGTGGTGATTAAAAGCTGGCAAAGGTGTAGAAAAAAATTGTTGCACAAATCCTCAGGATAGTAAATGGACTTGAGATGATATGAATGAAAAGATCCATGTATGGTTGACCAAGAGAAAATTAGACTTGGAGGGGACATGATAGCTGTCTTCAAGGACTGTCATGTGGAAGCAGAATCGGCTCTGCTCTTCTCGGCCATGGAGAGATGGGATTAGAATCGTGGGGATCAAAATAACTCACATGTGAGAAACATAACGGAACAGTGCCCAAAATCCACTGCATAGACTTCAATAGCCTCCCCCTTGGACCCCTAGGAGTCCAAGTCTTTCATTCATGATGTTAGGACCCTCTAAGTCTTTTCTAGAATAGCATGGCTCACCTAAACATGCACCAGTGTTTGGGAAACTCTGAACCTCTCTGTTTATAAGCTGCTGTCAATCTTTTTTGCTAAGGCCAATGCTGAAATACCACTGGTGGCCTGCAGTCACTCCTTTGCTGCCATACTGATGGCAGCAAAATTCTCTATCCAGAGAAATTCCACTCTGACCTGGGCAATAGTCACCCATAGGTGCAGAATGTGTTTAGTATGCTTCCTGACAAGGACTTTGAGAACCACTTTGCCTCTGTCTGTAAAACCTTATTTCTGAATGGCTGGTTTTTATAGAATTCCTTTAAGGTAAACCAAATAGCATGTTTCCTTTGCAAAATCTGAGCTCAGCCCACAGGAAGGACAAAGAATTAATAGATATACTTCTTTCCTTCAAAACATTTTTTTAACATTCAGATAGCTCTTTGGTAAAGTTTTTGAATAGATGCAATGAAACTCAGGTCTCTACAACCTGATTTGTTGACATTCAAAAAAAGAAAGACAAGGCAAGAATATTTATGCTTCAATACACCACTAGACTAATAATACTAAAATATATAAGCTAAGACTGACAGTTTTGGATGTTAAAGACTTAATTCAAATACTATAAGATGGAACACCAGCCTTTTTGGGTGTGAATGCTTATTAATCACTTAAGTGCCAGTGAAGATTTTAACCTGAGGGGAAAGACACTCTAATGGATTTCACGATTAAGCCATAGCAATGTCTACACGATATCAAACATTTGGAGGAAAACAAAAAACTACAGTTAAATATTTGTAATTTTACAAAGTAGATCAAAGACAAATTATCTAACTATCTTGGGATAATTGTCTCTGAATTTAAGTTCTCTTACAAAATTTTCAGTACATATATAGTAAGTGCTTAATAAATGCTTTCTGACTGATAGGAATTTCAGTCTTAAGATAACATTTTCTTTTGCAGTATTACCATTTCAGTTTCTATCAAGTTGGAAGTTTGGGGTTGGAATATACACAAATAACCTTGCCAAGTGAGGGTATAAATTGAGGAAAGGGAGCAAATAGAGTGATTGTTTCAGGCAGATCCCTAAAAGAAGAGTGCCAGGAACAGGATCAAGGTACAAATGGAGCTTCAGAAGCTTTGTTCCTGGTCTTTTTCTACATTTAGCTTTCTCTTTCATTTATTCCTGGTATTCAGACAGGAAGTGGGAACGTGCCCATTAGCATAAGTACCTGGATCTAAAGTGGTCAGGAAGGTTTCTGCTCCTCTGATAGACTGACTACCTTGATCAAATATGTGTAATTCTTGTGTTTTTTGGAGTGGAATAATAGATTGGGTACAGTTCAGACTAGGATTGAACTTTCAAATTATTTAAACTTAGTTTCCCATTTATCAAACCTCAACTTTGTATAAGGCATGAAGTTAGGCTTGGGGAAGGGAGGAACATGTGGGGGTAAATAAGACAAAAAAAAAAACAAACCAGGCACTGCCCTCATGACACATGTGTGTATCCCATTAGTCAAGTCTTCAAAAGTAGATTATATAGGCAGTTATATGAGTGGATATGCCATATTTCACTGATACTGTTTTCATTTAATGTCTATGGAGGTCATATTTATGGAACATGAACATTTATGAAAGACTGTTAAAAATTACCAAGGAATCAACTGACCTAAATAGTTTTGAGAGAAGTTTTGCAAATAGAAAGAATCTTCCTCACTGGTCCTATCTATCTAGGTTCCCACCTATCCTCATCTTGAATACCTTCTCTTGCTCATTTTGTAAGTCATATAGAGAAGAGGAAAACAATTTTGGTTAAATAGTACAGCAAGATTTGGAAAAATTGGCTTTAAATAGATATGCTCAGTTAAAAGCCAAAGTTCTCCTCACAGTCAGATCAGAGCAAAATGGTTATCAAAATTCCTACACCCCCAAAAACCCTATCAAGCATCTAAAATGAGAGAACACTATGCAAGAGATACTCCAGAATGTTTATGACTATAAACTCCAATAAACTGGAAAAGCCATTCTAAAAATATGTTTCAGGGATCACAGGGACCCCCAGAACTCTTTCAGGGGGTTCATGAGATTAGAATTATTTTCATAATAATACTAAGATATTTTAATCCCAAATGCAGTAAAATATAAGTCATATAAACAACAGTTCTTTTGGTAGATCCTCAATTATTTTTAAGAATGTAAAGGGATTCTAAGACCAAAAGGTTTGAGAACTGCTGAATTCAACTGGAACCTGTGTGAAAGGGTCTTATAGGAAATTGTAGGATTTTATGCTGTTTTCTAAATTCAGTACATCAAGAATACTCCTATTGCAGAAAGAAATTTATGTATGTATATGTATATTTACAAAAAGAATATAGAGCTACCCCAGAGTTGGTGACTACACAGAAATACAATACAAATTAAATTTTTATCCCCATATGTTACTGGTTCTCCCTGTATTTCTAAATATATGGGCAGGAGGAGGTTTGTAGCCTCATATTTCTTTGTGAAAACATATTTCATCAACTCTAGTTTCATGCAAATGAAAATATTCTATTTCAAATCAGTATTCTTTTTAAAAACCATATCTGGCTCCCCTCTCCAGTAACATTCCAGCACCTTCAATTGCCACCCTCCTTCATCCTGGGTAGAATTCAAGGTCAAAGGGGAAAAGAAAACAACCTTTCTTCAGAAGGAGAAGAGAAGATGAAACCTCATTGATTTCTTGCCTCCACAACCTCCAAGCAGCACCAAAGTAACTGTCAAAAGCTTACCTTCTTCATGGATATGCCTCCCTGACGGTCAGCAGCAGAGCTAGCATATCTATGGGAAAGAAAAAGAATTCCTTTAAGCTTAAGATAAATCAATTAACAGGTTAAAAAGGCAAAGCACAGATTAAGAAGAACAAGAGCATGCATGGTCAAATATATGTGTGGAAATATTCCCAATGGCATTATCAATGAAATACCATAGGATCACAAGTGAAGTCAATGGGAGAATGCCATGGCTTTGCATACATATCTATATCTATATATCTGCTTGCAAAGATTACCCCCTTTTATTTGCAGTTTACACAACACAAGAAATAGAAATATAAACAAGGCCACCTTCACTCTGAAGAATAACCGCTGGCCAAATTTAATAAAACTTATTCCAATGTTGCAGCATCACTCTTAAAATAGATAATGTAGGTGTTTCTTAGAAGTTTTATTAAATTGATCTTATACAAACTAGTGGAAATGACTTCTAGTGATTTCCAAAGTATCAAAATGAGTCTTCTTTAATATTAATTTGAACACTTTAGTCATTTGTAATTCAAAACCATCATTCAAGCTGAAATATACACAAGATATCCTTAATACCTGGATCATTGGGCAACATATATACAGTATATCTACTGCTATACGAACCTGTATCTCTATATGCCCATATATTTATGTAGGGAGGGTTGTGTAGGGATAGGTTAGAGGGACTGAACCAATGTTTCATTGATATGGGAAACTCCATGATGAGGGACTTCCTCTACAAAGCAGGATGACATCTTTTCTGGAACTTAGAGTTTGAGAGATTCCTAGGGTGCTGAGGAGTTAAGTGACTTAACTGACTCAGGTTATAGAGCCAGTAACTGTCAGAGGCACTCTGCCTTCTGGGTTCGCTCTCTAGTTACTCTGCCATGCTGAGTCTCAGTATATACATACATACACACACATGCATACATACTCATGTATAATGTCAAATTTGGTTGTGATATCTGTGAGTATGAGGATTTTTGCAAAGTGTTTACTTGTAAACAGTGAGCTAGGCCAGTTTGATTGCATTTAAACAGTGACTTAGTGCCAAAATTCTTGGTAAAATAATCCATGGGAACATTTTGCATTGGAATTCTTAGTTTCTGAAGAAAAACAGTTTAAAAATGAATGACAATTAAGGAAACAAATTTCACTTCTACTTTTGCCTCCCCTACTCTACAATCATTTGGCCAGACTATGTGGCTGGTCATTGATGGAATGATCAATCAGATCTGAATCACCTTTTGTGCCTAATCTGTTGCTAGGTGCTAAGGTGTCAATATGACAGAAAGAAAATGAGTTCACAAATGATTTAATATTCTGAAAATGATACTCCATGGGAAATAACCAAGAAAATATAAAAGGTCAATTGAATCAGTACATCTTGCAAAAAATCATGTTGGGGAGAGGTGGGTCCTCAATAATTTGTGCTAAGTTCCTTATTACTTGTAGCAGTCTTTCAGAAGCAGTTTGATGGCCACTTGCCACAGAAAGTACAGAGGGGATTCCTACTCAGGTACAGGTTGGACTCAGTGGTCCCTGAAGTCCCATTCAACTTTGAGATGCTGTGATTCATTTGAATTAATGAGTAAATGCTATATTGTAAAGGATTAAATTTTGCAAATTACAACAAGATTAAGCTTTGACCAAGGAGACTGCAACAATTAAACATCCTCTATGGAATAATGCAATATCCACTTGCAACTTCACTGGGCTGTATTCCAGTGGCTATAGGTACCTGATGGTGGTTCACGTGAACACCCTTTACACTCATCTGCATTAGTTAAAGGGTGGTATTTATGAAGCATTTGCAGGATTCTCAGAGGATTAAAGCAGAAAATACAGCCTCAGGTGCAAGGAAACTGAATCGTGATATGGTTACAAACATGTTGGTGTAAGTTCTAGTCTGTGAAAAATCACAGAGGGAAAGAAAATCAAAACGTTTTCCTACCTCAAATCATCAAATAATCTAGAGCTACAGTTTTTTGGTCTTCCTGTGGACCATCCAGAAATTGAAGCCCTTTTCTGGATTCAGAGAGATCTAGAAGAGTACACAAATGCCAATGGTGCTGGCCTGGATATAGGGAAGAATTAGAAAATCATCCCTGGAACCTCTGCCCTGGAAACTTGAGTTTTATCCTAGGAATTGATGTCCAGAAAGTCAAGAGGTCAGTATCTTGAAAATTAGTTAAATATTTAAAACTGTACAACAAATGAAGAGTTAAGATATGGAAGATGTGATCGTGGGTTTGTTATTACTACAGAGGAAAGAATGAAATATAATAGATTCAACTGAAAGGCAGACTTGCAGAATTAATTGAATCTGAGAATCAATTAAAAAAAAAGGTAATAGAAGATTTCAGCACATTGCTCCCTGGAAATCATAGGTTCAAAGATCTAGAACTGAAAGGAACCTGAGATGCTATTTATTCCTCATTTTACAGTTGAGGAAACCAAAGCCAAGGGAGGTAAAGTGACTTAGCCAAAGTCAGACAGATACTCTGTCAGAAGTGGTGTTGGAACCTAGGTTCTCTGACTCTGGAGCCTCTACTCTTTACACTGTACCAGGCTGCTTTTTAGGAATATATAGCTTAAAATATATAGATTACCTTTAAGGTACAGTTTTAATTGGAGGTAATGATAGTCTTAAGTGGCTCACATGGTCCTTTCAAATCCTATAACTCTCTGATTGAGATTCCAGAGAAGTCTTGATGATGCTTGATCCAAACAATTCTTGGATGGGGACCATGGTAGCTTTGGGCTTACTCAATAGGAAAGACTTAATCAAGCATAATTGAGTGCAGATCAGAGGTTTCAAACTCTGACCCTGCTAAAAGTTCCCTGCAAAACTATTAAAGTGTAATTGAGAAATGTTTCATAAAATAAATAAAAATATAATATAACATAGATAATGTTAATATGTGATTTTTCTAAGTCAATATGTACCTTGCAGGGATCTGTTTCTATTTGAGTTTGACACCACTGGTGTAGTTTACCAAGGAAGACCTTTAGGGGGGACAGTGGTGGTTTAGGGGAAGGGAGGAGTGCTAAGGGGACAGGCAGATGTTTCCCTAGAGCTCTGGAAACAACTTAAGCAGAGAGTAGGTCTTGGGCCTGCCATGGTTCTAAGCTCCAGAAAAACTAATACTGTCCTAAGATATCAATGAAGTATGTGGTTATCAAAAGGCTAGCCTAGGACTTCTGGGTACCTAGGTAATAGCTACCTGGACATACAGTCAAACTAACTTAGAGGCTGTCTAATTCCTAGAGGTGCTAGGCTTTCTGATTTCTTTTTGTACAATCACAAAACGTGGTGACTGTGATAATACCTATGCCTGCATTATAATTATATGTGGCGTGGCTTAATAAATTGAATCTGAGCTGTCAAAATTAATATCAAATTAGATGAAAGAATAAAAATGAGAAGGGCAGGATGCACAATTAAACAGCTTCAACCTGATCTATTGGAATAGCCTACTTGGATATGGATAAATGTATGAGCATCAAGACAGAGATCATTAACAGATTCTAAACAGGTTTAACCAATGGAAATCAATGGTCATGGCGAAGAGGCTAAAAGAGCCAAGAAACCACTTTAGCTAGCAAACACAATCTCCTTGACAAGCAGAATGAATATGGGAACACTAGTTTAGAATATAAACTCATTTGTAAAATCTTATAGAGAATGATGGAGAAGATTATGAATAGTATCCATCATAAAACAGTGAGAAACAGAGGAATTTCAATTTACCAACAGTTTAGTGAAAGATCCAATTAGGTCAGATCAGAATAAACCAGCAAACATTTATTAAACTTTTACTATTGTGCGTATCACTTGGAATACCCATTATCCCTGCCCCCAAGGAGCTCATATTTTAGTGGGAGGTGGGACAGCCTGCAAATTATCTTTGTATACACAAGATAAATACATTGGAAATGAGAGGTGACCTCAGAGGGAATGTGCTGGCAGTGGGGAGCACTGGGAAAGATCTCCTACAGAAGGTGGGATGTGGCAGCTGGATGGTCAACCAGGAGAACTCATCCATCAACATAAATCAGTTGGCAAGACACCGAATATGGACAATGAACTAGGACCTAGAATTGAACAGGAGGAAGAAGGTGAGATATCGGGCAGCAGTTTCAGTGACTCCAGATTGTTCTCTGAAACGCAGGTCTAGCTTCTTGAAAACAGTATTGTTCATCTGGTGATCTATATGACTACAAATAACATAATGCTATGGGCTCCAAAGAATTAAAAAAGCAACGAGGACAGGCCAGATGGGCTTACTTCTGCTGCAGCACCAAACTAATAAAGAAATACATCCCTGGAATGGAGTTGAAGATATCATCGAAGATATACAATCAGAAAAGGTAGGGGGCCAGTCAGGTAGCAAAGGTGAGGGGCAAGAGATGGATGAACTATGCTTTCCTTGAGTGCCTACATAATGCCAAGGGATTTAGAGGATGTCCAGGAGTTATACTCTTGCCCAATATCGCACAGGTAGAGTAAAAGAGATGGATAGATGGAGCCCTGTAGAGGATTTATGAGAGAACATGAACAGAGACCCAGAGGATGGGTTGTAATGTGCACTGGTGCAGGGAATACACAGAGCAATTCGGTTTAAGGTTTGCTGAAATACTGAAGGTCCCTTCTAGCTTTAAATACTGTGATTCTAAACGTTCATTAAATTGAGAGGAAGGCCTCCGTTAGCGTGAGAAGACTGGACACCTGAGGTCAGAGGGGCACTGAAAGCAGGGTGGGGACAGCCCTCATGGGAAAGGGGAAAAGGAGGCTTTAAATACCAAATTGGCCTCCATTCTTTCGCTCAGGGATGGCCCTGGCGGAAAGGATAATGAATAGGTCGTACAGGGGCCATATAAGCAATAAAACCTGGTAAAGACTTTACAAAATACCTCTGATGGGATGAGAAAAATTATGCAAGATTCCCCATGGAGCTGATGAGAGTGAAAGAGTTAAGTGTGTGAAACTGCAACCAGCACATCCCTTAGATAGGCTAATAAGGCTTCAGGAATCAGCCTCAAATAGTCAGCAAAGTTGCTAACTGTGGCAGCTAAGCTGATTCCTTCACATCTAAGCTTTCACCTGTGAAAATCCAGATTCAACGCAGTTAGTCACAGCTATGTTTAGATGACTCTTTGCAGTGACCTGTGGGAAAATTTCTAGCAAGAAAACAAAAATATGCCCAAATCAGTCTTCTTCTGTGAGTTAGGGAGGCCTGGGTGAAAAAAATCCCAAATAATTAGATTCGGAATTAAAAACAAAACTGGGGTTGTCTTGGATGTCTGACTTCCTGCACCTGTGTGATCTTAGGTAACCCCCAGTTTCCTCATTTGGGAAATGAAGGGGTTGGATGACATTTCTAAGGTCACTACCTCCTGTGATTCATGACTTCTGCTTCTGTCAGAGGGGTTGTAACCCTGGGGAGCTTGCAGCATTTCTGTGAGTCACTTAATTCATTTAACATTCCCAACCTGTCTCACAAGAGAGAGAGAATGACTGTCAAAATCCCTGTCACAGAGGATGGGTTCTCTGACTAACTTTGCATTTATATTGATCTCTAGTTAATCCCTGGCCTCTTGGAGGTGAAAGCAAAATTCAGTTTACTGGAAATGTTGGGGCTATGTAACAGTAAGATTATATTATAGAATTTGGATACAGGGACTGGCAGGGGAAATTGGGTACTCTGAGATTTCTGTAAAGCCTGTTAGTCCTCTTAGTGTCTCATTTTGATACAGTTCTGTCCTGCCTTTCCTCCTCTGGGGTGTGCTAGAGAGCCAGCGTCTCTAAGGACTTTGGGACTAGCTTAATCTCTTATAGATAGCCTCTGTGGCATGGCAAACTTTCTTCTGCCTATCTCAGCATGGTTCTTTTGCAACATTACTGCATTTCAAAGGACTTTTCCACACTTGGTCTAAGGCATATGTGCTTAACATGGACTCCATGAACAGATTTCAGGTGCTCTATGATCTTGGATGGGAAAAAATACATTTTATTTTCATCAATCTCTAATTGAAAGTTAACTTTTTTTTCCAATTATTTTAAAGTATAATTCTGAGAAGGGGTCTACAGCCTTCACCAGACTAACAGATGAATCTATCATGTGAAATGGTTATGAACCCCTGATCTAAGAGACCCATGAGATTGATTGTTTGGCCTCTTCATACTTTAAATAGGCTGGGGTTGAGCAAATCAATGGCCCTACCCTAATAACTCTAAAAAAGGACAGATCTTAGAACAATATTTTAAGTCCAGCTCTGATACTTAAGTAAATATTTCAGTGGGGACAATGTTCGGGGTAAAAACCGCTCTGGTCACACCTCTTGGTAAGAATCCTAGGTCAACACTGAGCATTTCTATATTTTTGGACTTGATGGCACCTTTCCATGTTTCACTTGGACCTACTAATTTACTAAGGTGATGCAAATATTCCATTCTGTTAACTCAACATTCCCATTTACCTCAAGTAACGAATCTTAATCATCTCTCTAAAGGTCAATGTCCCCCACGCTGTGCTCTTCCTACGTTCACAAACCTCCTACACTTATGTGTCTGCATCATGGAGAATCCTGTTTCCTTCTGCTCAGTCCTTCTTTCGAGGACTACACCTCCCTTTTTGACCTCTGAGTTAGCAATTGGTATCCAAAGGCAACTGAATTACTGAGTTGCTTCTTGGCTCCAGTAGAAGATTCATTGCCCACACGGTGGCCTCCTTTAGAGGTTGTCTTGTTATTTGGGGGCACTGGTGATACAGTCATGTGTAACTTCTCCCAG
The DNA here is from genome assembly GCA_023548195.1 of Bettongia penicillata ogilbyi. NCBI lineage: Eukaryota > Metazoa > Chordata > Mammalia > Diprotodontia > Potoroidae > Bettongia > Bettongia penicillata. The sequence goes on from JAJHZJ010000098.1 coordinate 68,581, forward strand.
ATGGCAGACTAACTGCTTAAAATAGTGTTGATGTGTTTAAAATTATACGTAATGGTGCAGTAGGAAGAGCACTGGCCCATGAGTTGAGACATTGGATTTAAAGACAAGAAGACAGAGGAGCTATGTGGCCACAAGTAAGGAATAGCCATTCCTAAATACTCTGAGGCTACTTTATCATCTGTGAAATAGGGATAATGACCCCTGAATGAGTAACTACCAAGTTACTCAATAATTCAGTGCAACAAACACTCATTATTCCTCTATTAAATAAAGAGTAGCACTGTGCTAGGCTCTGGGGACATAAAGACAACACTTTGTGACAGTCCCTGTTCTAGAAGATCATACATTGTACAGGGTAGGGGGTGGGGAGAGGAAAGAGCCTAAAGAGAAATAAAATAGCCAACATGGGCAAGAAAATACTCATGAGGAAAGTATTTTGAATGCCTCAAAGGGTTATGTAACTGGGGATCATTTTGATTCCAATTCAAAAAATATTTATTGAGCACTTTCCATGTGCACCAAGCTGGGCTAGGACTGTGGAAGATAGAAAAGGTACCTGGTTCCTGCCTTTGAGGCTAGTTTGAACTGGGGTGAAACCATGTTGAGATTGTGCTTAAAGCATGGCTATGTTCTGTTTCCACTCTTTTTAGGTATTGCGCCCCTTACCAAGTTTTTTCTGTTATTGCCTGTGATACTGGGAACCATAATCCCTTTCAGAAGTTAATCTATAGTGGAGTGTACTTGAGCATGAGCTTCAGGGAAAATAAATGATGAGTCAATTTGACCAATAGGTTTAAACTGTCTGTCAATTTCAAACATCAAGCAACTGGGAATTCTTCTTGGGAGGGGGAAGCTGAGGAAGTAGCACAATAAGGCTGAAAGAGGATCGGATTTGGGGTTTGAGGGCATAGATTCCTATCATGATCCTGCCCCATACCTTAGGCAAGCAACATAGCCATTCTGGCTAAACATGAATTGTATTGTCAGGGGTGGGGAACCTGCAGCCTTGAGGCCACATGTGGCCCTCTAAGTCCTCAAATGTGGTCCTCTGACTGAATCCAAATAGAACGTATCTCCTTAATAAAAGGATTTTATCTGTAAAACTCGGACTTAGTCATAAGGCTGTACCTGAGCACTTAGAAAGGCCACACATGGTCTTGAGGTCACAGGTTCCCACCCCTGGACTAGATGTAACCTCTTCAGAGCTGAGCTTGAAAATTTAATACTTGAAAGTTACAGTAAATTGTACATCACTAAGTGTCAATCATGTCTCCTTTCATAGATGAGGGACTCAATTCAATAGCAACTCATGAATCGGGTTCTTATCTCTCTATTAATCAGACTGTTGAGAAAATGTTAATTCCTGGTTTACCTTGTAGGGAAAGATAATGTGTACTTTTTTTTTCCTGTTAGATATATGAAAATTAAACAAGTACTAAATGAAATAAATGAGAGTACTGAGTTAGTGAGATATAAGGGTAGGAAAGGAAAAGCTGTACAATTCCGTTCTTAGATTCCAGTTGTACTGTTGGTTCCAAGACAGACCTTCCTTTACCCAGTTGCTATAGAAATTCCAATTCTGTTTTTGTTACCATTGCTGCCATTTTAAGGAAAAAAAAAAACATTCTTTTGCCATTTCAGGAAAGAGAGAAATTCACCTTCAGTTTAATATCTTGCTACAGGTCACTCAGGTATCATTTTAGACATTGAAAACAGTCAAGGTCAGTTCAAAAGCATACGGTGATATTTTGAAACGTCTTTGCTAACTTTGAAAGGTAGTGTTCTTCAGCTGTGTGCCTTGTCCTTGATAAACAACTCTACTCAAATAGGTCTGTGCTCTTGAGGGGAAAGGAAGATTAAGGGACCTGACAGTGTCTTTTTTTTTCTTTCTCTCAAGGTTGTAGAAGTTTGTCTCTGGGTAAGGAAATAATCTGGTCTGGAATAGCCTAGCATCCTAGCTAACAAAACTTTTGCAAATGCTCTCGATACTAACATTTGGCTTTAGTTATTATTTTTGTCCATAATTCAATTACAAGGTTGACTTAAGAGTTTTAACATATATGTCAATCTTTTAATCTTGCAAATTTTCCAAACAGAAGGAAAAAGTCCTCTTTTGTTCTCTGCATCCTCTTTCAGGTCAAACACTGGTATTTAAAAATATTTTTTCATCATAGAAACACAGTGAGAAATTAATGGTCTTTAATATGATTAGGTACCATCTCAAGGCATCAAGAAATTATTTTTAATGTAGTTGGATTTTTTGCATCAATCCATGGTAATAAAATCTGATATTGAATGTGATACATAGTGCAAAGGTGGGAATTGACTCAATCTCCCTACCCTACTTAATATAACTAACAAGATGCTCCAACTCTTCATGCCTTTATTAGTTGAGCACACATCTGCCGACTCACACAATTAACCAAAGGCACTAAATTGGTGCAAAAAACTCGCAGTTGATTTTGAAGGAGTGAAAGCCATTGGATGAAATGTAATGATTCTACATAGGAAGTGTATTAGGATTGGTTGGAGATATTTCTTCACATCCTGGGTTTTTTGGATATAGTGGTGAGTCAATTTGGAACCTAGCATTCAGTTGGCAAATCAGCTTAGTGGTGGAAGTTGTTCCAGCCAAGTCTCTGAGAGGGATGGCTCATAGAAGAGGTGGTGGTTGTGGTGGTGAGAGTGGACAGAGTGAAGACCTTCTGTCTCCTACCCCCTCTTCCTGGCACTTGTAATCCCAGCTTCTTAGAGAGGCTGAGGTTGGTAGATCACTTGAGCTTGGGAGTTCTGATCTACAGTAACTACAGATACTACAAGTATGGTGAGCGCAAGGAGCAGGAGGCCACTAGGCTCCTGCACTGCATGGTATTGGGTCTCCCTAGACCCAATCTCAACAATCTCAACACCCTTTGGATTGCCCTTGCAGTGGCAGGGATATATTGGGGAAATTTCAAGTGCTGTATAGCATAGGAATCCAGAGGAAGTTTGCCTGGACCTCCAAGGGTATCACTTAGGGAGAAATTTTAATGTGTCCAATGGAGAAAAGGAACACCTAGAAATCTGGATTGGATGGTCTTATGGGCTAAGTGACTCATGAGAATTTTCACCCAGGACAGTTTGGCTTCTCACCTGAAAGGCAAGGGGATGACTTCCAGCGAGCCAGAAATTCCTAATCCCTGGGGGCCAGGCCCCACGTATTCAGAGTTCTACAAGGCCCCACCAGTCTTTCCTTCTGAGAAGGAAAGTACAGGTGTCTTTTCTCCTTTCTTCTTCACTTCTTTATTGGTTTTGAGTTGGAAAAGTCCCTTTGTAAGCACCAAAGACAGCAGGAACCTATTAGAACTTTGTAAAATGATATTCTTGGTTAATTTGTATCTCCATGTATTTGGAAGTATGGAAAAATGTTTATTACAGATCAGAGACTTTTCCTGAAACACTTTACTACAAAGCCCTGGGAAAGGCATTCAAAAACGCTAATGTAGAGCCTCAGTAAGTCACTAGAGAGCTATTTGAGCCTCAGTAAGTCACTAGAGAGCTATTCCGGATTTTGCCAAACTCACTGAGGACTCAACCAGATAGCACAAGTTGGGGTTGGGAGCGTGAGCCCCAGTGTCTGTGCTACAACAGGACAAGCTGTTAAAAACATAAAAAAGAAAAACAACTCTGGATGTATCTAGGGTAGAAGGCTTGAGAAGCATAGCCATCTATTCAGTTATTATATGTGACTACCAGTGTGGACCACTGGCTTGCCCTGAAGGTTTACATCATAGTGATGTCTTTCTATATTGTTTCATCTACCAATGTGGCCATCTTTAATGTAGACTTCCGCTTTCTCTATCAGTGAATGCTTTCTCAGTGTGCTGCCAATGAAGGGCAAATCATTCTAATGGCAAGTATTAATTAATATCAGATGCTTTGCTCAGCTCTGTGTGGAACACGAAAGAGGGAGAAGATATTGTTGCTGGCCACTGGGAGCTTAGCTTGTACTTGAACATACAAACCCAATGTACAACGCACAGTCAGATAATATTGGTGCTAAACTGGGGATTCTGAATAGAAGAGGGGGCTGGACTGACCCCACACTTCTCCCTGAAACAAAGGCCCATCTTTCTAATGCCCACATTCTTCTAGCAATACCCTATATCTGCCAGTCATGGAGTAGCAATCTGTGAAGAAACAACATTGAGAATCATTCAATGGCGGTGCAGAGGCACATGATGGCTGTGAATACACTGTAATGTGGATAGCCCATGCGCTCCAATGACAAGAGAAGTAGAGAAAGGCTCCCAGCACAATGGGTGGAGAATCTGTGGAGGATTTGTGGTAAGACACAGATAAGAATGGCACCAGCCAAGGCGGGGGATATGGGCAGGCTTCGCTACCCCCATCGATAGGATCACATCATTTGTCAAAATACTGATGTAAACTACGAGACAGTGACTCTTCAGTGTGATGAGTCGAGGAGCCAGCAGGGATGGAAAGAGTTTGGGAATTCTAGCTTCTACTAGAACATGAAGTGGGCATCATTTACATAAATGGAGGGAGGAGGAGTAGGCATTTGGTGAGAGCAAAGGTGTGAGCTAGAAAGGGGCAGAAGCAGACCTATGTCTCTGGAATGGAGGCTATGTGTTAGGGAAGAGAAAGAAACACATTTTTACAGGTAGAAAGAGACCAACCAGAGTACAGAAGGAGAGGAGTACAGAAGGAGAGGGGTACAGAAGGAAAGGGCAGACAACGATGCATTTTACTAGTAACTCTCCAAGTCCCTCACATTCCTTAAGCACCAGCAGGAATGCAGCCAGTCCTTTGCAAGTTGCTACAAAATTCTGGGATTGTGGTTTGAAGTCAAGCCATGGGGTCAGTTTTCAAGTAGTGCTGGAAAGAGAGCACTTTTCCCAGCTATACTCATTAATCTACTTCAGGGGCTGGTTGCCATCAGGTAACCTGGTCTCTCTGGCAGCTCTCAGGTAAGGCCACCAGGCCAGGGAGACACATCAGATCTGTACACTGCCAAGGCTGGGGGTGAGCTCCAAATTGAAGGATCTCCATTGTACCCTATCTCCCTCTTCAGAAAATGAAAACAAAGCTGCATTAAAAGTATATGAAATATGTCCTCAGACTTGCTATCAAGGAGTTTGTGTGATCGCCCAATTGAAATAACAAGTTCATTTTATCCCCAGGAAAAGAATGATCATTACCATAATTGTAATGGAAAATTGTTTCCATTACATTGTCCCATCACAGGATGCACTAATCGTTTTGCATAAGTGACGTTTGTTAATTCAGAATATACATTGAAATTCATATTATGAGAAACACACAAATTGGGTAGCAGAAAGAAATAAGGAGGAGAGACACCGTGTTGTTTAAGATGCTATAAAAATAAAAGGGCAGGAAAGAAACCCTGCTGTTAAGTTAATAAAAGAACAAAGAAATGTAGTTTGAGCATTTAAACTTGTTTCACCGGGAGTAACTTGGCTCTGCCTAAGACCAAGTTTACCTGAGAAGATTCCATGGCAACTTGCACTCTCAAAATCGGTTTCTCTTTGCCCTCTTGTGTTCTGAGAAGATGGTAACTACCCCTTCTTCAAGAGCCTGAGGAGAATCCATTTTGCCAGCTAGGATCTTAGCCACGGCCCGTATTTCAGCCATTGATTTACAGACACGGAATCACTTGATACTAAGTGTTTTCTTTTTACCTCAGCAGATCCTGGGACTGAATCAGCCCGATGCAAAGACAAAGTCTCGGTAAATGCCCTGGCATGTGATTTTTGTGAAGGACTGCAGAGGCAGCTTTGTTGTTTGGAATAAAATAGATGAGCTATGTCCTCAAATGAAAACCGTTGGCTAAGTTGGAAAGAAGTTATATGATAGTAGGTCCTTGCTAGCTCTTGGACACTGACTGCTTTTTTCTGATTACAGTACTTTAAAAAAAGATGAATATCATTTTGGAAGATGGTTCTATCATTTCCAAACACTGTTTGCAAGAAATTATTTCCACTGTATGAATTTCCTACCTCTCATCCAACACGAAGTCAATTAGAAAGGCAGTTTAAATTTATTTTCATCTTTTTTCAAGTTATTCCATTTGACTAAGATAAAATTCAAGAAAACATAAAAAGCAGAGACTCTTTTCAGATTCTCTAATGCAATGCCCAGATGAAATCTTTAGGCTTATACTGGTGATATGAAAACTCTTTTAACTAAAAAATACAGGGCATCTCTGAACAAACAAATTCAATTTCTCTGAGAAAGTGAACTATTCATTCATGTGATGGTATTAGGGAGACTGGAGAAATTACAGAAAAAGAACATGAACAATTACCTGTCGGAATCTCCACGGATATCTCCGCCTCTCTGCAAAAAAAAAAAAAAAAAAAGAAAGAGAAATTCACAGTTAGTCTTCAAGCTTCTAGGGAGACTGAGATGAGAAACCTTCACTTTCCGATCAATAAGAGGACATGAATGACAGGAAAGTGAGGTCATCAAAAAGAGCCTTGACTTTTACTCTGAGTGAATGAACACAAAACCACATTTTATCAACCGAAGAACAAATGAGGTCTCAGAAGAGGGTGCTAGTCAAACTGAACTTCTGTACTTCTCAAAGAATATTAAAAAACTGAACATAATTGAACTGAAATACAGTTAGGTAAGAACAATCAAGTTTGATTTAAATACTACTGAGAGGTTTTCATATGCTATCTCTATTCAGTTGGGTGGGGAACACAGAAATTTCTCAAAGGATTGTTTGTAGCTTTACTGCAACATTACCCATCTTTAGATTCAGACCATATGTGGACTGTTGACAAGTGTGCATGAATTTTGACACAATTTAAACAACCTAAGAATATACATTTTTGTTGTTGAAAACTAATTTTGAGCCCTTAAAACACATCTATTGGCTCAGGACTTGGTAATACCACTCCCTCTGACAAAGATTGTGTCTATATGACAACAAAAGACAGACAAAACTGAAAAATTCACTCCATCACTCAATATTTTGTTCTCATGAAGTCAAGCATCCAGGCATGTGGAAACACATAGATGATGGAAGAAAAATTTTACTTGTAATCCAAATGTTTTAGTTTCACATGGACAAGGCTAAGGTCAACCAAAAAGACATTTCTATTTGTTATCTACAAACTATGTTACAAGGTATACCAATTTAAAACAAATGCATGGATGAATAATTCTGGAAGAAAATACTCGCTTTAAAAAAAGTTGGGGGGGGGGGCCTTGGCAATCTATTCTTTTAGGATGTGAATGTCCAGTTTCAAAGACTTCATGATAATAAAAGTTCATGTGAAACTAAGCAGCAATAATGTTGATCTTTCCAGAACTTCTCTGACTTATTTTTTAGATGCCATGAGGAACGCAAGCATGCAACAATGAAAGCCACAGTTTGCAAAACCATCAGGCATTCAACCTTTGGGATATCTGTAAAATGTAGTTGACTTCAACTTGGTAGGTGAGCTCTATTCCTTTATTTGTGCAAACTTTCAGGGCTCTTATTTGGCAGAGGATAACTCAGTTGGGATTTTTCAAAGCTAAGGGTCTTCTCCCTATCTACATGCTAGTACCACTTGACTTATTGAAAAAATTGTCATTTTTGTAAAGTCCAGAGCAAAAGGACTAGGAAATGCCTTAGTGCTAGAAAGCTTCACTTAGCACAATATTCAATTTCCCATTCAGACAATGGACATCTTCAAAAACTTCAGAAAAGTTAAGATTTTTTGAGACATTTTATGGTTGGAACCTAAGTCTATAAATTTAACAAATTCCAAATGGCAGAACTATTAGCATACCAACTCATGCTGCTTTTGGATTACTTTAGACATTTTTCATTACACGTTGATTCGAAGACAAAACCTGACAAACAGTGAATAGGAAATGTTAGTTTTAGTCTAAGAGGTTTTCCACAGACTATATTTAAGTGTTAGAAATAATGAACCATTGGAACAATCCACACTGCATGCTCTACATCTGGCTGAAAGAAAACCTGGGGGGAAATAAGTGCTATTCCAGGCGATTTCTACATATTAATTGGCTAATCATTTGTTTTGTGTACCCAGCTGGAATCCATCCCCTTTCTCCTCACTTTTCTTCCCCACAATGTCAAAGAACATTGGCTGCTCAGGAGGAATCTAGGACAGCATTAGGTTGATATGAAATTTTCCATTACAATGGCCCACCAAGTTATTGCTGCCAAGTGCATGAATTTATATGATAAACCTAATGACTATCTACTGCAAGCTATTCTGCTGGGTGCTATGAATTGGGTTGTAGCCAGTGCAGAGTTGTATTGGACATAGTTCTTGTCTTCCAGTATCTTATAATCTGAGTGAGGAAATAAATTATGCTTGCAAATAATTAACATCTCGGGCAATATTACAAGTGGGAGAGAGAAGAAATGCAAAATGAGGCATGGTACAGTGGTGACAGTGCCACATTTGGCATGAGAGAAATTGGATTTGAATCCCAAGTCATTTACATGCTACCTGTGGGATCTTAAGCAAGTTACTTAACTTCTCCAGGTCTCGGTTTCCTCATTTATAAAAGGATTAGCTTAGGTGACCTCTAATCACTTCCAGGTTTAAGTCTGTGATCTTGAGTTCAGAGGAGTAAGTGGTCACTTTTGGCCAGAGTAATCAGGGGAGCCTTCTTGCAAGAGGTGGGATTTGAGACAGGCTTTGAATGATGGGGAGGATTTTGGTAGGAAGGGGTAGAAAGAAGGAGAAGGTCTGATGTCCAGGATGCCTCAAATTCAAGCACTGAAAACAATCTCTCTTTTCTGTCAAGGCTTTTGTAGGTGAATGCACTTGGTTTTCATATGAATGAATTACAGGTTCAAGAGTATGTCTCAGACATGTAGGATGACACAGTAGCTACTAAGAACTTTTAGCATAGTGGGCATCTACTATGAGATCAGATAAAGTATATTCAAACATACTGAAGGCATACGACATTCAAATCAGGTGGGCCTCCATTATTGTCAAGAAATTGGTACTTTCATAGTGGTTTTCCTTGACGTGAAATGACTTCAGAATCTGGTCCCCTGTGGAAGGTCTGGTATCTATTCCATTTGCCTATGGGGAGAAATAAGGCGTCTGCAGCAGCAGAATTTGCCAAGGGAGAAGAGCTGGGTGGGGCACCCAGACAAGATTGTCTCTGCTTTTACTTTTGTTCTTTCCTCTTGTGTCTTCCCTCAGTCATTGGTAGGTTTGGAGGAAGGAAAACTGAAAGAGGGAGAGAAGGAGAGAAAAAGGAGAGAAGGAAGAAGGGAGAGGGAGAAAGAGGGGGAGAGATCAGCTCCTTGTTAAAACCCTTATTTTTAATCCTATTGTGTTTTTTTTTAATATTCCACTGCAGAGGCATTCCATTTAGCAAAACAACTTGGCAAATGAGTAACCTGATCAGTGCTTTTGTGCAATATGTGTATTTTCAAAGGTCATATTAGTCACTCAAGCAAATGATATCTTAAATTTTGTATGCCTCATTTTTTTTTAATGGATTGATTTGAAAAACTAACCATTATTAGTTACTCATACAGAAATGAGTAAAGTAGTGAAGGAGCCAGTTACTATGTGGGAATAATAAGCTTCTTTGTACATTTGGATATATTCTAGAACATTCTAGTGTGGTGTCAAACTCAAATAGAAATAGATCTCTGTAGGTCACATATTGACTTAGAAAACTGCAAATTAATGTTATCTCTGTTGTTTGTATTTATTTATTTTGTTAAATATTTCCCAGTTACATTTTAATCTGGTTCAGGCCTTACTTGGAAGTGTTTTGGGTCACATGGGGCCTGTAGGCTGCATATTTGACACTTTTGTGTCACCATTCAACATTAGGTTCAATCCCAGGTATCTATGTGCTCAATGCACAATGTTAACAGCATGGTAATGTTTCAGCAGAAATCACAGGAAGATGTGCAGATGGGACTTCTTGCGTGAATCACTTTGTCACAATAGCACAAAATCAGGTTATTTTTCTTAACTTGCAAAGATAAGAAAAGAAAATGAACTAAAAGCAACTACTGGAGGATTTCAGGTAAAGATCATTGGATGGGTCCTGGTCTCTGGGCCCAGCTCTAGAACTTATTACTATGTGATCATACCAGGTGAGTGACTTTGCCTCTCTAGGTCTGTTGTCTCAAATGTAAGGTTCCTTCTGCTTCTAACATTCTGGGAGTCTAGAAGTATATGCCAGCACTTGCCACAGCCATAGATAGAATTTTAAGGAAGCCCAACAGCTGAAGGAAATTACTGATGAAAAGAAGCCTCTTGTTTCCATTGCATTTTGTAACCCTCTTCTGTCAAATGTTTGATTCATTTTTGGTACCTAGTATCATTCATACATAAGACAAGCTGATTACAAAGGCATCTAGCAGGAGAGCTTCAGCTAGACATGGTATGAGAGGTCAATCTATAAAACAGATTTTTCTGTTGAAATGTGAGATACAGTTAACTGGTATGGTTCTGGAATGATTAGTTCTGAGTATGAGAAAATTCTGGAGAACTAAGAATTTACCCTTTAAGAACTGGAACTTCAAAGTGTGGTGATACCCTTCTTCCAACCCCAAGATGCAGAGAGCAGGGCTACTGGAGAGCTACTGAAATACAAGGTGATCTTTGCTCCCAAGGGGCAGCTAGATGATGTAGTAGATAGAGCATTGGGCCTGGAAGCAGAAAGACTCGTTTTCCTAAGTCCCAATCTGGCGTCAGACACTTACTTCCTTGCTGTGTGACCCTGGATAAGTCACTTCACCCTGTTTGCCTCACTTTCCTCATCTATAAAATGAACTGGAGAAGGAAATAGGAAACTCCTCTGCCAAGAAAACTCCAAAGGGATCATGGAGAGTTGAACACAACTGAAATGATTCAGCAACCACAACTTTGCTTCCTGGAAGCTGCGCTGAGCTGCGTAAGACTAGCTCTCTTTTCTGGGCAGTGTCTTTATCTGCTGTCAGTGTATGCTGTTGTCCAGCTCCTTCGCTGCCATTGCTGGCCCCTATTTTTGCCGTTCCCCCACTTGCCTCCACTTAGGTTATGTTTCCTGGGCTTTCTTCTCTGCTCTTTGGTTTTCATTTGAGATGACTCATCTCTTATAGACATTCCCACCCAGTAAGAACACTTTCTTTCTCTTGTCAACAAACTTATATATTCATAGCACATCAGGAGGAATCTTCTGGTCTTTCATTATTTTCAGCTCTTTTGATGGCTGCTTTCTGCTATGCTCTTTCAAAAAGACTATTTTTTCCACTGGTTTTTGTAAACCCAGAGCCTAGCACAATGCCTTGCACATAGGAGGAACTTAACAAAAGCGCATTTAATCGAACTGGATCTACTCAGAGTTCCTTTAACAATTTTTTCAGATGCAGCACTTTTAGAGTGCCTGAGGGTTGATAAGGCTGGTCTCCAGATAAATAACATTTTGCATATGTGCCAAGGAGCAATACAAAGGCTCATAACTTTCATCCACAAAGATAGTATTGATGCCTGTCAGGATACACATTTTTTGGGGGAAAGACAGAATAAATAGGCTACAAACAATTTTTCTCAAGTTCATTGAATGGACGAGGTTACTGACTTTTAAAATGTCATTAGGGTTCACGTAATAGGCTCCCTTTTCACCTCCACTTTCTTTTATTATTTTTAATGTTTTATATTGATGCTCTTTTCTTCTAAAATCACTATCATTTCCCACTGACTTGAATAGAACCTTGCCTTCTAACAAATACAGTCAAGCAAAACAATCCAACATATTGATTATGTCTGAAAATGAATGTCTCATTCAGCACTTCTTGTCCACCACCTGTCTCCCAAGAGGCAGGAGGCATTTTTCACGATCAGCTTTCTAATTTCATGATTCGTTACTGCATTGATCAGAGTTCTGAAGTCTTCCACATTGTTTTCCTTTCTTTGATCACTTTTATATGTTTTTAAGGGCACCTCACATGACTAAATAAGAAATGATATTTATAGCAGGACACATTAAATTAGGGTTTCTTTCTTAGACAATCAAGCCTTGCAAAGACAGAGAGACAAAAGGCAACTATTCCAATTGTTTATGTACAGGAGAAAGAGGTAATCAAGATCATTATTGCTTATAGAGAAGGACAACCTTGGTCCAAGTCTCTCATAAAATCAGTTTGCTGTATCACAGTCATGAAGAAGAATGCATTTTCAATTCACTTGCCCCTATTGTTTTTCTTTAAAAAATTAAAAAATAGACATCAAGGACAAAAACAATAACTGAAATGTTTAATGGTGCTTTATAGACCGATGATTGAATGTGGCCCATTGAGTGTCTGTTTTTCTAGGTTACATTGCCTGTGCTATTAGCGTCTTTTTCTCACCTTCCCTGTTGTCACTATGAAGATATTTGTTTCTATTGAATTTCACCTTATTAGATTTGGCTCTGTGTTCCAGCCTGTCAAGATCTTTTTGAATCCTGATTCAGTTGTCCAGTGATGTTTCCTATCCTTTTCAGATTTATGTCACTGGCAAATATGATAGGTATGTTATGAATACTTTTATTCAGGGAACTGACCAAAATTTAAAACAGCACAGGGCCAAGCACAGATCCCTGGAGTGTTCCACTGGACGAAGCCTTCCATGTTGATAAGAAACTATTCATGGCTATTCAGAGTCCAGTCATTCAACCAGTTCCAAATCCATCTAATTGAACTGTCTTTGAGTCCACATCTATTTTTTCCCTCACAAATTATTCCCACATCAGTTATTTGGCTAAAATCAAGGTAAATCATGTCTGCGGCATTCCCTCAGTCTGCCAGTTTAGTAACCTTGTTATGTTAGCCTGGTGTAGCTTGTTCTTGCTGAAGCCATGTTGGCTCTTGGTTATCACTACTTCCTTTTTTAGACATTCCCTGACTATCATAAGCATTTCAAAAGTTTTCAGTGAAAGTAGTTCAGGCACATTGGTTTTTCCATTGCAGACTGTATTTATTTCCCTTTTGTGAAGATCAGCCCCACATTTGCTCCTCTTCATTTGTGGGTTAACACTCCTGCTTTGAATGTCTTTCGAAGGCTATGGACACTGGCTCATAGCAGTCTTATTTGTTGGTTCTTTGAGAACCCTATAGTATAGTGCATCTGGATCGGGTTACCTGAACTTGTCAAGGGCAGTGGGGGGCTCTCTTCTTTTCCTTGGGCATCAAATCTCAATTAGACAATTCTTTTCTTACTTTTCCAGTCCAAAGAGAAAAACAGAAGCCAAACTAGAACTGAGCAGCTCTGCCTTCTCTCCATTGATACTATCATCTCACTTCCTCTGGGTTGGGCTCCTAGCCCTTTTGGATTCTCCTCTTTTCCCCAATATGACTAAACTCAAACTTTTTCCTATGTTTTGTTCCTTTGCTGGCCTCAGAACAGTCTGAATTTAAACACTCCTGACACTGTCCTTTTTATCCCCAGTTTAATTCAATTAGATTTTATTAAATGCCTATTATGCACAAGGCAAGAGGTTTTGAGGATACAAAGACAAAAATGTAAAAAAGGTCCCCACACTCAAAGAACTTGCATTCTACTTATATTGCTTTATTTTAAAGTAACAACCTTTTTGGTTTTTTGGAAGTTTTTTCCCTGTTATCTCTACACCATGAGTCCTCCCTTGTTAAAAAAAAATTAAGCAAAACCTAGAAATATAGCAACCAAATCTGAATGTAGGGAGGTATGTGTCATAATTTGACCTCTCAGGTTGAAAATGGAGATCAGAATTAATCAGCATTTGACTGCCATTTAGTGTGATTTCTGTTCATGTTATTTTGTACATCATTCTCTATGTACATCATTCTCTTGATTTTGTTCACTTATCTCTTCATTAGTTCACATGAATCTTTCTATGTTTCTCTGAATTCTTCATATATGCTCTTTCTTCAGGTGTGATGACATTAAATTCATATATCTCAGTTTGTTCAGCCATTCCTCAATTGATGGACACGATACTTATTTCCAGTTTCCAGTCTTTTTGCTACCATAAAAAGTACTGTTATGAATGCTTTGGTATACATGGGACATTTTTTCTATTTTGGACCTCCTTAGGGATAAGCATATATTAAAGGGATCACCGGGTCTGAGTTTTCTCATATAAAATATTAAATTGTTTTCTAAACTGTTGGACTAGTCCTTAACTCCGCCAAGAGTGCATATTCATTTGCCTGCCTTCCTATGGCCCTTCTAGTTTTGACTCTTTCCATCTTTCATCATATTTGCTTGGAAGGGAAAGATGATAAATAATTGAAATAGTAAACATTTATAGGACTGGGGAAAGACAGGCACTGACCCAGTTATTTGGAAACAGAGTCCTGCTCTGGTGCCTCTTTACAGTATGTAGGTGATCCTGGGTTCTTGAAGGCTAGGTATTAAGTATGACCCATGGCAACAGAGAGAGGTTATTTTTCTGAGGACCAACTCAGATACACAGAGAGTCATATCACCATCAAGATGGCCACAAAGGATGGACTTTTTAAGCCACAGAAATCCATGAAACAACAGTCCTTGGTCCCAATGTGGTTTTTTGCAGTGATGGTGGCAGAATGATGGGCAAGGGGGCAGAGCATGCAAGAATCACATAGTTTTCAGACCATCTAACTGAACAAGTAGGGTTCAGACTGGTACCCTAAACATGAGATCCTTGTCCAGTGACCAATGACAAGACATATAGGACTAAAGGAATTGGATCGTATCAACCTTGACATCCTTGCTCTACACAAAACCAAAAAGAAAAAGGAAGTTACATGTAAATTGAAGGATAGCTCAGAGATATTCCTTGGAAAGGCAAAAAAGAAGTTGGCAGAGTGGGTTTTAACTTATGCCCAAAGATAACAAGAAGCATTATTTGATAGGATATTTGGTTATCACAAACTGCAATGTTAAGAATAATTATTTATATAAAGACCATCATGAAAATAATTGTAGCATATGTGCCAACATCATTTGCTGAGGAGGAAGAGCTTGAGGAGGCCTTCCAAAGGAAATCAACCTATACTCTGTCACTTGGTGACTTCAATGCAAAGGTAAAAAAAGTTGAGACTAAGAAGAAACATAAGGGAAAACATAATTTGAGAAGAAGGAATGAAAGAAGCCAAAGACCTGAAGATCATTAAAAAAGCCTCACACTTCTATATCACAAACTCTTTCTTTGAAAAAAAGGAAGGCATTCTGAGCATCAAATAATATGTTAAAGAGTAAAAGTAGATCGTATATTAACGATCAGGAAAGACTTTGTTGTTTTGGGAGTTATGTTTGTGTCAATTGTCGGTATGTAGTTAGATAAGTGACTTGATAGAGCTAAGATCAGAATTAGTTTTAAAAAAGAATTATGAGAAGAGGACATAGTATATAACTGAAAAAGCTTAACACAGAGCTACTTAAGCAAGTACCTGGCAATCAAAACTGGGAAATGCACAAAAGGGTGACCTTGATGCTGAATATAACAATTCCATACAGAAGTTTAACCAATTCAAATTAGTTGCCACAAAGGACTACCAGAAGACCAGATGCAGAAAGTACTTTAATAAACATATATCTGACTTTTTTTACTAAACAAAGGGAGAGTTTCCAAAGGCAACAGTAGATTAGACTGGAAACTCATCCGTAAAGTTGTATGTAGGATAGTGGATGATTATGAGCAGTATCATCTCATAAAGGAAACAGAAATCATGAAGGGTAAAATCAGTATAAAGAAAGCTTGTCAAGATACCCAACTAAGCAAAGACTTTCGATGATGAAAATGGAGGGATTACAAATGGACAAAAAATGGAAAAAATCTAGAAAAATCATCGCAAACTATTTTCTTCATCAAGGATAGTGAAACCACTATACTTGGATACTAACATTATTTTAAACAGGCACATTTCCTAAGTATTACCTAAAAGAAAGTAGTAGTCATGAAAAAATTGCTTAGGACCTTTCATTAACTATTTTTGGAAGAATGATCTCTGACTCTGTGTTAATAAATCAATCACAAGCATTTATGAAGGACATACTATGTGCCCTGTGCTAAGTGCTGGGAATATAAATACAAGTAGAAAGAAAGATACCTCCTTCCCTCAAGGTGTTTACATTCTAATTGGGGAAGATAACATATAAAAAGAAGCAGAAAAGGGGGATGGAGGGAAAGGTACCTAGCTTGGGGCATGGTAGAGGTCCAGAAAACATCCTGGAAGATAGACCAACAAAAATATCCATATTCAAAGACCCTCTGATAACATCAGTTGGGGCATAAAATAGTCTACTTGCCAATAATATTTGCCCTTGGAATGAATGGAGGAGATCCATCACAGAGTCCAGGTTGTGCATGGTGAGGTCCTCCAGATGTTTCTGTTTGTCAGTGACATTGTACTGACAGCATTGAGCACACACAAAGGTATAGGTCCATCTGTCTATAAATCTATCTATCTATATCTGCTCTCCCCAAATTTAGGATGAATGCTCCACTTTTCTTGGATTTCCTTTCATTCTGTAGCACAGATTCTAATAGGGAGTGGTCGTTATAGCATCGAGAGGCTAAGTGACTTGCCCAGGGACACACAGCCAGTACAGTCTTGGAAATATGACTTGAAGCCAGGTCTTCCCAGCTCTTAGGTCAGCTCCCTATCCATCATGCCACAATCTCTTATCTGGCATATACTAGGGGAAACATGCCATGGCTAAAGCTGGCATCTTTGGACAACTTAGCCCACTCATTTTAAAAGTTTCGATCTTTCAAACTAAAAGAAATGTATCTTTGATTATTCCCATATGCAGGCTGTGTTCAAAGTCCAGTGTATTTTGAATAATGGTTTTAATCATATGCAACACTAAAATCAGCAGGAATTGCAATTTAGTTGAAAGTGATTAACCCAAATTCAAGTATAAGGACTACAAAGAGTATATTTTTTCACATAACATGATGAACAGTTGCTGTGTCATGAAGTTGGAGTGCATTAGAATGACAAAAAAATATAAAATCCAGGTTGGATTTCTTCCAGAAGTAGCATGCAGATTAAATCTTATTATAACAAACACAACTAAAATGAACATCTTTGTATTGCTAAAAAGGCTTTCAGCAATATGTGATACTATGGGATTTCATTAGTTCAGACTTCAATAATTTGGAATTTGAAATACTTCACACATGGGATGGTCTGAGGTTTACCTATGCAATGTATGAAAAAACATCTATGCCAAGCAAATGAGGAGTGAAAAGAAAACTGGAAGGGAAATAAGATAACCTGCTTGAGAACAAAATTTTCAGATGTGAAAATACTCCTTTGTGTACTACTGAGTCATGATGTCTTAGGAATGGAAGGAACCTTGAAGATTGTTTGGTCCTGCCCCTTGATCTTACAGATGAAAAAACTGAGGCAGTTTTTTGAGATGAAATCACTTGCTCAAGTTCACACAGTGAGTCTGGCAGACTCTGGGACTAGAAGCCAGGTCAGCTGATTCCTAGTACAGAATTCTTCCCATTAAAACACATCTGGAAATTAAGGTGATTATTGCAAGTCTTTCTCATTTATTGAGTAGAATAGGTCCCAGAAGACCTACCTGGTAATACCTTACATGCTTGGAAGTAATTAAATTGCATTTCTTTGGGGGGAAAAAAGCATTCTGTATTTGGTGTTTGGTAATTCGGAATGTAAGCCTGATTGTTTGCCATATCCATATGCAAAGTCCCTAGAAGGTCACTGTTGTGGGAGTTAATGGTGGCCCCATTCCATCGTGACTACTGGAACGTAACTCTTTTTTCGTCTGTCTCAAGCAAGTGACCAAGAGTTTCTCTCGAGAATCCCCGTGCTCTGAGAAAAGCTGCCCTTCTATTTGTCTCTCCCCCATGTTGGTCCTTCCAATATGACTGCCGGCAATGTATAATTTGATATAGATTATAGTTCAGTGGTGTCTCAGAGCAATATACAACTTCTAATACAACTTCGAAGGTTTTATAAAGCTCTCTTGGTCTATTCTGCAAGAAACCTGCTATTATAACGCTTTTGCTTAACAAGATAGTTCAGCTTCTGACCAGGCTGACAAAATAGAGCAAATGTCAGCAAGGAAATAATAGAGGTAGAATTTGTTTAAGATCACTTCACCCTGACTCCAGGATGAACTTCAGAGGAAACAGACCATTCATAAAAGATTTGTTTGAATAGTATATCTAATTTTACCATTTCATTTTTACTTTAACAACGCCTACACCCTGATATCAGGAGCCGAATTCCAACCCAGCCAGCTATAATAGGTTCCATTATGAAATATGACTCGAGGGCACCAGTTTTCATTAAAAACAGGTATTTTCACCATCAGAGTGTTATGCAAAGTTCCTGAATCTTTTTTCCCTATTCAGGCACTAATAAGAACAATGGATTACATTACACTATTTGTTGTATTTTGGTCTGTTAAATTGAAAGCAGGCAATTTTCAACTTTTTCCTTAGATGAGCACACTGCAATTTGGGTGCCCCTTCAGTCAGAGGGATGATGTGTTATATCATGTGATTAAAATTCCAGCAATATATCATGGAAGTGACATTACTAATTGGGCCCTTCTGCAGAGTGCTCCTTGATAAAGTATGCTAGAAATGCTCTTCATTTACTGATGACACCCACTTGTGTGTGCTGCCTGTAGCTTGGATGACCAGGCTGAGTGATGACATTCCAGGATCATTTTAAGCTTAATATTTTTCATGTCTCCAGGCTGCGCAGAAGGATGTTAAATATTTAGCTGTGACAGGAGAAGAAGGAACCGGATATGCACAAAAGTGTGGGAATGTTACTGTGGCCTTCACTTATGAGCACCATGTAGAAATCAGGAAAGGCCTGATGCATGATGGCGCTCTAATGGGGCATCCCTTCTAAAGCACAATTTACAACACGCACATTGTCTTCCAGCTGTTGCTTCTACCAATTGTTCCTCTAGCCCGAGCTGTTTTGTAGCTTCCTTGATCTTCCCTTAAAAGAATCTGAGGGGAAAAGGACGCCTGTCCCTTTTATGCTTTCATCACTACATAGGCCAGCCCCAGGCAAAGCTGAGTGTGCAGAATGTATCTTTGGTCCTCCTCGTCTTCCATTTCGGTGCTTTTCACCCCCACGCTATCACACCTGGGGGCCCAGCGTCCCATGCATAGAACACAGGACTGAATCTGATGAAGTTCAATTTAAAACAGAAATGTAAAATTGTACTTTACAAATACAAGATAGAGGAGGCATGGCGAGACATCAGTATGCCCAAAACATTTGGGTTTGTTTTAGAGGATCGCGAGCTCACTATGAGTACACAGTATGACACCAGCTGAGAAAGCTAGTGTGATCTTAAGAGAAGCATCATGTCTAGGGTTCAGGAAGCAAGAACCCCACTCTTCTCTGTCCTAGTCAGTATAAATCTGGGGCAGAACTGTATTCAGAAGGACAGATGAACTAGAAAGCATCCAGAAGAAGGCAACCAGAATGTGAAAGGGCCTCAGTTTCATGCCATATATGAATCTGTTGAAGGAATCATTGATATTTATAGCCTGGAAGGGAAAGGACAGGAGAGATGTCATCAAATATTTGAAGGCCTGTTATGCAGAAGAGATATCAGATTTATTTTCCTTGGCCCCAGAAGCAGAATTAAGAGGAATGGGTAAAGAATATAGTGAAACAAATTTAGGCTTGATGTAAGGGAAAACATCCTAACATTGGAGCTACTCATAAAAGACTAACTCAAGCGGTAGTTCAGCCTCTTTCCCTGGAAATCTTTAAGCAAAGGCCAGAGGACCACTTATTGGAAATATTGAAATAGGGATTGTTGTTCAGGTTTGGTTTGGGCTAGATAGCTACTGGGATCCTTTCCAATTCTGAAATTCTGTGGGTACACAAAGGATCATTTTCCTGAATTACTTCTGTTGCTGCATTTTTAGTACTTTTTTTCGGGGATGAGGAGAACAAGCCTCCAGCTTTCTAAAAGACCAATGGGGATTTAAGACCTACCAGAGCTCAACACACAAGCCAACGTGCTCTTGCATTCCTGTGGCAGGGTGAAGCTGGGCCTAAGCTGCTTGTCATTCTCATTTTAAGGAGGTTTTATAGCACCAGGAAAAAAAGTATAGCTTAACTTAAAGAGTGTTTTTGAATAACACTTTTACATTTGTCCCAAAAAAAGTAAAGGACTGGGTCTACAGGATGTGAAGGATAATTTACCTTTGTTTTATTGGGAAAAGAAAGAAAATATACACAGCAAAAGAGATATTCAAAGCTTTCAAGGAAAACCGTCAAATGACTAGCAACAGTCAAACCATGAAATTTCTTTACCTTGGTTGGGCAGACAGAATGAGAGGGGCATTCATCTAAAGCAAGAAATGGAAACAGGGAGAACGTTGTTTCTACGAGTGTTAAATGATCATACGTTGATTTCTTCTGACATGTCAGCTTTAAGTAAACAAGTTCAGGATTATGGCACTAGTTGACTGATACTGCTACCTCATAATTCATTTCCTCTGCCTTATGATTTAGGTATGATTGACTGACATCCTAAATACCCAGCACTGACAATGTTGCCATACATTTTAACCAGCAATTCAAGTGTTATAATTGCCATATAACAATCTGTGTTTTTCTTTGTGGATTGCTGTCTAGGTTTTCCTTTAAGGATAGAAGGTGGTTCATTGTACTTCAGCTGACTTCTGTCAAAGCTTGTATACAACAGCATTAACAAGGTAGAAGGTTCAGATGAAAAGGATGCATACTTTTTGAAAAGCTTGAAATTTGTAAGTTGCTCAGACAATCATGCAATTTTAGAACTAGTAGGGACCTTAGGGAATCATATGGCTAGCTTTCCTCATTTCACAAATGAGGAAACTGAGGATCATAGGAGTTTAGTGACTTGCTCAAAGTTACATAGCCAGTTAGAGTCAAAAATTGAAACTAGATCCCAGGTCTCACGATTTCCTGTCCAGTGCTCCTTCCACTTGAACTCCTTCCATCTTGGACATTGAACCTATAACTTGATGCACAGTCTTTACACATACTCACTGGCGGTACTGTTAGGGGCAGTTTTCCTTAGGGCAAAAGGAATAATTGTCTCAGGTATAATTCGTGAGAGTAGTTCCATAACTCAAGACCCTTCATGGAATAACTTTAAGAAGGTAGATGTAGTATAGGTTTCACTTAACTCCTTTAAAGAGTTAGTTCGCATTGATAATCTGAAACTGCTTTGGTAAAACATATTTTTGAGAAATGAAGCTTATCAGATCTTTCAATGGACAAATAATATGCAAAAAATATCTCAGAAGTGGTACTGTGATTTCTGCTAAGGTTGATATATTCCACAGCCCTGACAACCTAGCTATTATTGAAATATTGGCATGCCCAAAGGCTCATAACTTATTGGTGCTTTGAATGAGTTTCAAAATAGTAGAAAAGCTTTCTTTTGCTTAAATGGGAAGCTAATAAAAACAAAGGAAGAGGGAATTCATTCCTAATAGTTTGCTTAGGGCACCAGTGATGACTTAGCAGTCCTGCATTGGTGCATTTGAATGCTTACTGAAACAGATGTATGAATTCACAGGTGTCCGTAAATAATAAAATCATGCTTCGCATTCTCAGTCTGTCACTTTGCTTCCTAACTTTTCCAATATTTTTAACTGGACATCTGTCCGAAGATCTTCTATTTCCACTCTAGGCTACAAACACAGGGATAATCTCTTTACTTCCGGTGGTAGTCTAATGACTTATTCAGTGACTGATGTCACTCTTTGGGATGATGTCCCATGTGTAAGACTGATTGATCATTGAAAGTCCCATAATAAGACTGCTTTCTAGCTTCCACATGATGAAGATCTTTATGGTATCAAAAGATCCTATGTGGTCCTGAAAGCAGGGATTCCTTGGATAAAAATGACACCACACAAGTGTAAATTCTTAAGCAGGGTAGGGGTGGGAGGAGTGTACCAATGGCAGGAGGGATAATATTAAGGATATACAAGGTGGTTCACTCATAACACTCTCCTAATTATGAGCATTCTTAAATGAGCAAACATAGAACGAATTAAGTAATCCTTTGCTAAGCTCAATTTCTCTTAAAAATATTAGGAGCAACAAATCCAGGCATATTTTTGACTGTTCCTTGTCAAGAAGTGATTTTTTTTACTACTTGAGCACTTTCCATAAGCTGTCTAAACTCACTAAGTATACATACACAAGTGTGTGCCAGGGAACACATCTATTTAGAATTCTGATGACCACCTTCAAATATTAACTATGGATTCCTGGAACCCTGAAGTCTCAGGTTTGTTAAGTCTGACTGCTTTCTTTGGGAAATCACTTTACAATGATGTCCTAAGGAGGAATTAAGATGCCTTGGTTAGATTTGGGGATGAACAAGATTTATACCAATTATCATTCCATTATTATTAGAGTATAAGATCCAGGGAAAGAACAAAAAAATATGGAAAGGTGATCATTGGTTCCTAGATCTAGAGTTTGAAGGGCTCTCCAAAATCATCTTGTCCAACCTCAGGAAGGCTCAGTGACTTTTCCAAACAAGTGTCACAAGGAAGAAATACCACTGGTCAAAGTAGGTCCTGTCCTTAGGTCTGTGCTGAAAGTAATCATAGTGACTTAGTAAAAGTCCTTTTGGAGTCAGGCTCACTAGAGCAGTCCATTCACACTGTCATTTGCCATATAATTTATTCAAATTAAGATGCCAGATGATTTGGTTCTCATCTGCCTCTTCATTTGGAAGTTATTAACTTGAGACATTGAAAAATGAAATATACATTCCGTCGAGTTAACTGCTTCACACACCACATGCTAACCAACGAAGTGCAGTCATTTCTAGACCTGGTCCTAGTATAATTATAATTAGATATGTACCATGAATAGAGAAGACATAAGAAAAGAGCTGTGAGAGAGTTGCTACATGACCGGGAGTACAGGCAAGAGGGAATCTTGATAAGCTTGAGAGCCTCAACTGCTCTTTTTTGAACAAACCTATAAGACCATCGACAGTGAGGGTTGGACAAATCCACAGAAACAGAGAGATCCAGGATACTAAGCCACCTGCAGACCTTCTGAAGTAGGTAGCCCCACTGTGATTTTCTCCTTACCCCCACCTTGAAAAGTACAAATTAGCTCTTTGGGACTCTAGACAGATGCCCCATTGTTCTCTGGAATAGTTCATCCCTCACTTCTCTAAACGCAATTTATTGTTATCTTCACTAAGTCACTTGAGAACAAAAGGATGGACAAGATGGCATCTAACAAGATAAGTGGTTCCTCTGGCAAGAAGCCAGATCTAGTACAATTGTGTTTTCCAAGAGATTTCTTTATTAAAAAGATGCGATAATGTTAGCCATGCTGGCTTTACATTCCAGAGACTTAGGTTTGTCTGGTGAAACAGAAGAAATAACATCTGCTTGTGTCACCTGAGATTTTGGGCCTGTGTGGTGGCCTGGGCTAGTTCTTTTCCTTAAAAGGTACTGAAATAATCATGCAGGCTTAATTGGCACTAAAGGCTCTGGCCATCGATGTTGCTTTCCAGTTCCCTAAGTATAAAAAGCCACAGAGGGCTCCAGCTCCTCCCCAATGCTTGTACAGAGGACCACCATGGGCAACATGGATAGAAGCAGGTGAACTCTCATCAGCTAAAGCAGTGAGGTATCCTTGGGAAATACCCTTCCCCTGCTATGGCTAAGGGTATCTTTTGTGAAATGGTCAGATCTCTGAGTGTTTCATCTCATTCCAATGTCAAACTTAAATCCACAAGCCTATGTCAGGCCTTTTCTTCAACACTCTGTCTGCATACATACGGTCACTAATTCATTTACCTCCACAGTTTCTTCATTTGTAAAACTACCTTATCTTTAAGCTCCCTTTCAGCTCCACAACTTTAAATAAAAATACATTTATGAAAGGGCTGTTTTGTGTCTAGAACTATGCTTAGTGCCTCAGGACAGACAAATAGAATATATGATTCCTGCCCTTAATGAGTTTGGATGAGGCAAGGGCACATGTTTATACTTACAATGTTCAAAATCTTCCCACCATACTGTGGGAACCCAACTGGACACAGAGGAGCCAACTGCTTTCAGATTCAGATTTCAGTGCCATAATTCCACCATTTCATCTTTAACATCCTATTGACAAACCATCATTTCATAAGATATAAAAAGTAGAATTGTACTTGAGCCCAGGTCTTCTGATGCCAAATTTAGGGCTTTTTCCATTCCACCACATGACATATATTATTTTCATTTCCCAAATCAATTATAAGCATTTTGAATGCAATGACCATGCTTTGGTGGCAAAGAGAAGGAGGTACTATATTTTTTTCTTTCTTGACATGAGCAAGTCTATTTTACATCTCCATTTCAGTGTAAATAGGCAGCTGCAGCTAATCCCTATGATATTCCCCCCCCCCAATTATTGTACAAAGTTAAACAAAAGACAGAATCCAACCTGTCTTAGACACCCAAGGCCAGTGACAGACTAGCAGATTACAGTCTCTGTCCTCTCTCCTGACACAGAACAAATTGCTTCCAAGGTCAGTGGCTGACTGGTTATGAACCCAGGATGATTACACATTTTCTGTATACTTCAAGCATGTGTGGGGAAATGGATCTTACTCAGGAGCCTACTTGCCCCATAGAAACATTATTCTTTATGTGCCAATGAATGTTTCCTTGTGTCTTGGTTTGTAACTGGACTGAAAAAAAGGCTTTTACTGACTCATATTCTAGGTTGTACATACATTGGGTTATTCTTTGTATTCTATTACAGCACCCAGTATAATTTTGGGCACGTGGGCAATTTGTCTCGTGATCTCAAATTTCTGTCTTTTCCAGATTGATATTGCTAAAGCATAGGTCTGACTGTCTTGGTAAATTCCAGGGGCTCCCTTTGACCTCTCGGACCTAATACAAACCCCTCTCGCTGGCATTTAAGCCCTGACACCTAGCTGCAGCCTGCCTTCCCAGCCTTGTTCAGCATTAGCCCCCTTCATCTACTCTTTAATCCAGCCAATGTGGCCTCACTGTTCCTCACACTTATCACTCAGTCTTCATCTCCATGCCTTTTCAGACAGGCTCTCTGAAGCCTAATATGGCCCCTCTCCTCATTTCTACCTCTTAGAATTCCAATTTTCCTTCAAAATTTAGCTCAAATGTAGGGTAGATGCAGGTTTAGACACTTTCTATACATCTTAAGTTAATCCTTTCCAAGACACTTATTTTCTACAATGTACTGTCAGACTCATGAACAGAGGAAAATGGACCTTGACAAATGCACTTTGGAGACATGTTACATTTTAAGATGGAGAATAAATATTGTTATCAATGTTTAGGCCGTGGCAATAACTAGAGAGGGAAGACCGGGAAGAAAACATGTGAAGGGCTTACCTATATCAGGGTTTTCCCAATATTCTATTAAAAGGTAGGTAACATTCTTGTTTCTTTAGTGTATATTATCAGAAAATGGAATCATCATCATAGCCTGCATTTCTCGCCCTTGAGATTTTTGTTTTAATGACTCTTGGCTGGAAAAAATGTCAAGGGACACCTTTAATTATAAGTGAAGCATCCCTGATGGTCACAGGGGCCAAACTTATGTCATGGGTATCTACTCCCAAGTCCTCCTGAAATTTCTGAAATGTCTCTGACCTTAGTTTTCTTAAGCCCAATGATATCAGAGATGCTGTGGTTTAAACAAGATAATTACTATTGCTGACATCCAGTAGTATCTCTGCTCTCCAACCAGGGAACTGTAAGATGTCAGAAAAGAAACCCACAGTTCTAATGAGACCAAACCAAAGGAGCAAAAACAGATTGTTGAGCTGGAATATAGCGCTTATTCAAAATTTCCCTCTCTCACTTTGTAAGAACAAAAATAATAAAAAAAAGCTCTGCCTCATTTTAATTCTTTTTTATGAGTCAAAGAACAATGAAGAAAATGAATTCAATCATTGGTGGGAGGAAGACAGGGACTTTAGGAATCTGCATGCATTTTTACTGAAACTTGGCAGGTCTCAAGGTTGTAATTTACTAAATTCAAATTCTGGCTCATTGGAAAACCTTTTACTTCTACAGACTACATCTGCATGAAGCAAGTTGATCCGTTGAATTGTTGCCTGTTGAATATAATATGAGTACTCTAATGGCAACTTCTGAAAACCTACAATGGATGGCTAGTAACAAGTGAGTAGCTGAATGCTTTGAGGACTCATTAAGGTTAAACTGTAATTCGCACATTTCTTGTTTGTCTTTTCTGCTAGCTTTTATCCTTCTATAGACATTTTGGTTGGCACCGATGTTCAACAGTAAAGAGAACTTCCATTGCCCCAAGGAGTAACAAGGCCAAATAAGAATAGGAACTGAAGGTCGAATTAAGCTTTATTACCTCATGACCAAATGAGTGTCATGGTTTGCTAAATAGGCAGATTTTTAAATAACACATTAAAGTATCTACTGCAAATTTACAGATGTAAAAGACCTTCACTTGTGGCAACAAGCATACCGGGTTTCTTTCTCTGTCATTTCATTCTTTCTTGATCTTTGGTGAATATGTATATAGAGGCAGAATAGGAGAGGTTATGACCCTATGAGCTTTGAAAGGCTGGAGGAATCATCAGAGGTACAACCACCAGTTGGTACCAGTTGAGGCAGCTAGGTGGTGCAGTAGATAGAGCCCCAGTGCAGGAGTCAGGAGGACCTGAGTTCAAATCTCACCTCAGACACTTGACACTAGCTATGTGACCTTGGGCAAGTCACTTAACCCCAATTGCCTCATCCTGGGTCATCTCCAGTCATCCTGATGAATATCTGGTCACTGGATTCAGATGACTCTGGAGGAGAAGTGAGGCTGGTGACCTGCTGCATAGCCCTCCCTCACTCAAAACAAAGTCAAGTAAAAGTCATGTCGTTATTTCCCTGATGGCATGGTCTTCTTTGGCAACGAAGGATGAATACACTAGTTGGTAGCAAAGTCTGCTAGTAACTGCAACAGAGCAGCCGCTCTGTGGAGTGAGTAACCTGCCTGACCAGCCCAGCAATGAATCCTTCTGGAAGCTAAGACACTATGTTCTGAACGCAAGGCTGCCCACTTTTTGTAACCACCACTTTAAGAATGAGTACATTCTTTCTAAGGACTGGGGCGCTAGGGGAGAGTATGAGGCTACTCTTTTCATAACAGCAAAGAACTGGGAACTAAGGGGTGCTCACCTGGTGGGATGGCAAATTAGGGTATATTAGTGTAATGGAATATTACTGCACTCCAAGAAATGACAAAATGGACAGATTCAGAGGAGTCTGGGAAGACCTCTATGAACTGCTGCTTCGGAGTGAAAGGAGCAGAGGTAGGTGAACAATTCATATGATGACAACAACATTATAAAGAAAAACAACTTTGAAAGGCTTAGGAATTCTGACCAATACAATGACAAGCCACAATTACTGAAGCGCAAAGATGAACACTATTCATCTCTTTCTAGAGAGATGTGGGACTTGGAATTTACAATGAAATATATATTTTTGCAGATGACCAGCGTGGGAATTTGTTGGGCTTTTCTCTGAATATTTCTTATGAGGGCTTTCTTTTTCTTCTTGATTTTTCAATGTAGGGGCAATGAGTATTTTTGATCACACCAAGTCATTTAATTGTCTACTAAAGTGTAGAGGAATGCTGAAGCGCATCCTCAGAAGGAGTTTCCACATAGATAAAGCCGGGGTATTTTGTTGCACGGGGGCAAAAAGATGAAAAGATGGCAATGGCCAGTTTGGGTTTTGAAATTACTGTTGTTTTTTTCTAACCAGACCTTTGATTTCATTGCTATAGGAAAATTTTGGTGAGAGAATTTCCCTCTCTTTATATAAGGCACTGTCTTGCAATTAGGATTAGAGAGCTGCCTTGGAAATTGAGAGGTTAGATGATTTACTCAGGGTCATGTGGGTGGGGTTCGAGCACACGAACTTCCTGACCCTGAAGTAGGCTCGCCATCTCTGACTTCCCACTGCCTCACGTGTCTTTTTATCCTGCACAATTTCTTTTATATTTTCTTTTTTATTATGAACTCAACGAACAACAGTGAACATTTGAATGCACAAAGAATGCAAAGAGGCCTGTCTGTGAAAACACGCCTCTGTTCTGTATAGCTTGCGAAAGTGCACCCAACACTGCCCTCCTTGTCCAGGGCCCCTTTGGAACTTACCTCTGCTCTCTTCTGTGTATTTTTTCAACATTTCGCTTTCTACACTAGACTTATTCTAGAGAGAAGTACTTGTCTAATCTAAAGTAGATTTGTATTTAACCCATCAAATATATTATGACACAGCTAAAAATAGACACAGACTTTTTTCCCTCCAGTGTGCATTGAAGATTGGGTGGAGACTTGCTATTTCTGTAAGTAGCAAACATCTCCAGTTTACTATAAAGGCTTTTAGCTGTGCTTAAAAGCACAAAGATAGGAGAATAATAATAATAATAATAAGAGCAACAAGAAAAAAGAATTTTAAAACATGTTCCTTTCTAATTGATGGTTCTGGTTGAGAAATTCACTGTAGATGAACTGACCTAAAAGGCAGATGACCTTTGAAAATAATTTTAGTGAATTTCTTTAAAACAGACCATGGGGCTAGTACAGTTCACAAAATATTATTGCTCCATGTCTAGCATCTGACAGTGACAATACCAATCCTGAGAATGGTGATCAAGATGCTTATCTGAGGAACCCTTGTCAATTTTCCATCTACCTTCTGCTCTAACTCTTAGAAATTAATCAATCCAAGATCAGTCAAAAAAGAATTAGCAGTTGTCTTAGACCGGTACTGTGGATCTTCCATAGCTATCCTCTAAATCAAAATGCCCTTAGCCTTCCCTCAGAAATGAATGGATACACACACACACACACGTTATTTAGACATAAACTGGCAGAGGAAAATACTGTGATCTGGAAGGGAGCTTTCCCAGTTGAAGTTCAAATATTGCACTTGAAAATAAAGAATGCTGAACTACATGATTTTTGGAGTCATATATTTGGTCATCTTTAAATGTAAGCTCTCAGAAGACAAAGACCATGCCTATATAACTCTCTTTGCACAGTGGTGTCAATAAACATATTTTTGCTTGTGGTATTCTTTAAAGACTTCATTAACTTATAAGTAAAGGGCTTAATGTATTGACAGCTCTTGATGATCTGTAAACAAATTCTCCACAAATGGGGTTCTGTGTCCATCATCTAGGAGCTAATTTATTGACCTTTGACCAGTTGCCCCCTACCTCCATACTCAAGACCAGAGATTTGCTCCCACAAAATCCAAGTGTCCCAAATCAAATTAAAATGGAATTGGGAAATGTTTACTAAGATAAATGAAAATATAATATAATTTGTCATTTTCTTAGTCAATATTAACTCATAGGGATCCATTTCAATTTGGCCCCTCCTCAAGACCATGGTAAGGACCAAGATAGGAGAATTCCCAGGAGAGGATACAAACTATAAAACACAGGATCCATTTAAAAAATCTTCAGGCTGGCACTTAGAACTCTTTCTGTAAATTGACCTGGCCTTCCTGTCCAAAAATTTGTCTCATTACTAACTTTAATAAATATCTTTTAGCTAGGATCAGATGGTCTGCCTCCTGCCTTCCCGCCTCTATCCCCTCTTCTGTAACCAGCTCTACCTCTGCTTTGATGGCCAATCTCTCCATAAAGTCCTATGGAAGTACTCTGATCCCCATTCATTTCTCCAAACTCTAACTCTTTTTGCATTTATCTTCTTAACAGCACAATCTGTTGATTATTATATGGTCCTTTGTTCCTGATTTTTTAATGTACATACAAAGGCAAACAAATTAAAAAGTCTTCACTCTTAAGGAACATGTAGACTAATGGGGAAGAAAACATACAGCTACATAGAAGGAAGATATATAAAGGACAAATTGGAGATAATCAGCAGAGCTTAATGCTAGGGAGAGACTTGAGGCTGAGAAACCTATGAGAACGATATTGCAATAGTTCAGGCATGAACTATTGAAGGCCTACACCAAGGTAGTAGTGTCAGAGAAGACAAGGGAGCTTGTAGGGGAGATGTTGTGATGGCAGAACTGATAGGACTTGGCAAAAGATGGGATATGGAGGTGAGAGAGTCAGGAGTTGATTAGGTAGAAAGCAGGCATCAACGAATGATTACTGATTCATTGACTGACATTCATCAAAAATGTTTTTTTTTTCCAACCAACAACCCTTTTAATGATTTCTCATTATCTCAGTTTGCACACTTGGATAAAAGGATCTTTATGTCTCCCTCTGGAGAAGGAAATGGCAAATCACTCCAGCATCTTTGCCAAGAAAACCCCAAATGGGATCATGAAGAATTGGACATGATTGTAAAACCACTGAACAACAAAATGTCTCCCTCATTGTTCCTATTCACCCAAAGTCATAATTGGGCTTTGCTATAGGAAAAACATAGGCCCTCAGATATTTCAGGATGTAATTTACCCTGACATAATGGGCATGTGCTAAAGAAAGTTAAGTGTGGGGTTGAAATGGAAGTCAGAGAAACAAAAAAGAGAGACTGGTTTTATAAGGGGAGGTCTTTAGAAGATCCTGAAGCTGACGAAGTTATAAAGGAAGATACAAGATGCTCTCTGCAGTCAAAAGAAGAATCAAATGTACCAATATTGAGATCTTGAGTTGTAAAGGTGGAATCCATTAGACCTATAGATTCAAAGCAGACATATGCACACAATGAATACATTTTTTCTTTGTGAATAATTGATACAATCCCACATTCCTATTCACTTTTGAAAATGCCTTTCCATGAAATCAATGGTGAAATAAAACTGGCTGGGCCTTGAGGGAGTAACAGCTTTGCTTGTAACACTCATGGCTCCTTCTCAGTTTCCTTCACCATTTCATCATCCTTTCTCTGCCTTGTAAGTGTGACTGGTCATCAAGATTCTGTCAATGTATTTCTTCTCTGTCTACATTCTCTCCCTTGATAATCTCATCTATTCCCTTCACTTTGTTATTGCTGCAGATGGCTTACTTTCAAATGTTTGCCTCCAGCCCCAATTTCTCTCCTGTGATCCAGTCCTACTGTAATCTTTCCAGCTTGACTCAATATATCCAAAAGAGAATTTGTTGTTTTTCCTACCATCACTTAAACACAAACCCTTGG
The DNA here is from genome assembly GCA_023548195.1 of Bettongia penicillata ogilbyi. NCBI lineage: Eukaryota > Metazoa > Chordata > Mammalia > Diprotodontia > Potoroidae > Bettongia > Bettongia penicillata. The sequence continues at coordinate 99,738 of JAJHZJ010000098.1, forward strand.
ACTCCTCTTCCACTTCTGGTCTTCCCTCCCCTCCTGAATTCAACCAGTTGCCAAGCAAAAGAAATTCTCAATCATATCTTCTCTCACACCTGTACTGCCTTCTCCCCTGGATCTGGCCCTCATAACTTGGGTAACTGCAATATCCTTCTAATTCATCCCTTGGCATACAATTTCCTCCCTCTTTGGATCATGAATCTCCCTGAAGCACAGGGGTGAGCAAATGATCTCCTCAACTTTGCTCAAAACCTCTGGGGTTTCCTAGAGATTGTGCCAATAGAATAAGATAGAAACTCTTTAGGCTGGCATTCAAGAATCCCACATACCACAAGCCAGTTCCAACCAATCATTTCATATTTATTTCGTATTTCCCTTCAAGCACTCTTACCCCAACATATCTCCCAACCTATCTTTAGTGTTGATGGTATATCTTAGAGCATTAGTTCCTACATGGCATGGGCTGTTTCTCACTCTGTGTAGTACCTATCAGTGTCTCCCACAGACAAGTATTTAGCAAATAAGTTTAAACAATGCCAATGCAATTCTTTAAGACTTAAGATTCCCTGGTGACTCCCAGAATAAGAAGTTGGGTAATTTCATTCATACATAACTTTTAAAAAGTGTCTAGCATCCAGGCAAATAAATTCAAATAGAAAATCCTGTTTGCTTTTTCAAACCCTTCATAATCTGGCCTCTTCCCACCTTTCCAATCTTCTTATATGTTATTCCCCTCCATAAATTCTGTGATCCGGTGGCACTGTCCCCCTTGCTGTTCCTCACACATAATGAAATGCCAGGTGTTTTTACGTGTCATCTTCCACACCACTCCCTTCTCATTTTGGCCTCCTGGCTTTCTACAATCCTCCACCAAAATCTTATCTCCTGCAAGAAGCCTTGCCCAGTCCTCCTTGATTTCCATCATTGCACTGAAATGATCTCCAATTTATCCTAGATGTATCTTGTTTGTACAGTTGTGTGAATGCTATCTTCCTCCCATTAGACTCGGAGCTCCTTGAAGACAGGGACTGTTTTTGCATTGTTTTTGAACTTGACATAGTATCTGGTATATAGTAAGCCCTTAATAAATGCTCATTGACTTGACTACAATGCTATTTTAGAAGTGGCATGTCTGAGATTAAAGGAGAATGTCTTAAACACCATAAGTCATGTTGAAAAATGTAACAATTTTATTCACTCATTATGGACTGAACATATTTCATTGACCAGAAAAAGGAACTATCTAGAATATATGCCATCTTTGACACTGCTTTATCTTGAGTCTATTATTTTAAAATATTTCCACATGTGAAAGCACCATGGATCATCTAAAGAATTCAGTAAAGGTACTTCTAGCGCAACTAAGGGGCACAGTGAATAGAGTGAAGGACCTGGAGTGAGGAAGACTCCTCTTCCTGAGTTCAAATCTGACCTCAGACACTCACTAGCTGTGTGACCCTGGGCAAGTAACTTAACCCTATTTGCCTCAGTTTCCTTATCTGTAAAATGATCTGGGGAACGAAATGGCAAAGCCCTCTGGTATCTTTGATAATAAAACCCCAGATGGAGTCATGAAGAGTTGGATATGACTGATAAATGGCTGAACAACAACAGAAAGGTACTTTTGCAAAGTTTTTCATTATGCAAGTCTTTATTAATCTGCTCTCATCGTTACCATTTAATATTTGAACAAAGTTGGATTCAGAAATTCCTTAATTGGCCGTCACATCTAAACCAAGTGAAATAAACAATGTACGTGACATAAAAGTTCTTTGTTTTCCTTAACACTGTCAACAAAAGAACCCTTAATTCTGAAAAAAAGAATAAAACTGCCACATGGATGCATAAAATTTTGATATTTTAAACTACTGAGAAATGTTAAGCATCAATTGAGGATGTGAAATCAAAGTGTCTTGAAAAAATGGAGATTTCTATTTTACATTGTTCTTCATCTGTACCTTTTTACTCTGCATCCTGCCTCTAGCCTCTCCATTTTCACAACCCAATCAATCCTCTACCAGATTTATCTTCCTAAAAATACCACTTCACCATGATAGCGCTCTGCTAAGGAATCGACAACAGGTCTCCATTGTCAAGTGGATGGATCTCAAGTTCCATATCCTGACAATTGAGGTCCTCCCCAAGCGCAAATTCTCTAAACTGGAGGGATCCAACCAGGATCCTTGCTATAACATACCTGGTAAGTGGCCAGCTGGTCTCTCTTTTTTTTAATGCTCTCAGTTAGAAGGAGCTTATAAACACCAAAGGTAGATCATGCTACTTTTGGAGATATCAACACATCTACATATGTGTATATGTAAATATATACACAGACCCACATTTGTCTTCTTGAAGCTTTGCTATAGAGTTCCTAGCTCTGCCCTGTGGCTCTCCAGATACATGTCTCCACTAAATCTTTTCTTCTAAAGGCCAGCTAACCCTTGAGGATTTCCTTTAACTGGGGCTCACTAGACACCATCTCAAGGATCTTCACTGTCCGACAGATGCGGCTGTTATCTGGACACTCCTCCCTTAGCACTGCCAATCCCCAAATGTGCCACTGACATGCTCATGTGGAACTCATCTACTCTGAATGTCGTCTGATCGGGGCAGAGCTCAGTGGGACTGTCACCTCCTCACTCTGAGAATTTGTGCTTCTCAGTGCAGTTGAACATGGCATTAGCTTTTTTGACTGCCTCCATACATCTTGAACTTGTAATGCACTAAAACCTTCAAAAAGTATTCCTGATAAACCACTGTTTAGCCATGCCTCTCTTACCTTGAGTCTGAGTGAAGATGAGTTGATATTTTTTACCTGACTTTATATTTATATGTACTAAATTTATTTATTAGACTATGTGCAATATCTTAGGGGTAAAGGAAAAGAATAAGCATTCATACACTACCTACTATTTGCCAGCACTTTTTTTCTACAAATATCTCATTTGATCCTTACAACAAGCCTTTGAGGCAGGTACAGTTGTTAGCCCTATTTTACAGCTGAGGAAATGGAGACAGGTTAAATGACTTGCCCAGTGTCACACAGATAGTAGGTGTCTGAGGCTGGATTTGAACTGAAGTCTTCCTGACTCCAGTCTCTATCCATTGTGCCACCTGCCTCTAGCCCGTTAGGAGTTTTTGGAATGTTGATTTTGAGACCAGTGAATTAGTTAGCCCTTTTGGGGTGTACTACCTCATCTTCAAGATGATACTCATACTTTCATTCAAGTCAGTGGAAAATATTAAAATGGAACAGGACCAAGAACAGTCCTTGAGTCCAGTCTTCTACTGGAGACCTTGCAAGTTGTCACAGAAACATCAATAATTCTCTTTGGGTGTGCCCTGGTCTAAATTCACCGAAATGAGTTATTTCAGCCACACCTCTCCCTCTCTTCCCGAAGAATAATATGAGATTTTGCCAAATGCTTTGCCAAGTCTAAGTAACTATAGTGAAAGCATTCTCTTCGATGTTGGATGCTGAGGAGGTTCAAGGTTCTCATAAGCTATGTTGTCCATGAGTTCCAAAATAACTTATCTGAAGGGAGAGGTCATTACCAATTGTGGGGGAAGGGATCAAGTGAGATTCCTGGAGGAGAATACGTTTAAATATAGCTTAAAGGATAGGTAGGAATTCAACAGGAAAAGAAAAGCAAAAGGGTGATCCAGACATACTGAACAACCTGAGAAAAAGCACGGAGGTGTGAGAATTCAGGGGGTGGTTAAATGACAGAAAGTAAAACCATGTAGGAGGAAGAATATTGTATTGGATGTGATAGGGTAGAAGCCCAATTGCAAGGGATTGAGGAAATGAGAAAAATAACTCCATTTCAGAGGTGAGAAAACAGAAGCACAGAAAGATGAAATGTTTTTCCTTAGGTCACACAATTAGTTCATGGGGGAGGGAGGCAATCTAAAATCTAGAACTTAAAACCAGGACTAGAATGTCGATTATCTGACTCAGTATTCTTTCCACTATGTTCCACACTCAGCTGCCTTTGAGGGCCAACTCTTCTCAGGTGCTTAGTCTATGTTTTGCTGCTTATTGCTTGAACCATTTTAAATTTTGAGTGCCCCCTACTTGATACTGGGCTAGTCAATAGGATCTTTGATAAATACCCAAATACATCAGACTGGAGGCACTTGAATTTAAAGACTACCTAGGATAGTTGAGTTGGCATACAGTTCTTTTGCTGTGATGTAATAATAGTCATATTAATAATAAATAGAATAATATTTATAATACTAATAAAATAATAGATAAAAATAATAAAACCCCAAAGCACTGTTTTACCAAGCTTTGGCCCATAGACAGAGGATGGAGAGCTCCTCTGAGAGTCAGGAGTGGGAGGGATAAACAACCTGAGTTCAAGTGCCACCTTTGACACATACAAGGCAGTATGTGACCTTGAGCAAATCAATCAGCTTTTCAATGTTCCAGACAAATCTCTGAGACTCTAACCTGCAAACCAGGAGCCCCCCACACCTATAAAGTGACAGGTGTGTATATGTGGGAAAGTATTGTTTCACTAAGACAGGTTTCAGGTAAACAAGTTTTCATTTTGTGTATGCACAGTTTCGGCAATATATGAATCTAAAGTCCTTCCTTGATTAGAAATTTCCCTGCAGTAAGAGAGAGAAAAAGGGAGGACAATATTAAAACCAGTGACTTTTAGTATTGCTTTAGAAAACTGTAATGAAGCTACCCTCCTTTCTTCAGAAGTAATAATCCCACAGTCTTTTTCCATTGAGTGTAACAGGAATATCTTGGGCCAGAGGAAGACCTTGAGATGACTTTTGGTGCCATGTCAGAAACTGTTACCAGATGCCACTCTCGTGTCCCTTAGAGAATTTGCAAGGCCATTAAAGTTTCTCCCTGGTACTCTGCCATTTTCTTTTCTGCATCTTTGTGTCCCTTCTTTCACCCCAGGCATCCAGAGCCCTGGTGCTACTCCTTGATGGGTATACCATTCAAGTCTACCTCATGCTACAAAATTATTTCTCCCCTCTCAATCTAACTCCTTATTGCTTAAGTATAGGAGACTTAGCTAGGTATCAGAAAGAAATGATGTTAGCAAGATTTCTTTGGGAGATTTAATCAACTCCCACAGAGTCAATTACTGTTTATTTGTGGGTGGCTTGCAAGTTTATATTTGCAAATCAGCCCTCTCTCCTGAGTCCCAGATCCACATTTCCCATGGTCTATTAGACATATCCACCTGTACTACTGGCATCCTAGGATCAATATATCTTCAATGAAACTCACCATGTGATTGCAGAGTCTTAGGACAAGAAAAAAATGTTAGTGAGCATCTTGTCCCTCCCTTGTTTTGGACCTCTCTTCACCCCCCAGCCTGTTCTGCCTGACTCTTCCATTTCTTAGTCTGAAAATTCTCAAATGTTTTTTATTTCTCCTTCTCCTTACCCTCCTGATACTTATCAGTCTCCAAGTCCTGCCTATTCTACCTGCACAATATCTTTCAATTGAACCCCTATTTCATACGTACTTCCTGCATTCTCATTTGAGCCCTCACTACTTCTCACTAGCCTATGACAATGCCCTTCCGAAAGGTTTCCCCATTTCTGGTGCTTTCCATATCATTCATATTATATGACACAAAGTAAATCTTTGTAAAACTCAGCTCTGCTCATGTCTCTACTCTGGTCAAAAACACTCAGTGGTTCTCCATTGCCTAGTAATTTGAATGAAAACTTCCTCAGTATAGCCTTGAAGGCTCTCCACAGGCTGACTTCCAGCTACCTTCCCAGACTTACACCACACCACAGCCTTTCATAAATGCTAGACTCCCCCCTTCTCAAACTCATTTTGCCCTTTCCTTATTGAGAATTGACTAATGACAAGCCATCATGTCCTATCTCTTTTGAAACGAATCAAAAATCCCTGTCCCAAATAGTACAAGTCTCATTCTGTGCTTGTGTCTCTCTCCCTGTCATCCTGACTTGCAAATCTATGAGGTCAGTCTGTCCAGAAGGGAAAAAAGGAGATAAAGCAGAGGGAAGGACAGCATTCAGGAGGTCAGATTTGAGAGGTGAGTGACTTTTTGCTCACTCTTCTTGCATCGGAATAAAACGAATGAAAGAGACCATCCCTATCAAGATAGACATAGAAAAGATATACATAGTACGGTGTCACTCCATGCGGTGGGAGCATAAGGAGAATCCCTTCTCCCCTGTACAAATGGCACATTCAGGCTGTATCATCATGCTGGTAAACAACAAAAATGTCAAGATTCCAGCAGCCAAGCAACTATGGACGATAGTGTCCCACTCTCCAAAGGAGCTGTCCCAGGGTAAGTTTCACCCAAAATGATGTTCAAGTCAATATCTTCTGCTACACCGAGGACACTCTTTTCTGTTGTTTATTGCAAATGTTTATTGCAAATGGCCCATCAGGGCATGGTAGGGTTGGCCCATGGCCAAATTGGGACACAGGTGAAGTTTATTATTCATACAAAGAGCTAGAATGTATACAGCACTTTAAGGTCTATAGAGCATGTAAACCTGTCACCTTATTTGATTCTCTCTACAATCCTGGGGAGTAGGTAGTATTATCTCCATTTTCCAGAAGAAATTGAGGTTGAGAAAGGTTAAGTGATTTGCCCAAGGTGACACAGTTACTAAGTGTCTGAGGCAGGATTTGGATTCAGGCCTTCCTGACTCTAAGTCCCATGCTAGAGCCACTGAGCAACTTCCCTGCTAACCATCTCAGTTGCCTTTTCTATGAAACCTTTTCCCAGAGAGATTTCCATTTTAAACCATACATTTTACTGAGGAAGCAAAGCCTCTATGCCTTATTAGAAAGATTTCTATCTTAGCAAACAGGTCGAAGAAGCACTTAAAGTGGGGGAGGGTGTACGTGTGGAGATAGCATCACCTCTGAGGTGAGCACCCATGTGGGTGGCTGCTTAGAGCACTTATATATATGGTCATCCCCAATCTTTATGATGATATAGAAGGAACATTGATTCATGTAGTCAAATTAGCCTGGGTTTGAGTTTTGGCTCTACTGCTTGCTAAGCCAATGATCTTGTGTAAATTCTTTGAAGTTTCTGGACCTAAATTCTATCATCTATCAAATGAGGGTTGGTCTAAAGAATATTTAAAATCCTTTTCATTTTGAGATCCCATTCCCAGTGATTGTGGGCTATGCACTGGGTTTTTGTTGGAGATCATCAGCCTATACTTTTAGACTGAGGGGTAGAGAGGCTATTCTCATACAGGGAGAATCTTTGGTCCCCTCTCCTCCTGGTTTTTGAACTCAAGCCCAGAATGGGAGTATAGCTCTCTAAGAATCCCCTAGCCAGTCCCTGCTTGCTTTAAGCATCATAGAAAAACACTTTGCTTCCCCTTTGTCAAACCTACCTATGCAATCTCATGGGGCCCAGAAGCTCGAGGCAATAGTGTTTGTCCCACTTTGTTTCTTTGCTTGTAGTATAGATAAGTGAAAAGCAGGGTTTGTTTTTGTCTGTATTTGTTTGTTTTTTAAGGCTCCCATAGAAACTAAAAGCCTCATGTTAGGCAGTTTTGAGTCTGACTCAAACTAAGATTCAACGATACTCAAAACCTATTTTGTGAAAGTAGAGTCACTGTGCCAATTTCTTCTAACTGGGTGACTTGAAAAGATTTAATCCTTGTCTAAGACTGCAGATGTCTACTTGAGACTCAATATTGCCCATTTTCTCTCTGTATCCCCAGTGCCTAACATAATGCCATTCATACAGCAGGTGTTAAATAAATGCCTGTTATGAGTGAATGAATGAATGAATGAATGAATCTCAAGGGGCAGTTCAAGCAGTCAGAGCAGTGACATGCTCTGGTTGTTCCAGATATGTCAGTCTTTCACCCTTCCCCAGGATGGGGGCTATAGAACCTGTAGTTTCTCCACCTTTTGTGTCTGTCAGAAAAGGGTGCCCCTCACCCTGGAATTAGGAAACCTTTGTTTTCTCTACTCTGCCTTAGGACTCCAGTTTAGTTCTATACTCTCCCTCAGTCTGCTTTTATCTGAGTGATCTTGGGAAAAGGACAACCTCAGTGGCTCAGTTTCATCATGAGTAAAACTGAGATAACACTTGCTCTACCCACCCCGAGGGCATTGTGAGGCTCAAGTGAGAGCTTAGAAAGTGTTTGTAGGGCACAAAGCATAATATCAGTGCAATCTAGGGATGCTCCCATTCTTCTCTGTTTCATTACACCCATGCAACAGAAAATAAGAATCACGATTTCTTTCGACAAAAATTGCTGGGAAAACTGGCTAACAGTGTGGCAGAAATTAGGCATAGACCCATGCCTGACACCGTACACAAGAATAAAGTCCAAATGGGTACATGATTTAGGTATAAAGATTGATACCATGAATAAACTGGAGGAGCAAGGAATAGTGTATTTATCAGATTTGTGGAGAAGGGGAGAATTTTTTACTAAAGAAGCGATAGAAAGCATTATAAAATGCAAGATGGATAATTTTGATTACATTAAACTGAAAAGTTTTTGCACAACCAAACCCAATGCAACCAAAATTTGGAGGGATGTAGTAAATAGGGAAAAAATTTTTACAGATAAGCTCAGGGATAAAGGCCTCATTTCTAGAATATATAGAGAACTGACTCAAATGTATAACCATACAAGTCATTCCCCAATTGATAAATGATCAAAGGATATGAACAGGCAATTTTCAGGGGAAGAAATGAAAGATATCTATAATCATATGAAAAAGTGCTCTAAATCACTACTAATTAGAGAGATGCAAATGAAAACAACTCTAAATGAAAACAACATCACACCTATAAGATTGGCAAATATGACAGAACAAGAAAATGATAAATGCTGGAGAGGATGTGGAAGAGTTGGAACACTAATTCATTGTTGGTGGAGCTGTGAGCTCATCCAACCATTCCGAAGAATGGTTTGGAACTATGCCCAGAGGGCTACACAAATGTACATTCCCTTTGACCCAGTAATATCGCTACTAGGACTGTATCCCCAAAAGATCATAAAAATGGGAAAGGGTCCCATATGTACAAAAATATTTATAGCAGCACTCTTTGTGGTTGCCAAGAACTGGAAATCAAGGGGATGCTTATCAATTGGGGAATGGCTGAATAAATTATGGTATATGAATGTAATGGAGTACTATTGCGCCATAAGAAATGATGAACAAGAAGACTTCAGGGAGGCCTGGAAGGATTTATACGATCTGATGCTGAGCGAACAGAACTAGGAGATCTTTGTGAACAGTAACGACCACAGTGTGCAAGAGTTTTTTCTGGTAGACTTGGAACTTCGTAATAACGCAAGAACTTACTAAAAAAAATGCCAATGGTGGTATTCTAAGGCAAAATGTCTTCCACACTCAGAGAAAGAAATATGGAAGTCATTCGCAGAGTGTAGTAGATCATGTTTGTATATGTGTAGGTTTCAGTGTATTATGTTTTGATTTGTTATATGATTTCTTCCATTTATTTTAGTTCGACTACATAACATGACTATTGTGAAAATGTACTCAATAGGAAAGTATATGTAGAACCTATACAGAATTGTATGCTGTTGTGGGGAGGGAGGGGGGTAGAGGGGAAAGGTGGGGGGGGAATAAAATCTTAATTTTAAGGAAGTGATTGTAGAACACTAAAAAAAAAAAGAACCATGATTTCTTCTGCTTGCTGATACACAGTTGTCCCTTCCCCAAATGAAAGCATCCTCACTTCAACCTGCCCAAGTATTTAGTCAAGATCTCTCTTTTGACTCCATCACCCTCAACCTTGCTTTATTCTCATGCAGGTGTATGTTGCATTCTCCCACTATTTTTGCTAGACTATAATCTTGAGGGCAGAGAGTATCATTTTTCCAATTCTCTATCCTGCCAGGGCTAGCACAGCATTTGCACACAGTAGGTCCATTAATAAACGTTCAGCAAATTTGTTGAATCAATTATCATAGGATTCAGTTTACCCTTAGTAGACTAGAGATTCCTGCAATAGAAAAAATGCACTTCTCAAAAATTAAATACCACTATACTTCAAACAAATGTCAAATTAAATTTCCTTCAGAGATATGGAGCAAGATCAATCTATGGTCACCTCATGGCAAAAGAAAAACTCATCCAACATTAGGTAACCAATGCCAGAAGAGCCCATAATTGTCTGGGACTGAATTTCCCCCCCCTGGAAACTTAGAGTATCACTGGTGTTTTGAGATGAGACCAAAAATTTCTCAAGCATGAGCAGATCAAGTAAGTTAAAAAACAAACCAACCTTTCTTTGATACTATAATATATTACCCACAGTATCTTCAAATGAATCCTATATATTCTACTGGTGACTTGGGCCTTAAAAACTGGAGGGGACATAGTTGTGTAGCAATTTGCAGTGGAAACGTTTTAATTAAGAGGAGTTCATGTTTCCAGCAATTTATGGCTCCACTAACAAGCCTCACAGAAACCACTAAGGGTAATTGTGTTCATGGCAAATATATTCACCTACAAATGTCATTTCTTTGAAACCTTCCCTCTTGAGGTTTTTCCTTTTCCTTTTTCATGACCATTAAGAGAAAAGAAGACAAAGGCTAGGCTCTAATTAGAATTGTTTCTTGTATTTTCAGTGGGCCTTGGCTCTATGCTTCTGAATACTGCTAATAAGGGGAATCTGTAATATTAGGGTTCTCTGATTTCCTAGATAGATGGAACTTGAGAGGTCATCTAATTCACCCTCACATTTTGGGGAGGAAGAAACTCAAGTCAAGAGTGGGCTGGAGAGTTGCCCAATGTAAGAGTAAATATCTGAGTTAGAATTTTAATCTAGGTCCTCTGACTCTGAATGGAACACTTCCCAAGGCTGCCATTATTCCACCTCTTAGGGTAGGTCTGACAGCTGGGACACTGTTTCAAGAAAAATGCACAGCATTCAGGAATAAGGAAATGATAATCATACTGTCCACTGCCCTGGGCAGACCACACCCAGAGTAGTGTGACCTGGGCATTACTTACTATGCACATTTCATCGTTTTTTCATCATCCTTATCCCTTGACCCAACATGGCACTGGGACCAAAGAAATAGACAATTGTGAACAAAACCTTTCGTATCACTCCTACATGAGGCCTAGGAAAATCCTGAGAGTTCAGAAACAACCATTCCAAAACCATTCCATGGATAGGGATTCCATGTGTCTAGGACCATATATCCTTGAGTCAAAAATACCACTCTTGAGGTCCAGAGTCTGATTGAGGAACCCTCTCCCAATCCCTTTTAAAATAATGAAAATTCTCTTATGTTTCACAGAAGCAAGCCTTGGCTACACTGACACTCCTGGGAGAACCTGCCAGGGGGCTGCCCTAATACAGCTTGGCCTTATGGGAATGGCACTACAGATCTTTAGAGTCTCCTGAGTTTAGGTGGCTTAGTCTGGAAACTAACTCATTTGTGGCAAAAAAAAATTCAGTAATTTGATAGAGTTGGCAAATCCCAGCTGGAACAGTATATATCACAAGTAAGGGCAGTCTATCTTTCTCTCATCCCAGGGGGCTATGTAGTGATAGCACATGAATAGTAGGTTCTCTTGGCACAAACTCATGAAATATCTCAAGTACTTTCAACCACCCATAACAAATCTTAAACTGTATTGTTTGATTTCAATGTAAAAAATACAATATACGTGTATAGATTGTGTATTCTCCTTCCACAGTGATGCAAAGAAACCCAATATATTTAGTCAATTTTACCTTTAAATCGATCAGTGATGAATGAAGTGAGGAAATGTGATATAGAGGAGTGGACTTGGACTCAGTTATTTGAGTCTGAATGGTGGTTCTGTTTTTTCTTGCTTGCATGACCTTGTATCTCAGTTTCTCAGGCTCTCTTCAATATGAGGGGTGGGACACATGACCTTGAAGGTCCCTATCTATAATGCTATGATTTTCTTTATTGAATGTCCACAGCATACTTCGAAGTGTGCTGTGCAGTATGCTCAGCATAGCACTAGGCACTGTGGGGAAATGAGAAGTATAAGAAATTGCCTCTGTCTCTGAAGGGGAGTCAACCCCAAGACAAATAGCACAATGGGAACAATGAAGTGCTATCTGACTGTATGGTGCTGAGCAGACGAGGAAGAGGAAGTTCAAAGAAGGATGGGCTAATAGTAATGGAAGGTTTCCAGGAGAAGGTGGGGCTTGATCTGGGTTCCAAAAGGATAACAAGGGTTTAGGGAGGTGAGGAGAACATGAGTTAAAGAATGGGAATGTGCATAGTGTGTGGCCCAGTGAGGATGAAGACCTGACTGAAGCAAAGGCCTAACCGGGTGGGCTAGAGATGGAATTGGAAAGGGCAAGGGGGAAGAAGGGGGGCCCAAGACTGTGGAGGGCTCTGCAAGGTGCTAGACAGATGGGCATGACTCAGTTGCTTTTGTGCTGTGATGCTGTGAGGGCCTTGAAGTTTTCTGAGGAGTGAATGTAGTACTTTTTTTCTAGTTGCAAAGAGATTTTTGGCACAGCTGGTAGCTTGGCCTCTCTTAGTAAGAGAAGAAGAAAGAGATGAAGTCTGCGTTCTCCCCCTTAGTTCTTTCATTTCCCATTTTCAGCTCTCTCACCATGTGCCATTAAACTTCATACCATTTGTCAAGCTGACTTCTGGCAGCTGCAGTTAGAGCTTTGGATCTTCCATTCCATTCATCGACAAAACCTTTTCTGCTAAAGGGCACATATTATGGGCTCTGCTGGGTCAGCAGACGCTGTGAGATACTGACTAGCCCAACTCATCTGAACACTGAGACCCTACCCACAACGCAATAATGGGAATGAAGGAGAGTGAGTCACTGCTCCTGTACTTGTAGCAACTCTCTCCTAGAGCAGACAGGAGATTCTCATTCCACATAAGAAACGTGCATCTATTTGTACTGAGGTTTGCTCAAAAGTCAAGACCGCCTTCCTTTCGATGTGGATCCCGTGTAAGAATGTGGGAAACATTTCCATTTGGGAGTTAAGCCTGAATTTTTGAGTCATTAAATATAAAAACGATTACTCCATGGCTGCTGCAAAATTAACAGTGTGCCCTTTCAAGACGGCTCACATGAGACTGAAAGGCTCCTCTCATCATATCTGGAGGGAGTTAGAGGAGCCCAGTGCAAAAACCAAGGTCACCCCCAAAATCATCGGCATGGAAGTGGGGACAGAAAGGTTAAAGAGAGCCTAGCCATCACTCAGAGAGCATAGGCATTTTAGAAATGATTTGCTCACCTCAAATTCCTCCTGGCTGGGCCTTTTTCTTCTTGAGATAGCCTTCTCCTCAGCCAAAGGCCAGTCTGTCTGTTGCCTCTTTGTCCCCCCTGCTGTCATGCCTCCCCTGTACCCTTGGCTACCAAAGGAGTATTCACTGTTCTGCTACATGGGTGGTGTGTTTTTCTACCACACTCTGGAGACAAGCCACATTGACTGCAACACTTCCTGCCTAACCTGAATATCACCAGTGTGGTCTTAAGATCTACCTTCATTTAGGTGGAAAGAGAAAAAAACCCTAACCAAAGTGGGGGTGGGGTGGGGGGGAACCCACACAGCATGTCTCACTAATGTGCTATTACATATTCAACTGGTCTGAGTGAAGTGGCCAGTCAAATGGTTAAAATGATCGGCTCTAATATGAACAGATGTCTTGGTTTGCCTGAGACCGGAGTGGTTGACAAGACTACGTACTGACTAGGCCTTAGGTATTCCTGGAAATATTATGGTCCCATGCCAGGACTAGGTCCCTTGTGGCTAAACGTGAATCATCACATCTGTGAAAACTTATGAATACAGTAATTTACCCGTTTATCTATCATGCTCAACAGTTTGTTAATATGTTAGAGTTGAGATGCTTTCCTCAAGCAGAAAGCTGGCACTCTGGGGTCCAAGCTACTTTGTGGTAGTGGGAAGTGTTGGAGCTGAGGGGTCTCCACACTCCTCCTGCCCTCTCCCCATGCCTCCTTGCTTCCTACACTGTCCAGGCCCCATGCTCCTCTAGGCACTAGTGAGAAGGTAGAGGATCTGTCTTTTCTTTTTTTCCTTCACCCTTCACATCACCTACATTTGATTTTGCCACTTTGTCTGGCAGTGACTGGGCAGAAATATGGTTAATTTAGTAAAAAATTGTGGTCACGTAGCCATAAACAAAATGAATCTATGCCTCCTTCCATACCTGCAGCAGAGAAAACTGAACGGAAGGAAACATGCGATTACTAGAAATGCACAAAGAGTCTTCAGCAGTTACTCCAGATCAGCATCTGTGAGCAGTGCTTGGAGTCAAAGGCCTCAAGCCCAACTACTGCCTGTCTTACTTAGCCCCTTTAAGTCCACGGGAAGTCTACTGATCAGAGTCCATTCTGGGGATACTCTGGGCACTGTGCACTAATGTGGCATCTAACACCAAGGGGGAGGGAAACAAGTCTGAAAAAATGCAATTATTTGACATCACGGAGGTAGAACTACAGTCATCAGAGAAATAGAAATAAAGGGACTAAAAAGGAGAAGAAAAGGGGAGGGTGAGACTTATGTACCATATATCATCACACAAGGTTTGGATGTTAGAAATTTGGGGGCAAAACTTTTCTTTTCTGGGTCTTTAGATATAGCTGCTGACTGGTCAGGGGGTCTAGGATCTCAGAAGCAGTTGCTGGGACTGCTTCCCCTGGTGATGGCTTTGAGGGGTGTGGGAGACAGGATGGAAAGAGGGTTAGTGGTAGTGGTAGGGAATTCTGTTGTTCCTAGGGCTTTCAAGGAGTGTCCTGCCCTGCCTCTAGTGGGGTCCAAAAAGAGCAGTTGATCAGCGTGGTAGAAATAGTTTACCTCCCATCTGAAGCAGCTAAGGTATTGTAGTGGACAGGATGTGGGACTTGGAGCCAAGGAGACATGAGTTCCAATTTGTCTTCTCAGACATTTACTAGCTGTATGACACTTGGCAAGTCATTTACCCTCGTTTTGCCTCAGTTTTCTCAACTGTAAAATAGGGATAATAGCACCTACCTCCCAGGGTGGTTGTGAGAATCAAATGAGAAATTATTTGTAGAATGCTATGTAAGTGCTAACTACTTTAACTACTATTGTGATCCCTGAGAATGCCTTGCTGCTCCAGCGTTATTCCTTAAACCTTCAAATTTAATTTAAATGTTGTGAAGATCTTGTTTCTAAAAAGATGACCCTTTCCTTTAGAGATTCTAAGGTTAATTTTAGTTGAGACCTCATTTTGTATCAAGGTACCTAGCCAATACTCAAAATGTCCCCTGTCCACCACAGACAGCTGTTTAAAGTAGGATATGGGCTCCTCAAGGGCAAAGGAGCTTTCCTTTTTGACCCTGGTTTGCTAGCTCCGGGGACAATTCCTGGCACATAATAAGTACATGATGAGTGTTTCCTGGAGATTTCTCCCCAATAAGGCACTTGTACATTGTTATACTCAATTGAATACATGCAAAGCATTCATAATCCGATGGAGGCCATGGAAGTTGTGTATTTGCAAACTGCACCCTAACTCGTGTGTGTGTTCATCCTTCATTGCTGAAGAAGACCATGCTATCAAAGAAATGATGACATGACTTGCACTTGACTTTTTTTTGAGTGAGGAAGGGCTGTGCAGGTCACCAGCCTCACTTCTCCTCCAGAGCCATCTGAATCCAGTGACCAGATATTCATCAGGATGACTGGAGATGACCCAGGATGAGACCATTGGGGTTAAGTGACCTGCCCAAGGTTACACAGCTAGTGAGTGACAAGTGTCTGAGGTGAGATTTGAACTCGTATCCTCCTGATTCCTGCACTGG
The DNA here is from genome assembly GCA_023548195.1 of Bettongia penicillata ogilbyi. Lineage (NCBI taxonomy): Eukaryota > Metazoa > Chordata > Mammalia > Diprotodontia > Potoroidae > Bettongia > Bettongia penicillata. Next base: position 115,525 of record JAJHZJ010000098.1, read on the forward strand.
TGCTCTATCTATTGCACCACCTAACTGTCAGGAATCTTATTGGGATCTGAATTTTCTAGCACTAGTTTATGATTTCACTATTTCACATCTTATCATCTCTGTTGCTACTCAGTCCACTGATACTAATTTCATGAGTTTTTATGGCTAAACTATTCATCACCTGCTGGCCAACCAGTAGCTCTCACCCTGAATCTGACTCTAACCTCTCTGCACCTGCCTAGGCTGTGTCCTTGATGCCATTGGATTACCCACTGAAGGAATCTAACACTACTTCCTGACACTAATTCAGAACACTTTTGCAATTACCTCGTGATGATTTTGCCAGTGACTAGACCAAAGTTTAACTGACCCAGGGACTGGAACTCAGAGTAAACAAGTCATGTGAAGTTGGTTACTTTTCTAGTGTGTTACAGCTGAAGTTCAAGCAACTCAATGTCTCCATGACTATCTGCTTCCTGTCACTTTTCTAACTGTCTAGGTCTCTTCAGTTTTAGATGTGCCAGGGAGGTGATAAGGTGACAGGTATGGTAGCAAATGAGTTGTATCTGACAAAGTGCATTTCCACATGAGACAGGGACCGGCTAATGAGCCTGGTCCTTAGAAGCATGCGCCGAACACTTCTGATACATTTCCTCTTGTGTACTTTGGAGCATGCCTAGATATTCTGTACCTGGCTCTAATCTGCTACATACACAGTGAAGAGGAGCCTCTGTTTAGCTCTGGCTTTTTTGCTAGACCTGAGAGGGAGGGTATTGAAAAGGCCTAGCCATGAGGGACAGATGGAGCTGGTCTTGCTCTTGGAGAGTGACCCTAGAGCACTTGCTGTACTCATTAATTGTTTGGAACTTGGAAACTGTTTTCCCAGAGAAATACTGTTAGAAATGGTGGCTAGGTTCCCAGGCCAGCCCACAGAAGCCTATTCAACTCATAATGTGCCTGAAATACTGTACATTTGCAATGAAAAAGAATAGAAAACAAGATCAGTAACAGTAGTAATTAGATGAAATAGAAAAATAATTTAATAAGAAAGTGTTTTAGTGGTGCTTAAGGGAAAAGGAGTTTAATGAGAAGAGGAGGAGGTAGATGGAAATTATTGTCGAGGTTCTGAAGGGGCATTACGGATACTTTTGAAGGCTTTATTAAATCTAATTTCACCTTCAAACCTGTGGCTTTCCTTTTCCTTGAGTCACTTGAAGCATTTTTACACTAATGAGTCATGGAACGCACTCCCTCCTTTCCTCTGCGTCATAGAATCCGTCTTCCTCCAAGGAGACCTTTCCTGAACCCTTTCCCCTGATGTTTATGGCACCCCCCTCCTCTCCCACCCACCTTCTAGTTATGTGTTTTCTCTTGATTCTCAGTATATTCCTTTATGCAGGGATTCTGTGGTTTCCCATTAGCATAAAAGCTCTTTCCAAATAGGAACTGTCTAATAATTAGATAATGATCTTTTTAATAAAAGGATTTGTTCTGTAAAATTTGGATTTAGTCAAAAGGCCATACTTAAGGATCTAGAAATTCACATGTGGCCTCAAGGCCCCACTTATCCTATCCCTGGGACTCAGTGTACTAGTAGCCCAGAGCCTAGCCCTGTGCCTAGTGCATAGTAGGCATCTAACAAATGCTTGTCAGTTGACTGTTTTAAGCTCCCAAATGAATGATGGGAAGCGATGGAGAAGAAGAGAGATTATATACTTCTTGTAGGCAATAAGATGTGTTAAACTGTAAAGCAATTTTGTTATTTTACTGATTTGTAAGCCACACGGGATAAAGTGTTTTGCAACTTAGTACCATACTTAAATCATCATAAAATGCTAGCCACAAACTGGGATGATTGGTTTTCATAGTTTCTTCAACTCTGAATCTATCTTTGAGCAATGAACAATGACTCCTCAGTTCAATGTGCAGCTGTTTCCATTTATTTACTTGGTCTGTTTTTCTTGCTATCCCATTTCTGGCTTTGGCTACCTACAACACATTTGTCACCGTAGCTATAAGGCAAACAGTAATTTTCCAAATGTCCAACTGTGAAGTACCAAAAGACTGAGGGGTGTCGGGGGAAACAACTTAGCTAGAATATAGCTTTACTAGTGAAAACATCTTTTGAAACTCTCATTGACAAAAAGAAAAAGACTAAATGGGGCAAATTTTCTTAAATTTCTCATCTAGAATATGTCACCTCATTGACTCAAGTAAACCAGAGATTCCCTACATTGCTCTTGTACTTTGGAGTGCAGCATTGAATGTTTCTTTCCCAGTTGCTCTCCTGGAAGTGATGCCACTGACTCTGGCCTATCTGTAAAGGCAGATGAAAGAGTCAGGCTTCAGGGCTCCATGGTGCCTAGAAAGATGTGTGGTTCTGAAAAATCGAACAGGGGAGAGCTCACTGACACAAGTTCTGATCCACACTGAGAGCTATAAAGTGTGCTATTAGAGAACTACCCTGCTTTCGTCTAAAGGCTTGATGACAAGTTGGCCTTTGGGCTGAATAGGGCTCCTATTCCATCACCAGAGCTTACAACTTTCAAGGGCTGGAGTGCTCGGCCTAGAAAACTGCAGTTGTGGGGTGGCAGGCCTTGATATATTGGCAGGAACAATAAAACTTTCCTTTTCTCCCTGAGAACAGCAGGCCCTCTGCAAACAGAAGGGACCTTTGGGAACTGCCAGACAGGTATTCATTCAGTCACATTCTATTCATGGAGATCTAAGATGAACTCATCTCACAAAGAGATTCCAACTGGGCAAAGTTCACTCCATCCTCGTGAAGACAATTTGGCAGCTTTCTTTTTTGTGACAGAAAGGCTAGCAGTAGGTTGGAGATTATGAAAATACTATAGCTATTGTGAATAAAGGAAAATACATAGGAATCTAAAGGGACTACTGTATAGAGAGTTTTTCAGCACAGATAGTCCTCGCAAAGAAATTTTATACTTCAAATAACTTTAGTGAATAACCTGGGCCCAAGACTATAAACCAAGTTTTATACCTCTTCTCCGACCCTCATCTAATTCATCCTTAAACCTATTGCCAGAATTATCTTGTGTACACATTAATCAGATCACATTCTCCTCTGCTCCCAAAACTTCCATGGTGCCAGATAGGAGGCAGCATGGTGCAGTTAGTGGCTAGAGTACAAGCTCTGAGGGAGAAACCCTGCTTCACACTCCACTTTTGATACCTATGTGACTACCTGTGCGACCTTGGAAGGGTCACTGAAGCTCTTGGGATCTCTTCCCTCATCCATGAAACAAAGGGGTGTCCTATGTCTGTGGTCTCCAAAGGAGGTAGGGAATGGTATCACCCCGGTATCACCCGGAGGGGTGATACCATCTATGACCCCAAAGGGTGCATGATCCACCAACTTGGGTGTGGGAAGAAAGTAGGTCACATTCCACTGCCCCCCCCCAAGCTACTAAAGCCCCTACCCCTACCATACCTTGACTTAGCCCTCACCATTTTAGCAATCTACTTCCTGTCACTTTTGGGAAAATTCCTAGCCTCCCTTTTTTTGGAGGCAGGTGTCTGCTCCTTAGCAGAGTTAGAACCTAATCTAAATAATAACCAATACTTCAGAGGTGCCACTCTTCATATGAGACTTTATAGGTCCATTGGGATCCTTTCAAAGAGTGTGCTCCACCCTGCCTCTGGGCACTGAGCCAACAAGCAATTTCCATGATTGAGTCAGTGCACTAAGCCTAGGGATACACAGAAAGGCAAAAAACCCCAGTCTCTGCTCACAAGGAGCTTGTATATTAATGAGGAAGACAATATAGGATTTTCCTAAAACACTGGTCTGCCCACCCCTAACCCAACACTCTAGCAACTCCAGGGTCTCCCTGTTAACTCAAAGACCAAAAATTATTTCACTTTTATATCATCCTTTTAAAATGTATATTTATGTAGTTTTTATATTATTAATATAATAGTATACATATAGTTTATCAATAACTACATATGCATTGCAGATTTTGATCAATTTTTATTTCCACCAATAAAGGTATTATATAAAAAAGAAAAAACTGAGATTCTAAGCCTTTAGATTCATGGTCCTGTTGCTTCCTGAATTAAGTCTATTGTGACCTTTCACCCCCACCCCACCCCTGACCTTTCTTCATAATGTCTCCCTCCATATATTCCCTTCTTCTACAAACTTCTCCTGTCTATCCCCTGTACTTTTCAGCCTCCACTGCTTTGCTCACATGAACCCTGTACCTGGAATGCCCTCGCTTCTCTTGGCCTACTGAATTCTTACTTGTCTCTTAAGTCCAGCTCAAAAGTCATGTGGGAGTAGAAGGAACACTTAACATCAAGCTCTATTTCTGAGTAACCGTCTAATAAGCTTTTCCTGAACACCGTGTTTATAATGATTCTCCACTTTTGGCCTCACAGAACTCTGATAGATTTCTGTAACACTGTGTTACATCCCTGTTTGCTGACTGACCTCCATGCCTGGAATGTACTTCCACCTTACTTCTACCTTTGGAATCCCCAGTTTTCTTGGACACTCAGATCAAGAGCCAGCTTCTACAAGAATCCACCTCCCTCCAATTACCTTGTATATATTTGGTATATACTTATCTTCTCCAGTAGAATGTAAGTTGTTTGAGGGCAGGGACCCTTTTGCTTTTGCATTTCCAACACCTAATAAAGGCCTGGTTTTTGCTTATTCCTTTGCTAGGCTATATCTTTTCTAAATTCCCATCTCCCTTAGTTCCTAGTACAGTGCTCTGCATGCATAATATGCTGAATGTGTTATGAAGACACTTCATAAACATTGATTGACTGACTGATGGAATGGAGAATTCAAAATTTCCAGAATATGACACCCCGGAAATGGCTTTCATAAAAACAGGAACAAAGTATGGTCCTGAGTAGCAGTGACCCGAGGGAAAGAAAAGCTGATGAACTGCATGGAAATGTGTTTAATTAAGAAGCTATTAGTCAGGAAATTGTTTTGATTACAGATTATCTAGAGGAAGTGGGTGCTATATTTAGCAGCCCCAAAGTTCAGTGTAACAAGGCTTCACTTCACTGGAATATTAAACAGAAATATTTTGTCTGCTCACATATTTCTTTGTATGGATACAGGAAAGGAGTGGCATGGTGAAGTATACAATGTTGAAACTGTAAACTTATTTCAAATGAAAACACTACATTATTTGGCCCATGACCACCAACCTTCCTTTGGGAATCCCTATAGTTAGCTATTATCAGACCCACAGGTATCTAGCATTTTCCTCTCTCTAATCAAAGTACTTTTTTAAAAGGGCATTTTTGGTGAGTTTGTGAAGCAATGCCAGAAATGCTAACCCTGTGGTGGATAAAACATATAATGTCTGACTACAATGAATTTCCCCCAGATTTTCATACACATGGTATACCAACTGCTTGGAACTGTTATATAATACAGTCTTTTCACACCTGTGGTGTTATAGGACTGCTTTCTACAGAGGTTATCTTTTCCTTTTGTGCCATTACTGAATCATTCTCATTAAAAAGAAATTCTACCATAAGTCAGAAATGGCCATCTGCCTGATCAAAATGTGATTCTACCCATGCTCTACTAAAATTTCTCTCTCTCTCTCTCTCTCTCTCTCTCTCTCTCTCTCTCTCTCTCTCTCTCTCTCTCTCTCTCTCTCTCTCTTTCTCTCTCTCTCTCTCTCTCTCTCTCCCTCTCTCCCTCCCTCCCTCCCTCTCGACAAGTCTCATTCTCACCTAACAGACCTTTAACTTTAGCAGCGTTGACTGTCAGTATTGTATACTCTGGTGTGTCTTCCTCCTTGGGCAGAATTGTAACACACTTGCATGCTTTAGGTTTGCTTATGGAATGACACTGAGCTTCTGGCGTCATAATTCTAATGCCACTACTCATGAAATCTAGTGCTAATCTTTTACAGATCAATTTCAGTAAGTTGTGATCTTACTCTACACTTAAAGAGAGCATACTGAAACAGTTGAAGGATGAGGAAATAATGATCCACATACTTCCTGATAAGAATGCAGGACTATTATTTATCAGGTAAATGAGCTATACAACTACACCTTATCTTGTTTAAGACAGAGGCATATTACCTAAATATTCCCTCAGAGAAAGTAGTGGTCATGCATATACTTGAGAACATTGCTTAGTATCCTTCCTTGATTAGTTTTGAAAGAATGCTTTTTAGCTTGCTGCTTGGCCCATTCTTGGATGCTTGATCAGATGCTTGAAGCTGACTTCTCTTTTAGGTTTTGGTTTTGAAGGCTGGGGGATAAACCAATCAATCAATATTTATTTTGTACTTCCTGTGTGCTGGCTTGGTGCTGGGGATATAAATACAAAAGATGGAGCAATCCCGATTTACAAGGAGTTTACATGTCTATGGTGGAGACAACAAGCTCACATACACACGCATGCACGCACACATACATATTTATATATCTTGCATAAATATAAAGTGAGTAAATGTATACAGAGTATACAGCAGGTAGTTTGGAATGGAAGGCACTAGTATTTGTGGGATCAGGAAAGGCTTCATGTGGAAGTGAGTACTTGAGCTCTTAAAGGGAGAGAGGTACCCTATGATATGGAGGTGAGGAGCAAGTAAATTCCAAGCATGCTGGGTGGCCAGTATAAACGTACAGAGATGGACAGTCATATATAAGGAATAGAGAGAAAGCCAATTTGTTTGGATCACAGGGTGCAAGAAAGGGAATGTCCTATAAGGCTGGAAAGATACATTGGACCAGGTAGTATAGTTTTGTAAAAGTTAAACAGAGGAGTTTATACTTTATCCTAAAGGTCATAGGAAGCCACTGGGGTTGACTGAGTAGGGAAATGACATGGTCAGATCTAGACTTAAAAAAAAAATCTGGGCACAGCACGTAGGATGACCTGCAGTGAGGGAGAGATTTGAGGCAGGGAGATTAATTAGGAAATTGTTTCAATTATGTAGGTGAGAAGGTATGAAGGATGTGGAGGTAGAGGGAACGGTTCAGACGTGAGAGATGTGAAGGTAGAAGTAGCAAGATATGGCAACTAGATAACGGAGGGTGAGAGACAATGATGAGTCGAGGATAATGCCGAGGGTGCAAACCTGGAAGACTAGAAGGATGGTGGTGCCTTCAACAGAAATAGAAAAGTTTGAAAGAGGTGTGCCTTGTTGGGCATGCTGTGTTAAAGATTTCTTCAAGACATCCACTTTGAGATTTGGATAGGAACATAGACAGGAGTGTCATAAGCCAGGTAAACAAGATCACTGTAAGGTGAAATGCAAAGGAGGTAATCCCTCCAGGCTGTACTCTGCTGAAAAGATCTGTATGAAAAGGATATCTCTGATAAACACTTATATACGTTTTTATTATGGAGGTATGGCTAAAATGTTGGAATATTGTTATGTATCAGGGGCAGAGTAGTTAACTAGCTGGTTGGATACTGCAGTGAGAGTCCACTTTGCAGAAATATCTTTTTTGGGAAAATCTGATTGTGGATATTATTTATATACTTGGGGCAGTTGTTTTATTTAAAACTAAATAATGTATTTTGTGATAAATGTTTTATATACTCTCTCGAGAAATATAAATCTTATGTATTATTGTTCTGGACTATAATTCACAGATGTGACATAATAGCTACATTCTTTTTAACTAATAGGATGCAATTTACTATAGTCATAACATTATTAAGTTAGAAACATCAAATCTATGAAATAGCACATTTCCAAAAAATATTTTCACAATTCTGAAAAGGTGATTTGTAAAAAGCAACAATGAAAACAACCCTGAAAGAAATAGTTGAATATTGATACTTTCATTAGAACCTGAGGCAGTAGCTTATATTAGTTTTATTAACTCTAAATGACCAATATTTTCCCCAGTTTATAAAAGAGGGAACCATAAAGCCATAATATGTAATTATGACTTTTTTTGGGGGGGTTAGAGTCCCTTAGGAAAATCACAAATTCATTCTATTTAACTAAAAGCGATAAAGAGGCACCAATTTCAGAGTTTCACTTTGGTTATGAGAATTTGTGCCTCATTCTAAATGTACAGTTACATTCAATTACACGTTCCAGTGGAAAACAAAGTAATTATTTCAAGTTGCATATTTATGCACAGAGACGACCGATACAGTCCAAATTAAATGTCTTTTGTTTACCATGGTTAATGAAGTGTAACAAGGCTAAATTCAATGCATATCAACTTAATTATGTCTCAGAGGTAACACTTTGGTAAAGTTTCATCAGAAAGAATATTACTTTGTACCATCAAAAATAGTTCATCAAATGTTGAACAATCTCAGCTTGTGCATACAATTCACAGTGCTGGGGGAAACACACTTGCTAGAGTGTTTTGACACTGTTCAAGTGAAATAACTGATTAAGTTGTAAGGAATAGGAAGTCAAGATTTCAGATTATACTTCTCCAAATGCCATACTTTCATAGTAACTTAAATTTGATTTACTTCTATGGAAGAACAAAGCAGCAAGATCATTTCAAATAGTCTCTTTTACCAAAATTGGATTTAGAGAGATGATCGCTTATCAATTACTTGATCTATGGTATTCTGAGGGCTCATTTTGGCCTATCATACTTGGAAGAAAAGGGACACCAGTAGGATATGTATTCCAGGATTTATTATTCATTTATTGCACATGCATGTATGTGTATGGGGGGGCAGTGGGAGGGGAATGGAGGTGCAATGGATTCTAGGTCCAAGAAATATCCATACCCTACATATGATGACAGGAAGTTTATGCCAACATGAGGCATGTGGTCCTTGATGGGGTTCAGAAGAGTAGGTTATTCTTTTTTCTACTAGTTTCTCAAGGTGGAAAGTTTCAAGGCAAAACCATTGTGGATAAAGAATGGGGCTTAAGAGAAAGCGAACATAAGACTATTCCTTTCTTCTTCCTGTCCTGCATTTCTAAGGAAAGCAAGGTTATTTTTCAAACTTGTTCTTTGACCTAATAGGGAGAGGAAATGGCATATCAGGCTCAAATGTATATACTTCTGGACTTACCTGAGACACTGCCATAGCCCGGCCCTCAGGCATAGTAAAATTCAAGACATCAGGGGGCTGCCTGGAGTCCATTCGAGGCCCAGCAGCAGAGGACAGCATCGGTGGGTAGATAGGATAGTTAGAGCTGCTTAAATGTTTGCTCTTTTTCTTAGACTTTCGGCTTGAATCCTTCTTTTCTTTACGCTTTGAAGATTCATCTCTGTACGCCAACATCCTGTCATCACCCAGGTATTGCATCATTGAACTCTCAGATTCTGGGGCTAGGAGGAAAAAAAGAATGTGAATATCAGATTAGGCACAGGGATGAAAAGTCTCACTTTAATGCTTACACTTGACTATACTTCTCTGCAAGCAAAAAGCCTCATTTCCTTCAACAGCTTCTTGTGAGTGTTGCTATATGACATTTCAAATGGAGACCACAACCCACAGTTTTCTGCTCAAGTGCTTGTCATATTGAATATATTTACTAAGATTTATGAGAAATGAAATACAAGCATTATCTCAGCTTTTTAACAGTCCTTTGAACCAGAATGCTTACTCTCCAGAAGAGAATTATTATTAAATCAGAATTCATTGGCATAATGTGGCCAATGCAAAAAGCTGTTGTTTTGTGTAGCTTGATTGCTACAGAAGCACAGTAACGTATGTCTTTGTCTCTTGAAATACCAGCAATTCACTGCATCTTGGAATTTAATTTCTGCAGATTAAAAAAAAAAATCCATGTTGGGAGTGGAGAAATGCCTTGATTTTAGTGTATAGAAACTAGAAATTCCTGTTCTTTACTAGTATCAAATTTTAAAGCTGGAATCACTTTATGTAGTTACTTTATACTGGGTGGTTCATCCTCCTGGAAAAATTCAAGTATTTAAACCATACAGTAAAAAGAAATATTTAACAATCCCTCTATTCAGAAAAAGTCAGATAATGAAATGAAAATGAGTATAACTTGGTCTAACAGCAAGTTCCTAACACAACAACTTCCTGGCTCCTGCTTGAGCCATAAAATCACACTTGGGAATGATTCCAAGATGGCTGGTGGCAACAGTCTCCAATTAAAAGCTAATAGAAATAGATTTCTTTGGGGTGGGGGGCAGTACATAAAAATGTGACTATTTAAATCGCCATTAAATTCACCACTTAGTACATTATTTCTAGGCCAATTAACAGCATGAATTAATATGCATTGAATACTTAACAACCAATATCTGAAGCACCAATAAGAAAACTACCTGGTGCACTCTTGCCAAACACATATTGTGGTCTAGCTCAGCAGATGGGGGTGGGGGGGGGGTAAGCAAAAGCTTGGCTCCTCTGCTTTCACTGCTGTGCTTATTTCTAAGGATATGATTTATGTGTGCAGGAGCAAAGGAAACAATGGCATGTAGTCAGTAGACCTGAGTTTTCCTTAGGTCCTCAGTTTTCTACTATGTAAAATGGAAGAAGGGGGATTAAGTCCTGTCCAGTTCTGAATCCTAAGCTCCTAAGTATTTGGAGTTGTTTACTATATTTGAAGGATGCAGTAAGGAGTACATCATGTAGAAGGTATAAAAACTAGGTATTCTGTGTTATTATGTTTTCTGACAAGCCCTTAGGAACAGCTCTCCCCATTTTCTACCTCAAGTCAAGTATTGACAGAGGCTGATCTAGACACTCTAAATTCTACCATCTTCCAAGGTATACATCATATGCTTTGCTCAAATGGTGCTACTCCCCCAAGACTGTCTCTGTTTTAGTTACATGATATGAGCAAGGCAAGTGATTTAATCTGGCTACTTGGCAGGCTCTCCTATGTTCAGGATGGCAGTGAAACAGTACAATAGCTGTTAACAGTGAGAGAGGAAAGAGACTGGGAGGTAGCATATGCAGCGAGGGTGTTCTGGATGCCAAATGGCACTGATGAGATCACATCTCCATTTTGGAACTATTGCTCTACTGGGGCCACACTCCCTAAAAACAATTTCTATTCCAGGAGGAGCATCTTAGGGAGTGAGACTTGATGTTAGGAAGCTGGTATCTTTCTTGGACCTCAGAGTGAGTGGCTCTACCCAAAAACAGTGACAAGCAAGGTCCAAAGCAAAGTCTTGGGAGAAATAGGTCTGCAGGGTACTTTAAGTCTGTATTGGAGAAGAGGTTAGAGTCACATTCATGGTTTTCAAATGTCTCTCTTCACAAGACTACATAGAAAACCTTCATTTACAAATTTCAATGAATATTTTTTTTCAGGGAAAAGATGAAAGAGAACACTGATCCTTACTGATTCAGGCTCCTTCCTTTCATGAAGAAGTGTGCCTTCAGATGGGAGAAGTATGCTTTGCCAATATCCTCAGCTTTCATGCACTTACCATTTCCTTAACTGCTCTATTGAAAGTTTTCAGGCTTTCTAGATGTTGGTCCAGAACTGCTTCCTTCTATTCCTGCCTGTCCTGCTCTTAGCACTGACCATTTTTTTGAATTGCATACCTTCCCTCTGAGATTATCTGTAATTGCTCTGTATATAACTTGTTTCTGCCTAGTTGTTTGCATGTTATCTCCTCCATTAGACTGAGCTCCTTAAGAGATGGGACTATGTTTTGTCTTTGTATCTCCAGCACTAAGCACAGTGCCTAACACATTAGGAAATGGGAATGATTTACTAAATAGTCCTGGAATGTGTCTTGGTTATTTACTTGATTTCATTAGCTTCTTTACTCATAGGTCTTATCTTTCTTTAATTCTTTGGAGTCTAGGTCTCTTACTTATCTGTTTATTTTAGAGGAGAGACCTTAAATTGGTGTACTCAATTTAAGTACAAACTGAGCTCCTAATGCTGCTAACCACAACAGAATGAAGATTTTTGTATTGAACTCTAACTGCAGAGTCCAAAACTGGCTTTTGTTGATAATACCTGGTGGAGAATTTAATTTATCACCATTTTGCCTAATTCATCCATTACTGTGGGGTTAAGGACAGTTCATATTCAAAGCTATTTTCTTGGACTATCATTTGCAAAATCAGGATGAAAACTTCTTGAGCACAGGGACTGCCTCATTTTGATCTCTCTCTCTCTCTCTCTCTCTCTCTCTCTCTCTCTCTCTCTCTCTCTCTCTCTCTCCTGTTTCTAGGATAATATTGCCTTCTACTTGACAAGCATTTAGGTCTTTCTGGAATACCTACCTAGTTACCCCAGAGAGTGGTTGAAGATCAAAGGAAATAATATGTGAAGGTGCTTTGCAAAATGCACCCTAAGCTTTCTGATTCTGAGGTAGGAACTGAGTGAGAAGGACTGGCTGTAAGAGGATCAGAGGCTCCAGAGTCAAAAGGAACCTTACAGATGACTGATGTGATTAGACCTATTTGTATATTTCTTACATTTCAAGTATACATGAGTTCCTGAGTCCTTTCCCTGAATGGGGCTCTTCCACACTCTCTTTCTCTCCTGGCTATGGTCAGCCTCTAACAAACTAAAAGCATATGTGAGAAAAAGGTCAGGCACATTTAGGTGAACTTCATGTAAAGAGCCTTTGCTACACACAACTGCATTTACATTCTTTCCAAAATTCAGGAAGATAAAACACTTTGCCTTGTTGGGGCCCCAGCTGGAGGCCTGTGTTCAGTTCTAGCCAGCACATTTTAAGTAAGTATTTGATAAACTGAAAAGCATCCAGAAGAGGATGACTAGGAGAGTGACAGATCTTGAGGTCATGCTATGCGAGGACCATTTGAAGGAAGTGGGTTCTGTTTAACTTAGACAAAAAAAGACTTTGGGGAGTCAGGGAACCATGAGAACTGTCTTCAGGTATTTTAAGGACCAATATGTGAAAGGGGAATTTGATTTGTTTTGTTTAGTCTCAGAGGGCAGGACTAGAAACAGCTGGATGAAACTGCAGAAAGGAAAATGTGGGCTGAACGTAAGGGACCACTTTGTCAGAGCTGTCCAAAATTGGAAAGAGCTGCTTTGGGAGCTATGAGGTTCCTCCCTTATTGACCATGTTGTAGAGAGGATTCCTGTTCAGGGATGGGTTGGACACTAGGGCCTACGAGGTCCCTGTCAACTCTGATTCTGATGACCAACTATAATTTCCATGTTCCAAATACAAATAAAATTCCCTTTTAAAGTTATATCAAGAATGGTAATCAAAACATGACAGGAACAGTTCATTTTAGCTAGTTTAGTGTAATGCCTTCCTAAAACAATGTACTCTGGTCATTTTCTAATAAATATTAATAGGTAGAATGATATATGATTTGTTATGTTCACTTCTATTAACATTTAATAAATGAACTGATGAACGATTTTACATCCTCATGAAGAAAGAATTTGAGGATATCCGAGTTGAATAAAGCACTGCACTGCTCTGTTCTGGCCATGATCAGAGCTCATGCTCCCAGCTCAGTAAACCACTGTGATTCCCAATGACCTTTAGGACAAAGTAGAAACCCTTTATTTGCCAACTGAAATCTCCTCACAAGCAGGGTCCTTCCTAGCTTTCCAGTCTTTTTGCACGTTACACTCTTCCTCATAGTCTGGAATCTAGACATTCTGGCCCATGTACTATTCTGCATACATGACCACTCCACCTCTGATAGCCAAATCTTCCATACTAGGAATGTACTCTCTCCTTACCTTTGATTTGGTTAAAGCGCCATCTTCTTTAGGAAACCTTTCCTGATCCTACACAGCTGCTGATGTCTTCCCTTCCAAAATTGCTGCATATCCATTTTGGATGTATCAGGGATTTCATTATACATGTTCATGTTGTCTGAACCATTAGAACTTAAACTCCTTGAGGGCAAGGACTGTTTCCCTTTTGTACTTCCAGTACTTAGTCAATCAACAGGCATTAATAAGTAAGCATTTACCACGTGCCCAGCACTGTTCTAAAGAAGTGGGGCCACAAAGAAAAGTAAAAACATGGTCTCTGCCCTCAGACTTACTCAATGCATGTATATTGATTGATTGAACTCAGAGGACAGCTAGTCCAATCTGTACCCAAACAAGAATTCCTTCTACCATATAACATACAAATGGTGATACAACCTTTGCTCAAAGACATCGAATGAGGTAATCATACTTCAAAGAATAAACCAAGGACACTCAGAAATCAGCCGAGGCAAAGCATAACATTATATTGCCTCTAGGATAAAAGCAACTTAATTGTTATAACAGTGTGGTTGATTATATCTCTGTCCTCTGTGTGGTGAGGAGAGAGTGATGAGAAGGCAGTGGCCAAAGGGGGTTCATACCCTGAAATGGGCCTTTTTGGAGGAGATAGGTCAGGTTTGGGAGGAGAGAAAGAGGCAAGTACTTGCCAGCCCTTCTACCCCGAATAGCCATAACTGCTGATTACAAGAGGAATGTGGTACAATACAAAGAACATGTTCTCTGGAATCAGAAAAAACTGGGTTCATATCCTACTCCTGACACTAATTACCAGTTTAACTATGGGTAAGTCGCTTGGTCTCCCTGGTCTGTTTCCTCACCTATAAAATGAGGGGTTTGAACTAGATGGCCCATGAGATACCTTCTAGTTCTATGGTCCTATAAAAACAAAGCAAGGAAAAGGGCTTTTTTTTTCAGGTCAGTTGCCTAATTTCCCTTATATCTATAGACACGTGGTGAGTTATTTACACTTAGGATGGACTCGGTCAACAATAACCCATCAATCAGCAAACATGTATTGACATAATCATGTGCCAGGCACCTTGCCAGATGTGAGGGAGAGGAAGACAAAAATGAAAGTCCCTGCCCTCAAGGAGTTTCCATTCTAACCCAGGAAACTTTCAACATCTAGATACACACACATACATTTGCAAAATAAATTCAAGGTAATGGGGAGGGGGGCGTGGTGGCACTAGCAGCTAAAGAGTTCAGGAAAGGCCACATGAAGAAGACAGACGTCCTTCTAAGAAAACTCAGGCTTCAAAGAAATGGAGGGGAGGAGAGAGCACATTCTTGTGCAAAGAGATGGCGATGGGAAATTCAGTGTCACATTAGAGGAACACCAAGAAGTCTAGCATGTCTGGAGAGTAGCTTATGAAGAGAAGGAAGAAATAATATTCTTTGAAAGGGAGGTTGTAGCCAGGCTGTGAAAGGCTTTAAATGTCAAACAGAGGGATTTGTAACTGATCCTATTGGTACTAAGGGAACCACGGAAGTTTACTGAGCAAGGGAGGGACATGATCAGTCCCAGATCTGCGCTCTAGGAGTATCACTTTAGAATCTGTGTGGCAGATAGTTTGGAGAAGAGAGAGGCTGGAGGCACAGACTAATGGGATTACTGTTGACAAATGATTCCAATTGTCTTTCCCCAAAAAGGAATGACCTATAAGAAACACAAATCTAGGCATTTTCCACTACTTTCAGTCTAATGGATTTCATTAAAATATTAGCAGCCTAGGCTTTTGCCTTTATAAAGGAAACACCCAAATTATGTCCTTTAGCTTTCATTCTCATCACTTTAAGGAAGTCTCAGGTCTACAGTGTGTACATAAAATGTGGCACAGAAAGTGCTGAAAGATTCAGGAAGGCTAAACCCAGACAAGAAGCTGAGACCTAGGGGGAATACATATCAAATGTAGCTTACTTGGATCTTAGCAATTTTTCCAGACATTCCCTTGGGCTACACGGGGCAAACTGTACCTCTCTAGTCAGATTTATTCTTTAATCAGATAGTATTTTTCATAATTAAAGGAAAAGATTGTGACAGAGAGGAGGGGGAAAAAGGAAAAACAAACATCTTCAATGCTGAAACACTTTCATGAGAAAAAGAAATGTACCTTTATAGAAATTCTCTGAGGTTAATTATCAGTTACTGAGGGGTGGGGGTGAGGAGGAACCTAACATTCTCTTCCTACTCTTTGCTGACAGAGCCTTGACTTTTAGCCAACTCAAAGTACCAGGGAAGTGTATAAGAGTATGACTTTACCTGAGGAGCTGGGGTAGCCTGGTGGCTGGGGTGCTGGAGGGGGCCAGGCAATTTTTCACCCAGTTTGGATCCCATTCCACATTTCAGATTGGGTGGAAAGCACTGTGTAGCACCTTCCTTAGCTCCTTCAAACCTCTAGTTCCTCTTGGTTAATGTTTGTGGGTATTTGTTGAAGTAGTATGTGTAGGGGGTGGTAACAGGCCCCAAGGCCAGAGATGATGCCTCTGAGAAGTGAATATGATGGTAGGGACAGGCTTAGGAAAGAAAGAAAGAAAGAAAGAAAGAAAGAAAGAAAGAAAAGAAAGAAAGAAAGAAAGAAAAGAAAGAAAGAAAGAAAGAAAGAAAGGAAGGAAGGAAGAAAGAAAGAAAGAAAGAAAGAAAGAAAGGAAGGAAGGAAGGAAGGAAGAGAAAGAAAGAAGGAAAGAAAAAGGAAGAAAGAGAGAAAGAAAGAGAAAGAAAGAATTTCCTACTCTTGAAGTTTCCCATCCCTAATACTGCTTGACTTGGTCAGTTTGAGATGTGAGGGAGTTTTCATAGGTGTTTGCCATCTGAAAGTCATAATACATGTTTACAGTTTGAAGAGAACTGGCTAACTCACCTCTGCCACTTCGTCTGTGCATTCCATGTTCTCTGGGATCCCTCACCCAGCCATATTCGGGGGGCATGGAAACAGGTCTCGGTTCTCCTGGAAACAGTCCAACAAGAACCAATTATTTTTTTTTCACTGCACAATAATGCAAGGTTGCTGAAGGGAAGAAGATCCATTACATGTTCCTTGCATAGAGAATATTAGTGTAGTCTCTGCATTTGCATACATCCATTATTAACGCCGATGTTTTTCCAAATCATCATGCCTTGGCTCCAAACCAAGGTCCGCAGAGTTGGTGCTAAAGCAATATATATAAAAGTTTGTTTTATCAGCAATACATTTGGCCCATATTAAAAATGTCACAGGCTAGCTACAGAAACTCAGATAGCTCTATCGGAAAATCAGAGCAAATTCTGGACCTAGTAAATTAAATGCTAGGACAGAGGAAATTGGCTAACAGCAATAACCTGGGAAGGAAGTGGGGGAGAGGGTGAGAGGGAGAGAAGATAGAACAGGGATTTAAAAACAAAGGCTCCCAAATGATGGCACATCGGCTAGTTTTCACTCAAGATATCTATTTAATCAAATAGCAACAGCACAATGGGACAGGAAGCTTCTGTGTCTTTCATTCTACGTATAGACTTGTCAGTGGCTTTGGGGGCCCAACCAATAAGCCAGGAATATTGTAAACCTGACTTCGGGGGATTATCTTTTTGACCTTGTCAATGCACATTATCATCACCAAGCACGTAAAACAGGCGTCTAGATCGTGAGTCAACCTCAGTCAGAAACACACAGCCAAATCCCCAAAGCTTTCCAAATGCCAAGCGGAGACTAGGTATGGAGCCTATTTGTTTAAGGCTCAAGTTATTAGGAGGAAAAAAATGAGAAGCTGCCCAGTTACCTTATTCCCTCCAGAATAAGTCGCACTGACAGTGCCCAACACCTTACCACAATCCCTTTACTCAGCCATTTGAATCTTCACTGTTAGTGATAATTATGAGAAACAAATTATATGCTCAGTGACTACACTGACAGACTCATTTGGTTTTTCACTAATTGATTAAACATTTTACTGACTAATAGTCTTCATTTGATAAATGAAAGAAAATAGTGAATGGTAAAATATTTGTAAAGGGAGAATTTATCCATTTGTCATCACTTGCTCAGTACATATGGGGATTCCATCAGTCACTTTCTTTTATTCTATTAGTTCTTTTGTGACTGGAATAATCTGTTTAAAGAGGAATAATTAGAACAATAGTCATTTAGATTTATGATCCATTCTCTTTGCCTTGAATTTGATTTCCTTCTATGTATTTTTCCATTACTTTGCCTCCACGTATCTGCCTGTGTGTGTTATTAACACTCAAACCCTATGACAGCTATCTGAAAAGGGTTTGCCCTAAAAGTCCAGTGAGCTGAATTCGAGTCTGGGCACCATCTGTTATATGTGTGATCCTGGGCAGGCCATAGGATCACTGAGCTCAGGATGTAAGGGACCCCAGAGCTCATATGATCCAATCCACTCATGGAAAATGAAGGTGGAGAAGATGAAGTGACTTGCCCAAAGTCTTGCGGGCATTAAAAGTAGCAGAGTGGAATTTAAAGCTAGGTACTCTGACATCAAAGCCATCTCAAGCACCAGAACCTATGATAGAGCAAGATCTCATTCTTTCACAGTATAGTTATATCTAAATGTCACTGCAGGACTCAAATAGAATTTTTTTGCTTCAATTAATATATCACACATCAATCATTTGTATACTCATTCAAGAAATCAAGTACACAATTACATCACACACTCATTACATCATCATACAATTGTACAAAAATCCATGTCAGCCAGTTAATAAACATTCATTAAGCACCTACTATGTGGCAGGCATTGCGCTAAAAGCTGGGATCATCCACTCCCAAGC
Source organism: Bettongia penicillata ogilbyi (assembly GCA_023548195.1). Taxonomy (NCBI): domain Eukaryota; kingdom Metazoa; phylum Chordata; class Mammalia; order Diprotodontia; family Potoroidae; genus Bettongia; species Bettongia penicillata. The sequence goes on from JAJHZJ010000098.1 coordinate 133,942, forward strand.
ACAGGATTGCTGATTGAGATGGCTGAACTGTCCCTAATAATTGCACAATCCCCTTTTTATCTTGAATCATTTTAGTTCTTACAACTTTCCTGGAGTTGGAACTATGAAATATCAGCTTGGCCGGTTTGGAATAAGACTTTCTCACCTCATTAGATCACTAGAAAATCCCAAGTTAGGAATAATGTCTACCTGGGTCTGAAACCATTACTCTAGGATGCCAACTATCTGGATGAAGATAGAAAAACTTAAGTGTCTCAATACATCTTTGGAAGTATCCAGTAAATTGACTCTATAATTGACTCTTCAGGTTATATCCACATGCTTGGTGGTATAGAGTAAAAGCAGTGAAAAAAGTACTTGACTTGGAATCAAAGAACTTGAGTTCAAGTCCTATCTTTGGTGCTTGAGTTTTTTTTCACATTCTAGCTCTAACTTCTTATGATAATTTTCCAGTTTGACTATATATGAATGATCAGACTAAACAGACAAGTTTATTTATCCTGGCTAGACACAGACTAAATTTCGCCCTGGGTTGTTTTTAGATTATTATCAAAAAGGGTGGTGAATCAAGATCAATCAATTCCAATAAACACTAAGCTAAGTACTCCACTTTAACTCCAACTATGAATGTTGAACTGTGAATTGATACGAGTTGATATCTCAGGGGTCTCCTTTCCCCACTCACCATGAAATTCCCACAATTCTCATGACACTCATTTAAGGAAAAGCTGAAGTTCTACTTCTAACTGGTGTTGACTGGTGATTATACATTTTGGAAGCAGATACTCCTATTACTATGCTGCAAAGCTATTTGAAGTTTTCCAGAATTCAGTGAATCCTTTGAAACTTGAGCTAGACACACTTTGGACAAATCAAGGCAAATAGTTCTTCAGATATGTGTATGGAACTCTGTAGTCCAAAGGTTGGCACAGGTAGGGGTGTGTGTGTGTGTGTGTATGTGTGTGTGTGTGTGTAAGATGAATTCCAAAATAATTGCGACAAACATATAAAGGACAGAATCACAAATGGCTTCAGAGATTCTGGGACCTACCTAATTATTCAGGTTAATGTCAAGGGGGAAAATCCTTGGTGGGGGAGTTGCTAAAAGCAATAGAACTGTGGACTGAGTGGAATGTAATTCTGACCCACTGTGGCAATTCCTAATGATGAAAATGCAAATTGTAGGGAGATAGGAACACTCTCGTACACCCATGGGTGTATACTTCATCCATGGACTCTGGTACTAGCTTCTCTTCAACAATGCCCTTTATCTCTCAGGACACAAAAAGCATTGCTCTCCAGACTTGAGAGCAGAGAGGAGAGAAGCTTAGTTTGTTCCTGCATGTCCCTCTTGTCCAAGCACTTGCTAGGCTTTGGAGTATATTTGAGCCAATCAATGCAGAGAAATTTCATAAATGCCAGAACATGGGTTACAAAAAATAAACAAACCCAAAGAACACAACTGCCAATTCTGGGTAATGATTTTCCAAAGTGAAAGCTGTTAATGTGCACAAAGGGCATACTGTGTCATGCTACAGGAAAGCTTTCTCTGAGCAGCAGTAGTAAGAATGTTTTGGCAGGAAATTCTGATTGCTTTTTATGAAGGTTTCTCCTTCTAATGGACAACATTTATTTGTCAGTCAATGGACAGCAAGATTTTCAGTCCTGAGGGTCTGGTCAACATGGAAGAACACACAGCAAACAATTATTCATTTTCACAGGAACAACATTTCCTACTTAAGATTCTTGAGAATTACAAAGGAAACTTGAAATTAATGAAACTTTTTACCTCATCTTTCTTTTCTACTGACACAATGACATATTCATTAATTTCAAAGTTAACTACACAGGACCTTGAGGAATGGTGCTATATATAGAACAAATAAATGCTCAAATAAATAGCTTCTTCAGTCTGCAAAACAATTCAGAGGTTCTGGAACAAGAACTGTAAATAGGCACTTTAGGCTAAAGGCAATATACGAAGAAAATAATAGCTATGCTGAGGTTTGTAAAATTAAGGGAATGATGGGGCCATAATATTGTAAAAAGAATAATTGTGCTTTGGGGTCTTCATTTTCTACTCTGATCTGTTATGAACAAGACACAACAAGGATGGAGGTAATATCTAAATGGTAGACATGACGACTTCGTTAGTCAATTTGGTAATTACAGATCTGGAGTGAATTGAGTAATGCTTGCTCAATAATAAAAGTGAACAAAATAAATCCAGTGTAAGATTTGGTAGTTGTGTTGGTGGTCTAAATAAGTGCTGCATATAGGAAGACTCTACATATCAATGACAAGAACTACATACTTTTAATTCTTTCTTTCTCCATTTTTCTTGGTGACTATTTTTCTGCTTTTAAGAAAGTATTTTGTCTGAACTCTTTTTTTAAAAAAAAAATAATTAACTTATTTTTAGTTTTCAACATTCACTTCCACAAGATTTTGAGTTTCAAATTTTCTCCTCATCTCTCCCTCTACCCAACCCAAGAGATCTTAACATTCCAATTTCCCCTTCCCCCAATCTGCCCTCCCTTCTATCACATCTCTGCCTTTTCTCATCCCCTTCCCCTCTATTTTTTTGTAGGGCAAGATAGATTTCTATATCCCATTGCCTGTATGTCTTATTTCCCAGTTAAAAAAATATTTTTAACATTCATTTTTAAAATTTTTGAGTCCCAGCTTCTCTCCCTTCTTCTATCCCCACCCATCCCCACTGAGAAGGCATGCAATTTGATATAGGTCATATATGCAAAACACTTCTATAACAGTTACGATGTAAAAGACTAATTATATTTCCCTTCATCCTATCCTACCCCTCATTTATTCTATTCTCCCTTTTGACCCTATCTGTCCTCAAAAGTATTTACTTCTAATTACCCACTCCTCCCATTTGCCCTCCCTTATCATCCTCCCCACCCCCAACCCCGCTTATCCCATTCCCCTCTACTTTCTTGTAGTGTAAGATAGATTTTCATACTAAATTGAGTGTTCATGTTATTCCCTCCTTAACTCAGATCTGATGAGAGTAAGGCTCACTCTTTCCCTCTCACCTCTTTCTTCTTATCTTCCATTGAAAAAGTTTTTTCTTGACTCTTTTATGTGAGAGATAATTTACCCCATTCTATTTTTCCCTTTCTCCTTCTCCCAATATATTCCTCTCTCACCCCTGAATTTTACTGTTTTAAATATCATCCCTTCATATTCAACTCACTTTATGCCCTCTCTCTATATATCTATAATCTATCTATCTATCTATCTATCTATCTATCTATCTATCTATCTATCTATCTATCTAATTCCACCAACTATCCTAATACTGAGAAAAGTCTCAAGAGTTACAAATATTATCTTTCTATGTAGGAATGTAAACAGTTCAAGTCCTCTATGGTTTCTCTTTCCTCTTTACCTTTTCATGCTTCTCTTGATTCTTGTATTTTAAAGTCAATTTATCCATTCAGCTTAATGCTTGAAAGTCCTGTCTGTCTGTGTTTATCCTTCATTTTCGAGGAAGACTATGACATCAGAGAAATGACGACATGTCTTGCACTTGACTTTATTTTCAGTGAGGTAAGGCTGTGCAAGGTCACCAGCTTCACTGTCCCCTCCTGAGCCATCTGGATCCAGTGACCAGATATTCATCAGGATGACTGGAGAAGACCCAGGATGAAATGGGAGACCTTGGCCTATTCAGGTACTCACTTAGAGTGAGGCAAAGCCTATTCAGGGAATAGGCCTTTTTGAGAAATAATCAGAGAATGTCCCTTTTAATGATCAAAAGAAAAAAAATAAGTAAATCAAGCTGAGAGGGAAAGAGCAACAGTTTGCTTCAAAGTCCTCTATTTCATTGAATGATCATTTTTTCCCTGAAGTATTACACTAAGTTTTGCTGGATAGGTGATTCTTGGTTTTAATCCTAGCTCCTTGGACCTCTGGAATATCATATTTCAAGTCCTCTGATCCCTTATTGTAGAAACTGCTAGATCTTGTGTTATTTTAATTGTGTTTCCACAATACTGGAAGTGTTTCTTTCTGGCTGCTTGCAATATTTTCTCCTTGACCTGGGAACTCTGGAATTTGGCTACAATATTCCTAGGATTTTTCTGTTTGGGATCTCTTTCTAGAAATGATCAGTGGATTCTTTCAATAACTAGTTTACACTCTGGTTCTAGAATATTAGGGCAGTTTTCCTCGATAACTTCTTGAACATGATGTCTAGGCTCTTTTTTTCAAGTCCAATTATTTTTAAATTGTTTCTTCTGCATCTGTTTTCAAGGTCAGTTGTTTTTTCAATAAGATATTTCACATTGTCTGCTATTTTTTCATTTCTTTGGTTTTGTTTTATAATTTCTTGACTTTTCATAAAGCCATTAGCTTCCATTTGCTGCATTCTAATCTTTAAGGAATTATTTTCTTCAACGAGCTTTTGGACCTCCTTTTCCATCTGGCCAACTCTGCTTTTAAGGCATTCTTCTCCTCATTGGCTTTTTTAATCTCTTTTGCCATTTGGGTTAGTCTACTTTTTCAGGTGTTGTTTTCTTCAGCATTTTTTGGGTCCCCTTTGGCAAGCAGTAGATTCATTTTTCATGATTTTCTTGTATCACTCTCATTTCTCTTCCCAATTTTTGCTCTACTTCTCTTATTTGATTTTCAAAATCTTTTCTGAGCTCTTTCATGGCCTGAGGTCAATTCATATTTTTCTTGGAGGCTTTGGATGGAAGAGCTTTGACTTTGTTATCTTCTTCTGTTTGCATATTTTGGTCTTCCTTGTCACCCAAGTAGGACCCTATAGTTTGATTCTTTTCCCAATTTTTGCTCATTTCCCCAGCCATTTACTTGACTTTTGAGCTCTTTGTCAAGGTAGTTCTCTGCTTCCAGTGGGGGTGGTGGGGTGTACACTCAATCCCCCCACAATCTGTGGACATAGAGCTCCAGAAACAGCCTCTGCCTCTGCCCTTCCTTGGCTGCTTGCCACAGGCTCCTCCACTCACTCTTCACCCTGGGACTGGGGCCAGATCACTACTCTCTCACACAGGTCCAACAGGTTTTTTCCACTGACCTTCCAATTTGTCCTTGGCATTTTGGGGTGAGTTCTGGAAACCACCACAGGTGTCAGAGATTCAGTCCCCCTGGCCTGCTCAGGTCTCATCTATTCTGGCTTGGCCCACACTGGATTGTGCTCTGCTCCCAGAATGGTGTGATAGATGCTTCCTGTCAACCTTCTAAGCTATCTTGTACTGGAGATTTCCTTCACTTTGTCATTCTGTGGGTTCTGCAGCTCTAGAATTTGTTTAGAGTCATTTTTACAGGTATTTGGCTGGGCTTGTGGGGAGAGATCTAGCAAGTCTCTGCTTCTACTTTGCCATCTCGGCTGCATCCCAGTGATCTGATCCCTTATTACCCCAGTTTTCCATAAGTCCTACCTTTGCCTAATCTTGATACATGTCATTAATCTTGAATATATAAAATGGTCTTGAAAACAGATCTTTTCTCATTCTAAATGGCTGAGTACTATTACCTTTGTCACCACCAAATGATGATGATAAAGGTGAGAATGGTACACAACTGAAACATTTAATCATGATACTGTTGTTCACAATTATCCACATATTGAGTGTTATGTCATAAGGTACCCATATAATTTATAAAATATTTCTGTTTTTATAGATTTTTGGTGTTATATAAACATAACCCTAAAGTTCCATATGACATGTGTCATTCCTCCAAAGGAAGAGCTTGGACATTTAAGAAGATTTGTATTATATGAGAATTGCAATTTTTAACATTTATTGATGTATTTTGCTATTGCACAAGAGACAGTTCCCATCAAATAGCCAAACATCTTTGAAAGGAAATTTCCCTGAAAGCTATCAGCAGAAAGGAGAGATGTATCCTTTTATTTGGTGTGGTATCATTAACATTAACTATTCTTGTGCTATTTGACCAGAGTTCTATTGCCTCTTCATGCTAACTTTATTGACTTCAGTGCAGTGGAAGATATTGTACTTCTGTCTGTGAATGTTTTTGTCTGTAGAACTTCAAACAAATATTCTCATTTTTCCCCCTGTGAATTCTTCATATGAATTGTTCCTTGTATCTCAATAATGTTCCATGACATTCATATGCTCTGATTTGTTCTGCTACTCCCCAATAATTAAGCAAATATATTGTTTCAGGTTATCACAAATAATGCCACTCAACATTTTTATTTATATGGATCTTTTCTTGCTGTCAACATACTTCTTGGACTATATAGTGAGCCAATGGGTAAGAACAATTTAGTAAATTTTTCTTACATAATTCTAATTGTCTTCCAGAATGGTAGAAGCAACTCATATCTACATTAGGAGTAAATTAGAATATCTCTGAACCCACAGTCACTTCAAAATGACTTTCAGTAATTTTCTGAGCAAAAAAAAAGTCATTTATTGATACATCAGAGTTTTCTACATTTGCATTTCTCTAATTATTCATAACTCCAAACATTTTTTCAGATCATATTATTTGTATTTCTTCTTTTGAAAACTGATCATTCTTGTCTTTTGACTATTTGTCCATGAGGGAATGACTATTAATTGTACAGATTTATATAGATTCCCTGCTGATATTAAATGTCTGACTTTTGTCTGATATTCAGTACAAATACTTTCCCTTAAACTGTACCTTTTCTTGTGGTTCCAGATGTGTTGATATTATATAGGTGAAAACTTTGACATTTTGTTTAATCAAAATAGTCTATTTTACTTATGATTTATTCTCTCCTTGTCTGGTTACAAATCTTTCTTCTACCATTGTAAAAGATAAAATCTTATATTTGCCTCTAATTTTTTATGGTGTGACTTTTTATATCTCAATAATTTATCCACTTGGAATTTATTATGTTATGAAGTATATGATGCTTATCAAAACCTAAATTTTGGTGAATGGTAATAAATATTTTGAACACGTTGCTTGACATGCTTATGGGACATCCAATTTGAAATGTCTCATGGGTAGTCAAAGATGGTAGTCTGGAGTTAAGGAGAGAGACTGGGCAAAGACCAGGCAAAGACCTTAATAGCCATCTGTCTAATCCAACACATAGCTTTCAACATATTCAACAAGTGGTAATTCAATCTAAACTTTAATACCTCCTATAAGGAAGATCCCATTCCCTCCTAAGGCAGCCCTTTCCAATAGCTCTAACTGTTCCCAGGGGTCTTTTCACCCTACCTCCTGCACTTTGTCCACCATTCTAATCTCTCCCTGCCCCCTCTCCCATCCCCCACAATCGTGGACTTTGCTCCAGGGTCACCTAAGATTGCCCATGCTCTAGCCATTCATCTCCTTTTTCCTTCTTTCCACACAACATTGGATTAGGCCACTTTTGACCCCCAGCACAGACTGATGGACTTTTGTCATCTCTGGCCAAGAAGCAGGCCTCCATGTCTCTTTTTGGTCATCTCCTTCCACAGTCCTTTCCAGGTCTTCCCCATTAGAACGGAAACTCCCTGAGGGAAAAGGACTATTTTGGTGGCTTACTTGTTTATTTGAATTTCCAATGTTTAGCATGCTGCTTGGCACAGAGCAAGTGCTTAATATCTAGTTAGCTCTCTCTCTCTCTCTCTCTCTCTCTCTCTCTCTCTCTCTCTCTCTCTCTCTCTCTGTTTGGAAGGTTTTGTAGATAAGTGTAAAATTTGACTCTGCAATTTCGGCCCTTTATTTCTGACTCTTCTTCTACTTCTCTCTCCTAGACAGAGCACCTTAAATGCCTCTTCTAGGTGACAGTCTCCCAGATACTTAAAGGCAGCTCTCATGTTCTGCTAAGTCTTCTTTTCCCAGGCTGAATTTCTCTTTACTTAGGTCTTCTATTTTTGTAAAAATTATTTTGTAGGTATACTCCTATGTATGTTTTGGTATGTTAATTCCCACATATTGTCTTTTTATGCCAAATGGAATTTACTTTTCTATCTCCTAGGCTTTATTCATAATGTAGAGAAAGTTTGATAATTTTTGTAGATTTCTTTTGTGTTATGCTTTAATGAAGCTATTATCTTGATCCCTATAAATGGAAATGATTTTAAACCATCTTTCCCTCCATTTCTATTTTTTTATTACCTTTACAACTAACTGGCATCATGGTATAGTGGGGGTTGTGTGTGAGACCATGAGCAAGTCTTTGAGCCTTGGGTAACTCTCTGCAACTTATCTACTGTGGGTTGAGGACAGGAAGGGAATAAGCATGTTTTAAGGGCATACTATGTACCAGGGACAAAACAGAGTGCTTTACAAATACAATTTCATTTGATCCATACAATAACCCTGGGAAATAAGTACTATATTATCACCCATTTTACAGTTGAAGAATCTGAGGAAGATAGCTTAAGAGACTTGCCCAAGGTCATACAGCTTGTAAGTGTGTGAAGCTGGATTTGAACTCAGAGCCACACCTAGCTGCTTCTCTTCTTTACAGGTGGCTTTTCTCACTGAGAAACTGTTGAAGAGAGATGGGAGAGTTGGTTTAAAATGTGAATGAATTCACTTAGACCTTCTCTGTAACCACTGGGAGCTTTATTGACGCAAAAGTAGCGGGCCTAAGATTTAGCAAGAAGCTAAACAAAGGCAGTGATATAGGAAAAGGGTCAAACTTTTATAGGATGATGTTAGAGTTTCCTTATGGGGGTTGGAGATCTAGGGTAAGTCTTGCAAGATAAAGAAATCTTGCAAGATGCAGACTATGAATGACATAAGATAAGGGAGATAAGGAAATCCCATTCCCCAGGATGGGGTGGAAACAAGGGATTTTATGGTCCTCCCAGAATAAGGGGAAGTTTTATGATAAGGGGAGATTTAAGGTCACCAGGTTAGAAATAAACCAAGGGCTTCACAAAATCAATCCTTAATATCATTTTAACTCTTAGGGCACTGTTTCTATCCTCATAGAAACTCTTCTATGTATCGTTATTTGATAGCACTTCTGATAACTATGTCAAATAGTAATGAAGGCATTGGTCAGCCTTGCTTTCCCCCTGAACTTACTGGGAAAACTCTTAGTGTTTGTTGTTACAAATAATGCTAGCTCTTCTTTTAGATAAATACTTTGGATCCTGTTAAAGTAAAAGACTTTCATTCCTGTCATTTTTTAGTGTCTATGACATAAATGAGACCTCTATTTTGTCAAGGGTTTTCTCATATGATTTTTAATAACTTGCTATTAATGCAGTTTATTATGTTGCAGAAAAGACCAATTAATTGAATGGGTAATGTTTTAAAAACCTAGAAAATCAATAAGTTGATAATTCCCAAACCTAGCATTACAACAGGGAAAGACAGCACATATATGGGAGTGGTGGTTAGAGAGGAATGTTTTGGTTCGGGAAACCACAGAGATGATGAGTGGAGTCACAGAGAATTTGATTGACATAACCTCTCCAGGGATGGCAGTATTGATTTGTTGTTTTTTCTAGAGCTAGTTGTAAAGGGAGGGAGAGGGTGAAGATGTCCTGGAAAAGGCAATGCAAGGGCCTTAGTCAGGCTATAGAAAAGGCCATGATGGCTCACCTATCAGAAGGCCGGAGCAATGGGGTGGTTTGGTGGAGTTCCAGATAGGAAAACGAGTCAAGTCCAGTGGAGTCAACAAGCCCTCATGAACACTTAGTCTGTGCCAGGCACTGTGCTAAACACAGGGAACCGAAATACAAGCAAAAAGAAAGGTAATTCCTGCACTTAAGGAATTTGCATTCTAAGGGGGGGATTGGGAGGGAGGACACCCAGAGAGCGGAAAACCACTTATTTGTTTCTATCATTTGTTCTTTGACACACTCATATGTTAAGATAATATCATTGAGTTTGTATTTAAGTCTCTGTTCATTACTTACTTCATCAACTATAATTTTTATTGTATTATAACCTCTCAATAATGTTTTTAATATTTCTACCTTTTTACATTCATATAGCCTTTAAATTCTCATCAGGTAGTCAAAAATTTTTAAAGTACCTTATAATGTAGAAAAATAAGTGTTCTCCTTAATAATTCGATTTGATAACCACCAAAGGTCTATTACATCTAGTTTTGCTAGTATTTTCCTTAGATTCTTAATACCTTTCCTATATAGTTTTCTGATAGATTTATATAAGTATGAAAGAGTAATGTTGAAATTCTCAACAATTAGTATCTTGGTATCTAGGTTTTTTTTTTATGATTGCCAGCTTATCTTTTAAATACTTAGAGGTTGTGCCATTCAATGACTACATATTTAATGCTGATATTGTTTCATTAGGGACAACATGGCAGCTTGAATAAAGAGTCTGCTTTAGAACCAGGCAGATCTAGGCTCAAGTCTTACCTGTGGCATATATGACCCTGAGAAAATCATAACCTCTCAGTGCTGGCATAAGCAACTCTCTAAGACTAAGTTGCAGGGAAGGTACCAGTTTGCACTGGAAAAAAGGAGTTTTTTCATCTGGGAGCTTTCCTTATCATTGATCCCTATGCCTATATCAATTGTTTCATCCTCTATAGCATTCAAATGAGATCAAAGGAGATAATATTTGTCAAGGGCTTAGTACATACTAAGCACTCCACAAGTGCATATTTCCTTCCTACCTTAAGATTATGGAAGATTCTACACAAAACATTTAGAATTATCTAGAATCACAAAGCTAACAAAAGAACTGAATTAATCAAAAGAAAATCAAATACAATTTAGTTATTACATTTAACCTTCCAGGATTCATTGATAAAAACCAGTAAATAAGCAAAACAATTGAAAGAAAGACTCTAGTACCATGGCACAAGGAGCTATGATCCCAAATTGTCAGGAGAATCAAATGTCAAATATGGCTAAACTTGACAAAACTGCCATCATCTGATCAGATGCTTTGGCACACCAGTGCTTAGCGGTCAGAGACAATTTCCAGGTGTGATTTCTCAAATTCAGTCAACATCACAGATTCCATCTTTTTTCTGTCACCTTCTAATTTTTGAGGTATTAAATAAAACCAGTTGCTTATGGGAGGAAATTCTGAGCTAATGTTTGTGTCAAAAACAGGAAAGTTTTTGATGACAGGTTAACATAAAGAAAGATTTAAAACTTTTCTCTAGTTCTTAGTCCCCCACATAAAATACAACCAATAGTGAAATAGAGAAAATATGTGGGTGCATATGCAAGTAGAAATGGAAACAGAAGAGAAATTGAACAAATGAAAAATTACTTAGTAGATGCTTGAAATCCTGCATTGTCCCTAAAATAATTTTCACTTTAATTCAAATCAATATAGCTAATAGTTCTTAAGAACTTACTATGGACAAAAAATACAACATGAGAAGAGGGGTACTGAAAAGTTTAAAAAAGTGCACGTGTACACAAACACACACAGAGTCCCCACCTGGAGGAACTGGTGTTCTCTTAGGGACATGTGAAATTTACATAAAAAAGAAATGATGCAAATTTAAAAGGTAAGAGGAGAGCAATCACAATTCTGGGAGGGGTTCCTTCAGGCAGCCCACTGAATTGCAACTAGAAGGAAGCTAAGGATTCATTTAAATCACAGTCCTTCACTCTGCCTTTTCTTTATGTAAACCAGATTCATTATTAGAGGTTAGTTTGCATGTCTACTTTGGGAAATTATGAGACACCTCAGGCTCTTCTATAAACCATATTTGCATATGCATCCTTTTGTCCTATGAGGGTAAGAAAGAATTACCAAGTCTTTTAGATGTCGGAATTTGCACATGGAAATAGGTTGTATATTCCAACTTCCTGGTACAACACTGAAAAGACCCCAAATCCCTGGAAAATTGGTGGGCATGGGTCTTGCCTTGGGGAAAAGCAGAAAAGGATTGATGGAAGAGAGTTAGGCACTATCACTGCCCTATGGACCATAGCACACCAATACTGTCCTGGAATTTTTTTGGCTAAGAGAAGGGAGTGCTTTGACATTTCCTTCTCCAGGGCGTTAAGGCAAACTGAGGTGAAGAGACTTGCCCAGGGTCACACAGCTAGTAAGTGTCTGAGGTCACATTTGAACTTAGGTTTGTTTTCCTGAGTCCAGGCCCAGTGCTCTATCCACTGAGCCACCTAGCTGCCCCTAAGCGCTATCATCCTTTGTAGCTTATTTCTCAAGGTAAATTAATGCTTTCCGTTTTCCTTAAAGGATGTGATCCTTTTCAGTGCTCCAAGTACCAATAGGCACATGTCAAATAAAATCATTGCTGATGTGAAATCTTCATTTTCCTATGTTTTTTGTCTATAAAATTCAGTGAAATGCAAGGATTCATTCCTTTTGATAAGCAGTTCATTGTTTTCTGTGTTGAAGGAAACAAAGTTTCTATAAAGTATTCAGAATGAGCACAAATGAAATAATCTATGTGAAGTGTTTGGCAAACTTTATACTGCTGTGTAAATGTTGGCTATTATATAAATGCTGGCAATTATTCAGTGGCATGGCATGGAGGAATATTATGAGTTCATGACTGGAAGTCACAAAAAATAGGATTTTGTGGTCATCACTAATATTTATCAACAACAGGGCTTAATTGCTTTAGTTAGAGAATGCCTTCATAATCAAGGCTGAAATGGAGAGAAGTCCCCTTTTTTTGTTCTCCAAACACTTTGCCAAGAACTTGTAGGAAAAGTTAAATTCTGAAGCACTTGGCTAGTTTAAACAGCCCTTAGGAACAGGCATTGGCAGCTCAAAGCTGAGCTAGGGGCTGGACCACTAGGGCCTGCTTTGCTGGCAAGTGCATGGCTACTGGGGACAGTCTGGGAGTTATAAAAAACCCAGCTACACAGTGGAGTCTTGATCCCACACATGAAGTTTCAAAGGAATTGTAACCACAGAGCTTTCCTCTTCGCAGCATCGTTTTTGTTATGTGCCTCACTGGCTATAATATTTCAATTTTTTTCTTGCCGTTGGCAGTTCTGCAAACCTCTTGAGTTGTTAATTCTGAATTGTTGTTCCATATTTGAAATATAAAATCATCAGTTCTGGGGTGTGGTGGATCTGAGTTTGCATCAGGATTAATGATGATTGTTTTGAATGAACAGACAAATTTTATAATTAAAATGGAAGGGGGCACCGGGAGAGTCTTTAGCCAAAACAAATAATATAAAAAAGCATCAAAATTTCAATGTCATCTTGTCCTTGCTATTCAGATCGATTTGGAGATGCAGCCTGTTGATTTGGGCTCTGTATATAGTCTAGGGCTGGACTATATGTAAAGCCAGTTTGGATTCAGACAAAGGGCAACACTTGAGGACCTAGAGGGTCACATGAGGCCTCCAGGCTGCAGGTTCCCCACCCCTGGGGGCTTCTGGATACTTTCACTGAGGATGCCACTACAAGATGGCTAATAATATCCTTAAGGTGACATTTCATTTTAAAATATTAATTTACTAATAATCCCAAATGCTCTGAAAGTTGTAATACAGGTATGCCCAAAGTCGTAATGTACTCTAAAATTATTAAATCTTTAAAATGCACTAAGACTTTGAGGATACACTTGTATGTAGGTTTATACAATTTTTTACATGTTCTTGGGGAAAAAATTAGTGGTGGGAGCCCAGATCTGTGATTTCTTCAGTGACAGGAAGTCCCAGAATGGAAAATCCCTTCACAAATGCTATTGCAAATTGGTAATACATCAATAAAGTGTGGTCTTAGAAGGTTGCCTGGGACAAAATAGATTAAATGACTTGCTCATGATCAGGGAGCAAGTCAGGGAAAGGCCTTGAAACTAGGTCTGCCTGATTCCAAGACTAGCCTTCTACTCATGATTCCAGGTAGCCTTTCCTTCCTGGAAATAAGTACAAATCGAATACAGAAATACAAATCCAATCACATTTGCAATTCAGTTCAAGTCAAGTAACAACTTATTAAGCACCTTACTATGTCCAAGCCCCTGGGCTCAGTGCTGAGGATTCAGAGACAAAAATGAAACTAGCCCTCTACTCATGGAACATACATTCTTCTGTGGGAAAAACATTTAAAATACCTTAGATTTTAAATGCCATTTAAAAAGTAGATCCTTAACCTGGGGTTCATGAACTTACTTTTTTTTTTTTTTTAATATTTTGGTAACTGTGTTTTAATATAATAGGTTTCCTTGGTAATCCTATATATTTTGTTTTTTGTATTAAAAGACATGATTCTGAGAATTTGTAAGTTTCACCAGACTGCCAAAGGGGATGCATGACATAGAAAAGCTAATGCCCTGATTTAAAGGAATTTTATGGTAAATCTTTTTTTTTTTTTAAACTGAATAATCATTTCTACATGGTTAATAAGTTTGTGCTATGGTATGTGGACTTTTCTTAATTGGAGAAATGCCTTTCTAGGCTACCAAACATACAGACTAAGTCATGTTTTTTGAAAACCTTTTTTCATATAATCCTATTTTCAAATAATTATTCAATGATCAGTTATCACTAAAACTAAAGAAAGGATTTTAAACTCAGTATGCTTTTGTAGAAAGAGCAATGGTCTGAGACTCAAGAGGCCTACATTCCAGTTCCTTCTATGTCATTAACCAACTATTTAACCTTGAGCTAGTCTTCTCTCTTGCTGCCATCTGTTCATCTTCAACTGTTATGAAGCCCATCGTCTCACACTCATCTATTCAGCTCATTTAGCTCTTGGTCTCAGGGCTATTTCACTTTGACACCATTGTCCATTTTCTCATTCCAGTCTCTGACAAAGAAGCTACCCTTCTTTTTTCTTCAAGACTAACCATTCTACATGTATCTTTGATCCCATGCCCTACCACCTTCTAGAGCAGATTTCCTCCATAATTATCCACTTTCCCTCTAACCTTCAATCTCTCTCTATCTAATGATTCCTTTCTTGCTACCCACAAACCCTTTCAAGTTTCTCCAATGCTTTAAAAACATTCGCTAGACTGTACCAGTCTCTCAGACTTTCCCACATATCTCTTCCCTTTCTCATGCTCTTAGAAAAAAAAATCTATGCTCATTGCCTCTACTTTCTCTTTCAATTATTTCTTAACCTTTTGTAGTCAATTAAATCATTAAACTAAAACTGTTCTCTACAAAGTTATTGGTGATCTTCTGACTGAGAAATCTGATAACCTTTTTTTCAATTTTCATCTTTTTTAACCTATCTTCAGAATTTAACACTGATGGCTACCTTCTCCTCCTGGATACTCTGTCCTCTCTGGGTTTTCATGACAGTGCTTTCTGTTGGTGTTCCTCTTATCTATATGATTGCTCCTTCTCAGTCTCATTTGAGATATTATCATCCATCTCACATACCCTAAATATGGATATAGCCCAACCCTCTATCCTGGGCCCTCTTTTCTCTATGTCATCTCTCCGGTGACCTCACCAGCTTACATGATTTTAATTATCCTCTATGCTAAGGACTCCCAGAACCAATACAGTCTCAGTCTCTCTTCTGACAGCTAGTCCTGCATGAATATGGCCTTGTGGACATTTTGAACTGAATGTCATGTAAGCATCTTATATTTAATATTATCTTTCCTCCAAAGCTCACTCTTTCTGACTTCCCAATTTTTGCCCAGGGTCCTGTCATCCTTCCAGTTACTCAAGTTTGGAATCCCAGGATCATCCTCAACTCCTCATTCTCACTCACCCACATATATAATATTGCCAAATCTTGTCATTTCTACCTCCATAACAACCCTCACATCCATATCCTTCTCTCTACTCACATGATAGCAACCTTACTTCTTGGCACACAGTAACTACTTAGTAGTGCTCACTCATTCATTTATTTTTATCCTCTTCTCTGTTAGAAATAACAACAGAAAAGAATGGCAGCACCAGTTTCAGGATGCCTTGCTCATGACATCAACAACATTAACTGTGGAAATAAAAGGGCCAAGAGACAAGGGATTATTTACTGACATGTACAAGGTGAAAACTAAGTGGAAGACTTCACTATTCCAAAAGAAAGCTGCTCAGGAAGTCACTTCTCATAATATTATTTAGTTTATCCCAGGGTAGCTGAATTTCTAAGGGATGGGGTCACAGAGGTTTTCTCAGGGAATATAAAAGTCTGAACATCAATTTCTCACTTTCTCAGATGCAATGCTGTAATTATTACAGGTAAATTAATATTATCAAGGAGTACTATGCCCACTTGATAAAAAATGGCTCTCCATAACACTCTTATTTGGTGAAAGTCTGAGAAAGAGATGTAGGTACCTTTCACTGGGATGAGTAGTACACTCTAGTAAAAGAAATGTACATATACATATTTTCATATATGCATACATAAGTACTCATATACATATATAAATATTTACATATTGTGTTCTCATGTAAAGCTAGTGTCATATAGTATAAAATTTGCTACCAAGTACAAGGTATTAAACACCCAGGGGAATGTAATTTGCTTCATATTTGAAACGTTGACCAAGAAGTAAAAATAAATAACTGGATTTTGCCTTCTTCTTGATAAATGAGACAATGAGTACCTCATTTTGTAAATACTTTAGCGGTGTTATGTGCCCTGGAGCCATTCAATAAATATTTGAGAGATTTCAATTATTTTTACATTCACAGTGTCATAATATTCAGTGTTCATGGGCAAAGTTTCTATTTTTATGGATCAGTGGTTAATTGGATCACAGAAGTTTACATGCAAAAATGAAACTAAGAATTTTGGGATATTTTATATAGGATATTGGTGTTGAAAGAGACCATATGCTTTTAGAGTGGCTGAGTTTTGGGGGAGTACACTCAGTTGAGCTTTCTATTTGTACTGAGTTATAATCCAGAAGCATTGGGCAAACTGACCAATAAGGGAGGATGAGCACCTCAGAAGGAGGTGGCAATATTCCCTTTACAACAATGAGCCAAGCTTAGCAAAACAGCTAAAGAAATAAAAAACTCCGACTTACAAGAAGAACACTACTGAGTGGAAAAAGGTCAGTCATTTAATGAAATCTGCAGTGCCTTCCAAGTAATCTCCTAGGGAAGATAATTCATTTTAATTTTGATATATAAGGACTTGGATAAACAATAATATCCAGGCAATGTTTATATGAAGTTCTGACCCCAAAGTTCTGGCACCTAAATTTGTCACTTGCTTTCATGGGCTCAGGATCCTTAAGCACTCAGCCAGGTACTCTTTGCTTATCCCTGTTCAAGATAAAGAAACTGAAAATCTAAGGCTTAGATTTCTAGCCTCTGAATTGGTATTAAAATAGATTCATTTCCTCTAAAGCTATGCAAAATGACCACATGACATAATCCTTGATTGTAACTTGGTAGCTGAAAGAACAGTTTTTCCCAACCAATCAACTTTTACCTTCTAGGGACCAGATACCATTTTGGAAGTGACAGAAGGTCATTAATTTAATTTGTTAAGCAAACTGCCTTTGAAGGACCAAAAGCACTCAGGCATACCTTGGGGAGAATGCTTGTCTTTTCTTCCAACACTTGTAGATCTTCCTCTTCGATGCTCGCCGCTAGTTGGACGGCTTTCACCTTCAACTAATGTGTAGTATTTCAAGGTTCCAGGTTCCACAAATAAGCCAGTTGGCCTACCATCTCTCCTTACAGGTCTGACTTCAGCAGATCTTCCAGCATCAGGTTCGCTGAAGTCTTCATAAGATATTCTTGGTATGTCATCCCTAAAGCACATATCGAAGTATTTGTTTAAACTTCTGTCAGTGAAAGGGCATCTATGCAGTTGTAAACCTTCTGGAGAGCTAAGAAAAACAATGTCTTAGACATTCTTTAGATGTTAGAAACCTTGTTATGATAGGGTGATGGCTTAACTCAAATTCACAACAGAAATTGATAAAATCATGGTAAAGAAGCCTATCATTTCCTTTTCAAAACTCAGATCCTAACAATTTGGCCCAAATCCTGACAGTTGCCCTGAAAATGAAACTGTTCACATAGGTAATAGAACAGTAATAATATTATTTCTTTCAATTATTATTCTTTCTAAATGACAAGATGAAATGTTGATTTGAAAATATACTCATGAGAAACTACAACAATTTCAGTCTTACATCATGAATCTACTAGCTTTCAATTAATTTCTGATGTAATAATGATAACATATCTCTGAGCATTGGCATATATATATACACATATATACATATATATCTATATCTCTCTATGTCTATATAGATATATATGTGGTTGCTTTTGTTGTTAAAGTCTAGGAAATTTGGGGTAACAGGGTGGGTCAGGGAGAGGGTAATCAGGAACATTTTTACTGTTTTGTTTCAGATCAGAAGTCCAATAGTGATCAATGAGAATGTGAGAACTGTCTGTGTTTAGAGCAACTGAGCTTTTCAACAGTTCTTGGAAAGAAGAGCTGCTCAGCCATGCTACTTATGAGGCTCCCCATCAGATCGAGGAGTAAAAGAAAGGATGCAATGGATTTCAATAACCTACCTATAAACTAAACAACCAACCCTAGGGGTATAGACATCGCATCTTTCCGTATTTCACTTCTTATTAGCCAGGAAAATCACATGTGATTGATCAGTCATAGTATTTCCTCCCTCCAAATCACTGGTCTAGCTTGATGTGCTATCAGGCATTGGGTGATTGGGTGTCATGGAAATTTCAGGAGGGAGGAGAAGATCTAAGTGAATTGTCCCCATATTCTAATCTATGTCACATTTTCTTTAAGAAGACCAACTTTTGTTTTGCTTGACTATATATGTTTGTAACTGGTTTTGTTTTTCTGTCTTTTTCAATAGTGGGGAGAAGGAGTGAGGAGGAAGTCAGAGGTGGGAGAGAAAGAGAATTCAGATTGAAAAATAAAAGAAAAATGAATGAAAAAATTAATAAATTCTAAAAAATGAAGACTCAACCTCCAGTGAGGTTTACCTTGGCCTATGTTGTCCAGGCAGAGGTGAGTGGAAGAATCTCTCCTCTTCCACTTGGGTATGTTGGTCCACGGTCATGGTGCTAACAGATTCTGTGGGCCTGCTTACCCCTGTTGCACCTAAACCCTGCAAGGCAAAAAATAAAACATGAGCCAAACTGTTCTGAAATATTTGTGTTTCACAAAGCATGCTAATCTTTTCCTAAAGGAAAATGCCCTTCCACTAGCTATACCAATTTTTAAAGTTGTGTTAGTGGCAACATCTCCTCTCAATTTCAGATGCAATGATCACACACCAGACAGAATTGTTGTCAGGGTTTCCTGTCAATAAGAGAGAGCAGTAAGAGGGCATAACAAGGGCTATTTAATTAGGGAGCAATAGGGCCATCTTGGTATTTAATATTTTTTAATGGTTTCGTTGCAGTACTGAATAACCCTGCTATTTAAATTCATGCATAACTCCAAGTTAGAAATGGTGAGACTCTTGGAAGAAAGAATCTGAATTCAATATAACTTAAACAAATCAGGTAATTATTAAGAAATAACTGGAATAGTTCAATAATCCTAAATACATGATATCACAGTTGGAATAAAAACAACACAACCTGAGAGCAGAAAACCAAGAAAACAACTGGTCACATACTAAGGCTTCTCAAAGTAAAAAAGTCTCCCTTAGTTATATGGCCATTTTTGAACATACAGAAAATAACCTAGAAATTCATGGAGACATTTTCAGATAAAAAAAAATAAATCAATTAAAGTGATTAGGAGCTTCCCTTCCTACAAGATCTATTCTCCAAATGGAAAAAAAAGTGCTGGGGTTACAGAGGATCTGTAAAATTCTGACATTTCTATAGTATTTTAAATTTTGAAAAGAACTTTATATGTAGTATCTTACTGTATCTGTCTTTATTGAAAATAGGTACACAGGGCAGATCCTGAATATTCTTGTCAGTAAAGTCAGCAGGGAGTGAACTTCCAGAGAGCTGATTGGGAATAGAACCACAGAATTCCATCAAAAAAAAAAAAAGGCCTGCGACCCTGCCTCCCTTAACCGAGCCTGTTTGGAGGTACTTTACTACTCCATTTCTGATGACTGTGGTGTCAAATTCAGAAGTAGGAGCCACTAATATCATACATAATCTTTGCAGATTGCATACTGACTAAAAAAACCATATAATATAATATAATAATTATTATTATCTCTGTCCCATTGTATTTTTATTTCTTTTGCTAAATATTTCCCAATTTTACATTTTAATCTAGATCAGGTCCCACTCAGGAGTGTGGCATATTCCCAGGTGGCTGGAGCATTTGACATCTCCGTCCTCAGATTCTCCAAATGTTAGACACCTAAAGTTATTGCAAACTCCACAAACCCAGAAAGACTATTTTGGACAAGACTCGTGGTACCATAAATGGAATTTCAGCAGGGTCAACATTTCAAGTGAAAGTTTCCAGTCATGATTAAGTAAAGGCAGGAAGGCTACCTCCCTTTATTAATTATTAGCTTAATTAATGACCTCGTAAACTCATGCCAAGTTACAGAATGCTGAATAATCTTGTCAGTGATGACCGAATTCTCTAATTAAAACAGTAAAAGAGGTATGGTCAATTTGATAGGCTTTGGAGGACAGAGAAGCTGTCTGGTGGCCTGTGCTGTAATAGGCCAAGGAAGGTTTGAACCACTGCTTCCTGAAAGAATCATCTAGATCTGGGGTTCACAAACTTGGTTTTTAAAATATTTTGAATACTTATATTTCAATATAGTTGTTTTGCTTTGTCATTTTCTGAATTTTGTTTCATGTATTTCCATAGGCTTCAGTAGACTGACTATCCAAAGCATCTAGGATACAAATGAGGTGAAGAATCCTTGACCTAGATCAACATTTACAGAGTTGACCTTTGAAAATAATAATGACTTCTGAAAAATAAATCACTATCAGTACAGTGTTCCTTCTCTCAGATATATATTATGGATAATGAAATGTTTTTCTTGTCACTGTGAGGAAGCATCCTGATACTTCATTTGATATTCTAAAGTCCATGTTTCTAGCATTCCTTTGGCTTTTTACCCCCTCAAAAGCACTAGAAGGACATAATGCATTAATTATTTGTTTTTCATGGATCATTTTCAAAATCTAGTATATTTTTAATCAAATGATAATTTCAGTTTTTAATGAATATTTATTCATTTATTTGATTACCCCATGTGTTTGATACATTTCATTACATTTTTAGTTTTAGTTTCCATCTATCAGAGAGATCAATGTCTTTCACTTAGACAAAAATAAGATATTAAAGTATACTAAAGTTCATAAAGGTAAAAAATACATTGGAGTTCAAATTACCATCCTCTTGCCTCTTTCCGCTATAATGGCTATGACTAATTCCCTTGCATAGAAATGAAAATTTCCAGGTCTCAAAGGAATGAGCCATAATCATAGTAAATAGCTGTTTCGATCCTGAGTCATAGTAGGACTTCTCCATTGTTATTTAAGGTATTTATTATGTTGCCTAGTCTCCATATTTTAAAGTGGCTTTTTATCCCTTTTCTCCCATTGATGCATCAAATGGTTTTTTATTGGTTTCAGAACATATTCATTAAAGGTAAATGCTTTGTGTGACATTCATTAGTGATTATATTTAACGAGAGCAGCTCTTTATTTCAGATTTCTTCCAATCTTTGTACTTAATAACACATTTTACCCTTGAAAAGCACATTTCTAAATATTTGTCAACATTCTTTTCTTTTCCTTCTTCAGGCCTGTAATTGTAGTATGGCTTTTGTTTTCACTTGACATTCTTCCTAATGCTTCATCACTAATGTTAGAATTGCTCAGAAAACAAGGTTCCTTTAAGTGTTAGGAGGGGCCTTTCCCAGCAAGCATAGGGAGAGGGCATCCAGATTTATTTTCATATACTTAAATTTCACTGGAGTGCTCAGTTAGATTCACAAAGCAGACAGAAATGCTCTAAGAGGTTTAACATGCCATCGTCTCAATAATTCTCCAATTAAGTAACTTCAAACTCAGTGCCACCTTGGTATTTCACTGATATCTCAAACTTAACATGCCCCAAAGTGAACTCCTTGCTCTGCTTCATCCCTCTTCCCTAAATTAGCTCCTCCTTCTTACTTCCTGATTTCAGGTCCTAAGGGTTCTTCAAATCCTTCCCATCACCCAAGCTACAAACTTCACATTATCCTTGTCTCTTCTCCTGCTTTTTCTATTCCATTAAAGAAATCACTTCCTAATTCTGCTGATTCTACTTCTGTTCCATTCTACATCTGCTCGAACCATCCCAGGTTCAGTCTTCCTTCTGTCTTAGCTTCACTGTTGCAAAAGCCTACTCATTTCCAATCTCTCCCTTCTTTAATAGAGCCAATGTGCACAGCTTCCATTTAAACCTTCCTGAAATGGAGTTCACCTATTCAAAGATACAGAGTAGTTTTCACTTTCTAATGAATTAAGTCTAAATCTTTTCTCTGGTACTGAATTCCCTTCATGTTCTGGCCCAATCCACCTTTTCAAACCTTTCCCCTTTCTAGCTCCCCCCACGAACACCCACAACCCATGCTGCTTGGACCATCTAGCATCCCTGGAACATGCTGAACAATTTATCATCTAGACACCTTTGTTCAAGCATCCCCCAAGCCACGCATTTTCCCCTTCTAAGATCTAGATGAACTGTCACCTCCTTTGAGAAGTTTTTCCTGGGTCCTGCAGAGGACAAGATCTATCCATCTCTGAACAGCCCACCTTTACAATTCAGGCCTATCTTCTGGCATTTCAGGTGAGCTACTTTTTATTGGAGTTATTTGAGTGTTACCTCGATTATTTTTGCTGCCATGAAGGCAGGGATGGAATCTGTATTCATCTTACAGGAAGGAGACATTCATTAAACATTTGTTGAATTACTGAATTGTCAGAAGTATTGTTTAGGCTGAGTCCAAAACTACTGGAAGTGGCCAGTTAAAATCATAATTTAGATTTTCATTTTAAACTTACTAATAATAGCAAAAATGGCCTAGTTATGATGATGTAAACTCTAAGTTTATCATTATTATGTTCTAAGACCAATATTTAGTTACATTTTAAGATCTTTTCTGTCTATAGACATAGAGAAAGAAGCACTTTCTCTAAGGTGATATTAAGGGAGGAGAATAATGAAAAGTCCATTGATCTTCATAATCCCTATAGCCTTGTAATTGTACCGATGTTACTCAATGCAAACTCTAGTAGCATTCCTGCCAAGAAATCAGTTGGCTTAAAACCTAATTTGAAAGCAGGCAAAAAGTTAATATAGTTGAGGAATTGAATGCATTTAAAAGTCTCTACTTGTGTCACAAATGCGTGACTGAACCTTTTGTTTCAGAGTTAAGGCTATGCAATGTAACCCAAGTGTTAAATAGTATAATCCAGCTGCTACCATGAAATAAAGAGGCCATATGGTGTAAGACAACAGACAGTGAATTTGGAATCTGGAGACCTGGATCTTCCACCCATTCCTCAACCATGTGACCTTGGACAAGGCACTTCCCTGTTGGGAGCTTCACTTCTCCTAGTTGTAAGATAAGTGTGCAGGTGGGCTGTGGGGATAGGCAGGACATTTCCAAGGTCACTTTTATTTCTCAGATTCTGTCACCAGACCCCAGAAATGTTTCTGAAGCTTTTGCCCACTTTAAGGACTATGTAACAAGTATGATTATTCTTTAACATTACAGAAGTAAAATGTTCAAAATAGTCATTGAAATAAATGATTGATTCAATGCCCCATATTTAAGGTATAGCCTTAGCAGAGATTCAAAATCAATCAGAAAATCAATAGTGGACATGGAAGACAAGTCAAGAAATTAATTCTTGAAAGAACTTTGGAATGTTAACCAATAGTAAGGTTAGAATAGACATCAGTTCTATTTAGGCGATAGCCGGAAATTAGGCCACTTTCTTGATATCGTGAAAACTATTAGAACATTGATTAATTAGGGTCATGTTTTCAAAAACACTTGTTTGTACCATTGAATGCACCTTAGCTTATTTCACTACTTTCTTCTAAGGAAGGTAAATATAGTTGTCTTTCACAAGTGTGTGTGAATTCCCGAACTACCACCATGCTCCCCAACCCTTCTTTCCCATGAGTGAGACTTTTATAGACTGATAGTTCTCCAGAAATCCATTCTCAGGGAGTCCCTGGTCTTATAGCTAATAAATGATTATGAAACTCTAATAAATTAATTTTAAAATACTTCTTCCCTGGTTGGGTATTGGCCTCAAGGACTCTCTTTAGTCAAGATGCAACTTCACCTTTAGAAAGCCCTGTTTCTAGGCCCATACATCTTTTTAGCTTTCAAGTTTTTGAGGCGTTGCAAGGTCCCTGCATGTGTAGGCAGGCAGTGCCCAAATAAATCTCTTGACTGGATTAGCTTTCTAAATGCCTGATCCATGGGCTCACACATGCCTTCATTTGCAGTCAGGCTTTTGCTTGATGTGGCAGGTTATGCTAGATGCTTCGTGCATTTCTTAGTAAACATTACCTGGGTAATTCATGGAAAAGTGAAATGTTTTGATAATTCAAAGACATGACAACACATTGTTTGACAAACGTTCAAAGGGATATACCGTTTGTTTAAATGTCTACTAAATTTTCTTTGCTCAGTCATTTGTTTCTTCCACTGACTTTTTTTTATGAAATGTTTTATTTTATTTCTCGATTGCCAAGGATTTCCTACTACTATCTACCTTGGAACACTTATGATAAAGTTACTTGAGCACTACTGCAATGATAGCTATTATTTTTTTAGAGCTCTGAGGTTTACAAAGCATTTCACATGTTAGTTCATATGATCCTCACAGCACTGAGAATTAGGTGTTATATACTATTCCCATTTTACAGAAGAGGAAACTGAGGTTGAGAAAGATTAAGTGGCTGAACTCTAAGTCTAGCACTCTATGCATGATGCCACCTACCTGTCTATGCTATTGAGCTACTGTAATTTAAAAACAGGCACTAGAGGGCTTGCTGTTGAAGAACTTTTGTATTTGGACTGTAGTACAGTTAATACAGATGGTACAGCTAGTTACTGGAGAGGTTAAGAAAGGGTCAGATTATGAAGCACTTTAAATGCCAAACAGAGCATTGAATATTTGATCCTGGGCGTGATAAGGAGTCACTAGAATTAAAGAAGACAAGAATGAGGTCAAAGATGCAGTATTGAGAAATATGAGAAAGGGTTCAATAAGTTAGGAACCTTACCAACTGTCTAGACTACGGTGTGCAGTTGGCTGGAGAGCCCCTAAGGCCAGTGAGTTTTAGTGGGGGGCAGGGAATAGTGTAGGCATTATGTGTGTGTGTGTATACATATCATTTTTTTTCAGTCATGTCTGAGACTTCATTGACCCCATTTGGGGTTTTCTTTGCAAAGATACCGGAGTGGTTTGCCACTTCCTTCTCCAGCTCATTTTACAGATGAGGAAACTGAGGCAAACAGGGGTAAGTAAATTGCCCTGGGTTACATAGTGTCTAAGACCAGATCTGAACTCAGGAAAATGAGTCTTCCTGACTCTGGGTTTGGCACTCTACCTACTGGGATACTCAGCTGCCCCTATGTCACTATGCATAGATAATGTACTGGGGCCAAAACTAAAAAGAAGGTAGAAAGGAAACTTGAGTGCCATTAGAAAATAGCTTTGTCCTTTAGATAACTCCAATCTTTTCCCTGAAATATTTTTTTCTTACAAAAATATTATTCTGTTTATGCTATATTGGTACAAATCAGAGACCCAAGTCTCTGAAGAATTAAAGTTGAAGTTCACCCAGAGATCAATAAAAAACTCATGACTGGAGAATGACCAGGCTGCAATATGACCAAGAATTGTGCAAGAGAAGTGGCATAGATATATTAAAAATTATCTTAGAGTCATAGATTTAGAGCTGGACAGGACTGAGGTCACTGAGTCCAATGCTTTCATTTTTGAGGTAAGGATACACAAAAGTGAAGTGAATTGTCCAGAAACACATTTAATAAGCGCCTGAAGTGGGGTTTCAACTCAGGTCTTCAAGGTTCCAAGTCTAGCACTCTACTACATCATACCAAGGTGGGAAAGTTATGTAGTTAGAACAAAAGAAAACTAATGGACATCTTGTGTCACTATCCTAGAAATGTCAACTGATTTAGAGAAAGGTGCCCAGCAGACTTAATGGACCCCCTCGGGAGGATTTCCAGGATGGGGAGGCATGGACTGATTGAGACATACATTCTGGAAGGGATCACAGATATATCAAAATATTGAAGTAAATTTGAAATCTCTTTAAACATCTAATTTTGCTAATAAACATTTGGGACACTATTATCTAAGCTGAAATTAAGCAGATTTATATTAATACATAAACAGCTAAATAAAATCTTCCTAACAGACAGAAAACCCATGAGACATCTATAAACCTATTAATATGAGACTTATTAAAATGTCAGCATCACATTTTTGCCTTGGAGTATTTTCCAGTCCAGGACAATTACAATATTACAGGTATCAACCATTTAGTAAAAAGGAATCTCTCTGAAGGTTGATGTAGCTAAGAAAATGCTGCTAATTGGGCAGTTGGATTGGCTGAATATCCTCCAGTGCTTTATGGTATTTCATGGAAAAGGATATGTCTGGTCA
Source organism: Bettongia penicillata ogilbyi (assembly GCA_023548195.1). NCBI lineage: Eukaryota > Metazoa > Chordata > Mammalia > Diprotodontia > Potoroidae > Bettongia > Bettongia penicillata. Next base: position 160,425 of record JAJHZJ010000098.1, read on the forward strand.
AAGGAAGCATTATGGAACAGTCCCTGTTGTTGCATGCCTGGCCAGGCAGATAATAGACTCTGTTATGAGTTATACTGTCCATGTCAACGCAAAAGGCGATAAATGAGGCTGTGATCATTTATCTGGCTCAAGCACCAGGAGCAAAATGCAGGCTGATGTGATTAGGAAGGACCATGGAATTTGAAACAAAAAGAAAAAAATGTTTTTAAGTTCATAGGAAAAGGTTTTACTTGAAAAGAGGATGCCAGTTTGGAAATGGGAACCAGCCATGACCCAGAAGGGGAGGTGCTGGCTGTGTATTTGGATGCTCTATTTTCTGCAGAAAGGATTATGTGGTTAGAAAATTAAATTCCTCCTCTTCTACCATTGCACATAAAAGTAAATAGACTGACATGATTGACAAGCTTTCTAATTAAGAGATAATGACAACAGAGTAGAACATGGTTACAGGATAATGGTCTCCTGCTGTTAACGTAAAAAGTGAAGCAAAGCTGAGGGATTTATGGGGAAAGGATGTTAAGCTAAGGCAAAACACTGGCTTTTCAAGCATGGCCCATTGGCTCTGCTTATAATGACTTATTGTAATGTTGCAGGTAACTTTTAATATGTTGCTTCTGAATGGATTTTATAATTATTTTCACTGTTAACATCAGACACATAACCTTTTGGTTTCCTAAAGTAAGTTTCTTTCTTTTTTTGATAATGAGGTAGTTAATGAAAAGCAAATGAATATTATACGGCATCACTCTATTGTTTTAAGTTAAGGGACAGAGCAATTATTTTCTTTCACAACAGACATTCTTCCCACATTCATCCAGTGGTGGTCTATGGGGAAGTTGGGAAGCTGACACTTTGGAGGGGGAGGACAAAATGTTAGGAGGGAGAAGTGGTGGCCACAGCACTTAGCTAAGAAGCGCCTAAGTATCACCGGAGGGTTCTGTTTTTGGTCCTCTTTGGTGGTGATGGCCACACTCTGCTTCTACCATAAATGAACGTATTTCACTGTGATGTGCTTGTAAGAGTTCATCTTTCTTTTGCCCTCTCTTAGTAAAGGCTTTTATTTATTACTACATAGGGAAGGCCTCAAACTACTCAGCCATTTGTTACTTACTCAGCAAACAACAAATGTTTATTCATTGTTTACTATGTGAAGAAAATCGTGCTTGCAAGTGGGAACATACTCTGATATTGACATAGTACTTGCTAAACACAACATGCTCTGATATTGACATAGTACTTGATAAATACAACATGCTTCGATATTGACATATTACTTGATAAATACAACATGCTCAATTTTTATAATAGAAGAGCAAGTGAAAAATTCAACAATTACAGGTTTTTTTATATCTATTGTTAAGACTATTCATTTGTTAGTATCATTAATTACTTATGATATATTTGGAGGTGTCAGTGCCTGAAAACATGAGCTTGGTTCATTGTAATAAAATATAAGACTTGACTAAATTAAAATAATTTTCATTTACATGTGGCCCCTAACAAATAAAGCAGAACCACTCATTGAAATCAAATAAATAATTCAGCTTGATAATCAAACTGAAAACAATAACAATTCATGAATTTTCAAATTGTTCATTCCCACCTGTGTTAGGATCTTTTTCATTACACATATCATGTAATATTTCTGATAAGATTGACATGAAGCATAACATAAAGATAATCTATTTTAACCTTTAATATGTTTCCCTGATTTGTAAAGCACGTATACCTCCTACTGTAATTTATTTTTGTCATGTCTCTGCTTCTGTACCTTTCAAATGCTCTCATAAACCTGTTTTTTAAAATATTAATAGATTTTTCTTTTAGATCATTACTTCATTTCGAAATGCAGATATCCCTCATGCCCTACCCAGTGAGCTGTCTCCATTAAAAAGAATAAAAAAAGAGCAAAAAAGTAGGTCAGCAATCTTTCATATGGTCGTTAGGAGTTTACAGTTCTTTTGAGAACTATTTTTTTCAAATCTTTTGATCACTTATCCACCGGGGAATGGCTTTTAGTCATATATTTATGTTCATTACCTATATATCTTGGGTATTAGACCCTTATAAGAGATATCTGATACAAAGACTTCCCCCCCACCCCCAACCAACAGCTTCCCTTCTTCATTGCCTTGGCTTTGTTCATGAAAGAAATTAATTTCAATTTTATATAATTGAAATCATTCTATCTTTGTGATCACTTCTACCCTTCATTCAGTTAAGAATTCTCTTTCTAGTCAATAATTATGAAAGTTACCTGATCTAGTTCTCTAGGAATTATTATTCAAATCTACCTTTGAACAATGAATGTATGAAGATAAATTTTTAAAAAATATTAAAATATAGATCTCAAAAAGCAAACTTGGAACACTGAGAACAAAGGGTCTGGAGTTGCACAGGTAAGGGGGCTAGAGATAGAACATGATTAACTAAAAATGCCTTGTTTAAGGGCAAAAGAAGATGATACACTAAGAACAAGGAAAAATTCAAAATATTATTTATAGGAGGCCAATTTGGCTAAAACACAGTCTTCTAGGAAAATTGAAAAAAGCATAATATATAAACAAGACAATAGGTTTGAAAAGTATAAAATGACTTGCAACTAAGGAGGGATGAAAAAATTACCTAAAAAAATAAAGCAAGAGAAGGTCCTACATGTTCAAAAATATTTCTAGTAGCTCTTTGTGGTTGTAAAAAACAGGAAATCAAGGGGATGCCCATCAATTGGGGAATGGCTGAATAAATTTTGGTATACGAATATAATGGAATACTACTGTGGTATAAGAAATGTTCAACAGGAAGACTTCAGAGAGGCCTGGAAAGACTTATATGAACTGATGCTGAGTAAAGTGAGCAGAACCAGGAGAACATTATTTACAGAAACAGCCACAGTGTGCAAGGACTGTTTCTGATAGATTTAGCCCTTCACAGCAATGCAAGGACCTAAAACATCCCGAAAGGACTCTTGAGGCAAAATGCCATCCACATCTAGAGAAAGAACTATGGAATTGGAATGCAGAATGAAGCGGACACTTTTTGCTTGTGTTAAGTTTTGTTTTGTTTTGTGTTTTTCTCATGATTTTTCCCATTTGTATGCAACATGAAAATGTGAAAATGTGCTTCATAAGAATGTATGTGTAGAACTCATAAGATTGCATGCCATCTCAGGGAGGGAGGGGAGAAAATTTATGACTTATGGGAGTGATTGTTGAAAACTTAAAACAAATAAAGAAATTAAATAAAAAATAAAAACAAAAACAAAGCAAGAAAAATAAAAGGGAATAGAAAAAGAAGTCCACTAATATAATATGAGAATAGGAAAAAAATAACCCAATATATAGCCTTGATCTCCTATGGTTCTTTCAAGCTCTGAATTCAGCTTTAAGATCAGGTCTAACACAGAGTATATTATTTCAGAAAAGCTCTGAACTGCCTCCCTGCTATGATGGTTGCCTACTATCTCAATTCAACTTTAGACCTCAAACACAGCACAGATATGAAAGTTCATACAAGGCCTTATTAAGTCACCGATTACTTCCTTGAGCTTGATGGCTTTAAATAAAGTAAACTTGAAGAAATCTACCTTAAAAGTGCTCAAGGAGCTACTTGAAGAAATTTCACAGCTCCTCATGATATTTAAGATTCATGGACCGCTGAGATTCCAAACGACTGGAAAAATGCAAATCTGATATCAATATTTAAAATTTAATCAGGGTATTGCAGCAAAATAAAAGTTGCAGATCCAGGCCCCTAGTAGAGGTTTCTTTTATGCATAGTTTTTAAGGCAATTTAGTACACACTTGATCATCTATTCCATCTAGCCCCTAGGTTATTTATTGTTATGAACAGCACTTTGTCTGAGGCCATGTCACAAGTAGCATTTTTATTACTGGATTAATGCCTGAAATGAACACAATTACTTACCATGTCTAATACTAATAAGCTAAAAACTAAAAGTATTTAAGTCTGAAATGATATGAAAACTGTTATTCTTAGCAATAAAATTACTATTTTTCCAGTACTTAGCTTTGTCAACTTGGATATTGAGAGGATACTATAGGCCATTAAATGTGGGGGTTATTGTGAGGTAAGATAATGCTTCAGGAAATTCATATATATGTAGATATGAACACCTTAGCACTATTAACCTAACATAAATAAAAAGATGTGAAGAATGGGCAATACTTCTCAAGACTTGATTTCTTTCAATGGATTCCCATAATTCACCAAAGATTTTCCCCAACTTACCTATGTTAACCCACAGGCATAATTTCATATGATGTAAAGAAAATATTTCAATGTTTAGGCTATTTCTTCTTTAATGGTGGGTAAACAATGAATAAAGCTATACTCACTCATCTTGCCTGATAACAAGTTTCATCTAAATTTAATGAGTTTCTTTTATTTCAGTCTGTAAGAGCTACTTCCTCATTAGTGATTGTGGCTACCACCAATCAAAGAGATTATCAATGGGTTGTGTTATATCTGAAAGAATGTGGATTCCCGTCTACTGTGGGTTAAAACTCGGACCTTGAAACATGACAGCTTCATAGCAGAACCTCAATTTTACAGGACTGGTTAAGCAGACAAATACTTGGCTAATTCTAGCATTAGAAAGGTATGTTCTGGTTTTAAAGGCTGGCTTTTCTGCAAATCAATACATGTAGGTAGTCAAGAGTACAAACACACATTTGAAAAATCCAAGGATATGACTTACAGGGTGTTTGCAGATAAGGTTACAATAATAATGCAGCTGGTGGGCAAAATAATTTGCTCACAAACGTTAGTTTTCACAATAATTTCCCTCAAACCCTGAGTGGGAATCATTTAGATATGGAAGTCGCAACTACCAAATGAGTAAGTAATCCTATTCATAATGACCTGCGGTCACATTTGGAAATACAGAAAAGTTTAAATAGATGTTTTGATTATCATCTAATTAACATTAACAATGCACATCACCCTCATTCAGTGCTGAATAAAAATGTTACTGAACCAGCTTTAAGATGCTCCCTAAAAACAAGGAGTCACACAAAAAGTTTCTATTCAAAATTAATAAACACTTAGCACTGACTTTCACTGACTTTAAATTAATATTTCTAGGTAAGATTAACTTTTTAATCTATCTACAATTCAGTTAAGAATGGGAGAAATAAAAATGGAAAATGTCAATTCACTTGCCCAGGTCCACTCCTACTGTCTTAATTTTCCTTTCAAAAGGATCAACAACCTACATGTCCAGAAAGGATGAGCACTACACGAAATATAAATGAAGGAAGGTAGTGGGCATGCTCTCCATGAAAAATGTAGGCCAGGAGGAAGTAGCCTGAGGGATGACAACAGGCCCCTGGGGTGGTAGGCACAACTTCCAACTCAAAGGATCTTCATGAAGTCTGAATTTTAGCCTTACAAGCCAGCTCAAAATTAACCTCTTTAGGATGAAGTCCCCAATTAGCTACCCTATTTCAACCACTTGTTGACTTTGCCCATCATCATAGGTATTAAATGTATTAATTTGTACTTGCTGGTCTCATACTGTAAATGCTTCATGCTTTTTATGTGTGTGTATCTTCTATCTTTCCACTGAAAAGGAAAAAAAGTATTGAAGGTATTGAATTATGTTTCTTTAATGTCTCTCAGAAAAAAAGGGGCTCAACATGTTGTTGACTGACAGCTAACTAAACAATCGAAAACCAATTATTGAACATCTGTCCAAGAGCCTTGTGCTTCAGGTCACTGTTTCTCCCCTCTAGGAGCTTAAAAATGTAGTTGGAGAACAGTTCTGCTTTCCTGTGACTTTGACTGCACAGTGCTTTCCTGGATCTGTACTTTCATAAGTATGGATAGTCCTTTATACCCTTCATAACTCATCCATGCTCATCTCTCAATCCTCCCCAGTGGGTACACCCGGTGATGGTGACTTTCCTCAGGTTCTCTTGCCCTTGTCTGAGTACCAGTGGGACATGAAGGCTCTCACTTTTCCCCTTATTCAGTCCTAAATCTCTACACACACTGCAGATGTACTCAGTCTTGTTGTCAACATGAAGAATATCGATTCTGCCAAATAAAATTCCAGCTTGTCATTTGTTCAAGCTGAAGCCCAGTGTACCTATGTTTTGTCTCTATCTTTTATATTCTCACAAAGTGTTCCCTGACTCCTTTAGCTATTATGAAACTCCTCCATGACATACTCCTTGAGCATTTTGCATACTCAGTCTTTTATCTCTGCTCTTCCCTACCTATATGCGTTATGGCCTGCCCCCTCACCCCCGCCCCAGTAGAATGTAAGCTCTTTGAGTGAAGGCACAGTTTGATCTTTGTCTTTTTTATCTACACAAAAGGTGCCTAATAAATGCTTACTGAATTGAATTTTAATTAAATAAATAGTGATTCCTACACATTGGGGCATGCTTTTTTCCCACTGCTGCAATAACTCTGTGACCTCAGTCATCTGGATGCTCCCATTGATGGTGCATATTGAAACTTTTCTATGGCTGCTCATTCTGTGGGACTCTCATACATGAATTCCCATAAATCATTCACAGAAGATACATTCAACATGATGGAGACCTTTCTCTTGTTCTCTTCACCTTAAATGGCCACCAGTGGAATATTCCAGTTGTCTAAAAGATGGGTCTTGCTTTTTTTTGAGACTTTTAAAGAATCTAGCTATTTCTCAAAGAAAATCCAGTCTGTTTTCCTCTTCTTGTTTAGTTCTGGGATCAACTCAGTGTTCATGTCCAAGATATATGGACTAAATGGAGTAACTCTACAGTTTGGCCAATAGGCACTCTTTATCAACTTGGGTTTCCCTGCATGGACTGATAGGCTGTACACTTATGAGAGATCGTGGGTCTCATTTAGGAAGCTCTGAAATGTTCCAAGGCTTGATGCATTCAGCACAATGTCATCCACAAATAGGATCAACAGGAAGACTAGGCCTAATGTTAGTTATATGTCAGTTTTTTATGACTATAACCTTACCATAATACTTTTGAAATATTTGAGAACATATTTGAGAATTGAGAATTGAGAAAAATATTTGAGAATTTTTAAAAATTCTTTGTTTGGTTACTATTACACGAACCCAGGGCAGTTAGGTGGTGTTGCTGTGGATAAAGCACCAGGCCTGGAGTCAGAAAGACCCCCGAATTCAAATCTGGCCTCAGACACTTACTAGCTATGTGACCTTGGGCAAGTCACTTAACCCTCTTTGCCTCAGTTTCCTCAACAGTAAAAATGAGCTGGAGAATGAAATGGTAAACCACTCCAGGATCTTTGCCAAGAAAACTCCAAATAGGGTCACAAAGAGTTAGACATGGCTGAAATAACTGAACAATAACAACATATAGAAACTATCAAAAAGCTTACAACTATATCGGTAAATGAGATGATGGTGTTCTGAAGGCAGGAATGGGGGATTGGAAATTCTTCAGTCAGTGAGTGGTTCTTATTTTTGAAGAAGTAAAGATGGTATCATCAAAAGAAAGAATTGGTTGTGTATCTTAGCACTCATGCATTGCTTTATGAGGTAGGAATCCTAAATTCCAAATGGATATTTGGAATATTTTCCAGATTTGCTGAATAATGGGTCTTATTTGCTGTTCTAAAGGGTTTGGTGAATTATTAATAAAGTAAATTTAACTTCTTATAGGGGCTTATAAAAATGCTAAGGAACACCAAACAGGGCTTTCAAAAATCAGTGTTGGGAACAGGAATAAGAAGGAGATGCACTGTACTCTGGAGTAAAAGGGGTGATATTCAACTTCTATTTTACTTTTGCCTTCCCTATGCAGGATTATATACATACTAAAAAGTATGTAAAAAATATTTCAGAGGGACTTGAAGCTCAAGGTAAGTGAGAAGGTAATGAGAGAGAGGCTGGCAAACGTGACTACTATTTTTTAAGAAACTGTAGAATGTATAAAGGAATTACTTGTTATTGGGGAAGTGGTTTGGTACAGCAAAAAGAATACCATATTTGGGCATGACTGGAAATAGAGTATGCAAATATATCAAGAGGCAGAATTCAGACCTCCCCAACAACTGTCAATCTGGAACAATGGTCCAAATTTAGTGAGGTGAAATTTAACAGGGATGCATGGAAGTAACTGTTTTGAATCAACAAAAATCGGTTGTACAAGATGGCAGAGGGAGACATGGCTCTAGATAACAGTATGTGAAAGAGATCTAGAAATTTTGGTGGAATGCAAGTTCAATCAAACTGTGATATTATGCTGAATAGAAGTATAGAGTCTAAAGAAGGGGGCAATATGACCAACTGTATTATAGGTCATGTGATATCTGGAATTTTGTTTTCAGCTCTGAATATTGCATTTCAGGAACAACATTAGACAATATGTAGCATGTCCAGATGAGGGCAACCAGGCTGGTAGAGAAACTTAAAACCATGAAGTATGGGGGTCAGTTAAGGCAGCTGGGGGCATTTATCCTATTAAAAAAGATTCATGGAGCACATGAACTCTATATAAATACTTCAAAGCAAAGGTATGCATACTGTGCATACCAGCTGTGCCAGCACACTAGGACATTTCCATTGGATCTTCTCCTTCTCGTCAGGGTCATTGGGAATGCTCTACTGGACTAGGCCTGAATGCAGTCCATGTTCTACATATCCCTGTGTTAACAAGGTTGCTATGGGTAGATGGGATTAAAAATTATTAGACTTGGTCTCAAAGACAAGAATTAGAATCAATGAGTAAAAATTATAGAGAGATAGATTTGGGTTCAATATAAGAAGGAAATTACCAACAATGAAAAGTATCTAAAAATGGAAAGGGCTACATCCAGTGACTGTGGTTTACCAGATGCTGGTGATTTTCAAGCATGTTATAAGAGAGATTTGTGAGGCTAACATGGTGATGGATCCTGGTCCACTCTGGGATCCTGTGATGCCCCTCTGTTTCTTTCAAGTCCATCAAGGACACACTTCAAATGGGAATCCCAGAGTCAATTAGTCCTTCCTTGTATACAGTGAAAAAACTCTCAGAACAAATGATAATAGCTAACATTTATATAGTGCTTTAAGGTCTGCAAATCATTTTATATGCATTATTTCATTTTATCCTCATCTATAAGGTAGATGCCATTATTATACCCATTTTCATAGATGAGGAAACTGACGGTGAAAGAGGTTAGCTAAGTGGCCTGCTCAGAGTCACACAGACAGCTCATGTCTGAGGTGAGATATGAACCTAGGATTTCTTGGTTCCAAATCCAATGTTTTTCTTTACCTGTCACTTCACTAAGCTGTGAAAAAAATCAATTGGTTATAAGAAGAAAAACAAATAAAAAATATGACTCTTTCTTGAAGAATGTCAGACCAAAAAATTAGGGCATTATAGACAGTCATCAAAAGAAACATAAAGAGTCAAGATGCTTAATGTTTAAAAATATCTTTCTTATGACCTCAGGATGGGGCTCTGAAGGGTTATACTGCCCCCAGTAATGGAAGGAAGGAGCAATCTTGTTCATGTGAGTAACCACATGAAACTATCTAGTTTTCAGTTCAATCACCTAGGCAGGGGTCATGTAGTTCTGACAGGTTGCTGAATGGGAAAAAATGTGAGTAATGGTTGATGCAACCTCGCCAAGAACTAAATGAAAACTGGCTTTTTTTGGTGGTAATGAAATGACTGTAACATCTATGCAGAATATTGGACAAAATTGTGCTTGGCATCTGTAAATGTATTTCAGCTTTGAATAACAATGTACAATTATTCAGATTAGTGTGGCTAAATATGCAAAATTTTCAGGTCCTTCTTTTACATACATATTGTGACAGAACTCTGTTCATTTGTGATACAGGATTATGAATCTCATTAACTTTTATGAGGGGAAATCTATTTGCCGTATTTTGTAGTTTAATTCAAAAATGCCCTTGCACCCAGAAAGCATTTCTATTAGGGATCTTTTGTGGTCAGAGTCCATGCAGAATCAGTGCTCTGACTGACTTTCTGATTGGCCATTCAGTTCTGTCTAAACCTCAGTTTCACTACTGCTTCCAGTTCAACACTTTTGCAGATGTTTGCTTTGCTTATTAAACTAATTTCTAAAGACACATGCCTCTGATGTCAGGTTATATGGACTGAGGACCACAAGAAATATCATTAAATGATTCTGTCACAAATGCATAATCCCTATAACAGAAGCCCCACTAAGTTTTAAAGTCTGCTCATGCTTAGCAGAATTATGTTTCATCTCAAGAAGTGTTCCTTCCACTAAAAAATAAGGACAAGGTTTGAATGTCCTGCTTCATGTATATGTCCTTCAACTCAAGGTCTATGAGTGAGTCATGCCTGATGTTTTTTTATCCCATTGCTATGAAACACAGTTCTCCAAGAACAGGGCTCTTCCAAAATCATCCAGAAGAACAGGAACTAAATCTAACTTTACCTATGGTCAAGATTTTTTTTAAGTCCTTGTTAGTATTATTGGGGTAAAATGATCTTAGATCTACTTTCAGAGAATTAAGAATTAGAGGTGTCATGCCAGTAGGCCAACACTGATACAATCACTCCTATACAGAGATGAAAAGGCTTTTTGAAATTCTGACAGTGAACATGACAGAAGTCCACTTCTGTTCTTGCACACGTGTTGTATTCTTGTCATTCAGTACACACCATGGAAAAGCAGGAAACCAGAGGCTCTGATGGCTGTTTTTTGGACCGCTCTTTCACAGGACACACCTTTTTAGTGTCTCACCCAAATAAGCACATTGTCTTCATTTAGTAGATAGTAGAACTTGTGCCCAAACTCTGACCGACTAGAAAGGTCAAAGTAATGGTAAAGGAAAGTCCTCTATTTTATTATTTATTATATTCCTCTACTACATTACTTCATTTTTTTCTTGCCAGTAACCTTGGAAATAAAAGCTCCAAGACTTGCCCAAAGGCTCACAGCTAATTAAGTCTTGCAGGCCAAAATTAAAACCAGGGCTTCCCTAACCCTAACATCAGCCCCCTCCCTATTACTCTACCCCACAGCTGCCTCTCTGAACAGGTGACTAAAACAGAGTCTAATTCTTCATTAATATCATCATTATCATTATTAGTCTGAACTTGTGATTGGATCAGTGCAGGGAGCTCCACAGGGAAGAAATTCTCTCTGCCAATGGAGATTAGCAAGTGTTCTGTAACTTCTAATCTTGGGGTCTAAGCCCTGAGAGGTCAAACAACTTGTTCAGGATCACAACCAGGATGTGTCAGAAGTGCAAAGAAAAAGTTATTCTGATGCTGAAACTGCTTCTTGATCCATTGACTATACCATGTGGCCTCCTATAATAGTAACGACAATAATAGCAATTATTGTTATTAATACTTTGGCAGTGTTCTTTTTGTCTAGTCTTTTCAGTAGTGTATAACTCTTCGTGACTCCAATGGTCACAAAGTATCTCTTGGCAGAGACACTGGAGTGGTTTGCCATTTCCTTCTACAGCTCATTTTACAGATCAGGAAACTGAGGCAAACAGGGTGAAGTGACTTGTCCAGGGTCACACAGCTAGTACTTATTTGAGGCCAGATTTGAATTCAGGAACAGGAGTTTTTCTGACTCCAAGCCAGCACTCTATCCACTGTAGCGCCCCCTAGCTGCCTTTTCCTTCCAATTACTTGCATTCAAATACCACTCCAGATATTTTCTAGGTGTGGGAGCCTGAACAAATCACTTACCTCCTCTGAGCTCCAGTTTCTCATCCGTAAAATGGGGGTAATAATAGCACCTGCCACACATGGTAGTTATGAGGAGCAAATGAGAGAATATATATCAAAAGTTTGCAAACCTTAAAGTGCTATGTAATTATCTTATTTCTAATATAACCAGTATGCTGATTTTACCTCAAGCAAATGAAAATGAGCATGTCCTCATACTCATCGAACAGTGGAGAATTATGGAGAACAGGTTAGAGAGCTTAATCAAGTTCTTACCTCCAGTGGATGAGGCTCCCACCTCACGTTCTTCACAATCGAAGAAGAATTACCAGTAATGTTCTGAGGATGCTTCTTTAGGGTCACACGGGCTCCACGTGGGTCTTCCTTCATTATGCTTACTAGGTTCTTTAATTGCCACCCAACCTGAGAAAAAGTCCAGGATTAATTAAAAAAAATACTTTGGGTTTAATTTATTTAAGCTACGGTGAAGTCTCTTACTAATTGCAAGGGATATATTAAAGAAGAATTGCATTTTAATTTGTTCAGCATCAACAAGAAGATTGTTTATTAAATTCCAATTCCTCTTCTATGAGACTGATAACATCAATGCTGTTCTTTGGTAATGGAGATGGATGGGTTTAGCAACTAAAAACCCAGAATTTTGCTACAAATTATGGCATAATCTCTCTTGTGCTCAAAGCATGTTGAATTATCACTTTTAATATCTCTTGCTGCGTTTCACTAAACAATTAGAAATAATAGTAAGAGAATAATTACGAAATACATTTTCAATGTTGTAATTGAAGCTGTTAATTTTTTTTCTGGGAATATCATAGGGTGACACTAACATAACATCTTCAAGGTCTTAATGAATGATCGACAATCATTTATTTGAACTATCAATAAGTCCATTGAAAGCAATGGAATTTAAGGAATCATTATGAACCGTATCTACAGTTATGGAAAACAGTGTGCCTTAGAAGAACTTTTCTCGTTTATGTTAAAATAACCATAGTTCTCTTGGTCAATGAGGATTTAAAAAATATCTAATTTCCTTTTCCCATCATAATAATCAATTAAGCAATACATCCAAATAAAAAACTCAATTTTTTACACAAAATGTTGTAGAATTTCTTGTACTCACTTTTCTAGATTTTAGTAGAGAGATAGGAAAAGGCAGAAATTGCTTTGTAATAAAGTCTTTTTGGTATATACCTCTTCAATGAGCATTACCATAACAATTCCATTAAGCATTCCAAGAAAGTATAAAATGATATAAAATTTAAGTCAAACAGAAATTCCCATTCTGCACAAACAGTTCCTGCTTTTCTCAGAATTAAACTAAAAATTATAGCACAAAGTAGGAATATGTTTAAGTGTACAGCGTAGATGCTTGGTAAATATTTCTGAAAAGACTTAAGACTATGTATTCTGATGAGATTGGCCCATGGCTGAGAAGTGACATCAATAGATTGTGAAAATGCAGATGTTAAAGACAGGAAAAACCCATTTATACAACCAATTTTAATTAACTTGTTTTCAATTCAGTCTTGTGTGAATGTAGCCCTTGAGTTTCCTTTAGCTGCCACATTTTTATAATAGGGGAGAATAGCATCTGTTCTGTCCAGTTCTCAGAGGATGTTGTGAGAGTCTCATGAGTTAATGGATGAGAAAAATGACATCACAGAAAGGGTGCTCTAGAGGTCATCTCATTCATCTCCTTGCCTATAGGCAAAAATTGCTTAGGGAAGCTGTCCAAAAGTAAAATGGGGCTTTGGGAGGCAGTGAGTTGCTGAACAATGGAGGTCTTTATCAGGGATGTTGTAAAGGGAATTCATGCTCAGATATGGGATGAGCTAGATAAACTTTAAGGTTCATTAACATTTTGAGATTCCAGGAGTCTGTGAATAAGGAAAGCATATTTTTAGCCAGCAGGAAGAGCAACCCATATGATGACAACTCAAGATTTTTGTTAGATAATGAAATCTAGTAATTGGGAAAGTAATTAGCACATATCACGCACCCAATGGAATTATCTATTTCCATCGAGGCTTGAAAGGACTTTGATGTCATAATCACATTATATATTGACCATCATGTACTAACAGTATATTATGGTCACTGTGTAATAGTTCTATAATATCACTGAAATTGTATTTTGTAAATCCTAAGAGTGGAAGATATTCACTCTTTCTTTCAGTTCATCGAAGGAGAATAAGAATTCCAGCGAAGAATGTATGGACATAATGGAAACAAATAGGACAAAGGGATCTTCTAGGAGGGAAAAAGCATCCTCAGGCTTAGAATACAACATGTAGAATAGATGCGAACTGCTTTTAAAGGGAAATTAACAAGTGAAGAAAATTCAAGTCACATTGACTCAATTTAAAAACTGTATTGTGAACCCCTTATATAGACCATGAAGGTAGAAAATTAAGAGCAACCATCTGGCTAATTTAGGACCTAAAGTACCTTGGGTGTAAAACACGTAGACAACAGGAAAACATGTTGCTTCAATTCTCTACTTCACTATGTTTTTGCAGATAAAAATGAACTCCCCCCGCCAGGTCATCCAAGGAGGGAATGGGGAAAGATTTGACTATTCTGGCTATTCTCAGGCCAGTATTGGTCAGTATAAATCAGAATGAATGGGATGGCTCAAAATTGTTCTTAGGCTGGACTTGAGCCCCACTGGCCCTGAGAGAACAGACTTGAAATACCAGTTTGGGGGTAGTCTCTGACTGGTTCTTAACTACTGTGGGCATAGCCCTGGATGGAACTGTCATGGAACTTTCCTTAACAAGATAAGAGTGAAGGAGAGGAAAATCTACCCAAGCGAAATCAGCAGTTCTAAACAGCCTAAAATCATTCACCTGCTTTAGTCAGAGATGAATTTCAGTAATTGATTGGGTGACATCATTGAGTTTTCACACGGACAAAAAAATAATTTTTTTTCCTTTTCAGATACAAGTTGGACTTTATACGGAAAGTTTTGCCAATATATTTTTTTAGCTCCACTTGGAAAAATGATATATCCATATATTTCTAGTCATTATTATCTCTCTCCTGCTTGGTATGCAAGATATCACTTACAATAACTTTAGTCAAGCAGGTGTTGACAGTCTAGATTTTATTTCCTGACAGTCTAGATGTTATTTCCTCTTGTAGCTATCTCTACGTACAAAATATATTATTTGGCCAATAGCTCGATAAAGGGTAAGTGACAGTCATATGAGAGCCATTGTACCTTTGTCCTCACCAGGATATCAAAGCTGGTTAGTGTGTCATTAGAGCACATAACAAGCTTTTCTAATTAGAAGAAAAATATTTGGTTTCTTTTAGCTCTATGGCTAACCTCCTAACATTTTCTTGGCATCTACTGGTGACACATTTTGTATTTCCCTCTTCCTCTTATGCTATACAAATGAACACACATGCAGAAAGCTTCTCCAGTGTCAGCCATCTGCCACTTCACTTACAAGCAAAACTTATCAACTGATTTCATAATTTTGAGTGTGAAAATTCAACCATTATCCTTATAAAAACTAAGTTTTACAGCGAAAACAATAACAAATCTGATCCATTTCCGCAAGATAATTAAGAATTTCAATAAGCCAGTGAATTGCTGAAATTGGTCGACATCTGGCTCAAATTTCAACATTAAAATTCCTTAAGAATTAGGAGACTTTGGAGTTGACAGCATCTGGGAAGGGATACTGAGACATTTTCCAAAGCCCTAGTCACTAGTGGGAATGTTTCATCTTTTAGTTCATCTACTGGCATAGGAAATAGGAATTTGTGCTGATTGTAGAGAGTTACCATTGAGATTTATATCACCTGAGGGTGGCTTAGTACAGGAATTTAAGTAATCATGAGACTTAAAAACTCCTAGGTAATCAATGGCACAACACAGATGTTTTAACTTGCTTTTTTTGTAGGTTTGCCCACTCAGCTTGGGAATAGTACCAGCAGGTTTAATCAACTGCCCACCAAAGGTCTGCTTCATAAAAGTTAAGAAATGTAAATTATTTTCTTATACACAGTAAAACAGCAGTCTTCTTGGTATGTGATGCATTAATGTTTAATTGGTAATATCAGTGATTACAGATGACCTTTGACCTCATGCTTCCCCACCTTCTCCTATCCCATCCTTGTTTCCATTTATGAGGTTGCTGGAAAGTCAATTTGGAAAAAAAAAATCAGTTTCTCAATTTAATTTTAATTGTATTGCTTAAACCTTGACAAAATGTAATATGCATATTCTCCATAAGAATTTTTAACTGAAGTTACTTAGAAGACTTTGAGCAAACCCCAAAACTGACCAAGTGCTATGATTTTTTTCAGAAATAAAAATGGAAGTAGAAACAATGGAGTATCCACAGAGTATGCTGTCTGAACTCCTAACTAATGACATGTTAGTAAGCATAAGAAATAAAGGTCAAGAACTATTTTTTGCTTCTTTTTCATCCCCATAATACCTAAGTGGTGTTGGGTATACAGCAGGTGTTCAATAAATAATTTCTGAATTAGAACACATATTTGTACATTCAAGTACTTGGTCTGTCGTATCAGGTTATTTGGGGGAGGTTACAGGGAAAGAAAAACAGGTTTCTCTACTAATTTATCTGCTACACAGGTTTGACCCTCAGAAGATGCTAGGATTCATATATGTAATCGTTCTGTCTTACCATCATCACCACATCACCACCACCACCAACAACGAGAAGTTAACATGGATATAATAGTCACTTTGTGCTAGGTGAACTGGATAGAAATTATAAAGGCAAGTTTAGATTCAAAGTTGGGAAAACTTGCCCAACAATTAGAAATCTCCAATGTTGAGAAGTGATGGGTTATGCCTTTTTAGAGGTCTAGATGGGGAGGCTGGATGACCATTTTTCAAGTATGTTATCGTCAAAATTCCTTTGGGACATGGGTCAAACTAAAGGGCTGCTGTGATTCTGTGACTGTTGGTTAGTTGCAACTTCACTTAAGAGTTAGGATGATGTCCAAGGACATACCAAGTAATAATAAAAAAGAATCATTTTAATGCTCTCCAACCACAGCTAGAGTGTTGGGCCTGGAGTCAGGAGGTCTGAGTTCAAACGCAGTTTTGAACACTTACTAGCTGAAGAAGGAGTGAAGACTTGAACAAGGGAACCAGAGAAACAAAGAGGTAGGGTTAAGGAAGGAGGGTAATCTAGTCATGAAGGTCAACCAAAGAAAAGACACAGAGTTGAGGGATGAAGTGTTGTGTTCAAGTAACAACAAGTGGGCTGATATACCTGGATGGTAGTGTGCATGGAGAAGAATAAAGTGGAAGAAGACTTGAAAGATATCTAGATATCAGGTTATGAAAGGCTATTTAAATGTTATTAAGTTATTACTAAAATATCAAGCAGAGGACATTATTTCTGATCCTGGAGGTAATAGGGAGCCATTGGAGTTTATTGAGGTGGGAGAGGGTGAACACTGTTTGATGTGCTTAAGGAAAAACACTTTGGTAGTTGAGTGGAAGAAAGATTATAAAGGAGAAACACAAATCAAGGAAACCAATATGAAGGTTATTGCAAGAGTCCAGGTGAGAAGCAATGAGGACCAGTAGTAGGGTGGTGACTGTGTGGGTAGAGAGGAGAGGTAATCAAGAGATGTTGTGAAGGCAAAAACGACAGCATTTGACAACAGACTGGATATGGGGGGTGGGACTGTTAAGTACAAGTTGAGAGTGAATGATGATACCAAGGTTGAGAGCCTGGGGGTGACTTGGAGGATGGTAGTACCTTCCATGGAAAGAGGTGAGGGTTTAGAGGATAAATTAATTCTGTTTTGGACATATTGAGTTTGAGATGTTTATAGGACATCCTGTTTGAAATGTCCATCAAGAAGTTGGTGATATGGGACTGAAGCTTAAGTTTTAGGATTAGGACTGGATATATAGACCTGGGAATTATCTGCATAGAGATGATATTTGAACCCCTGGGTTCAGATAAGATCACCAAGAAAGATTGTATAGAGTGAGAAAAAAAGAGGGTTCCAGACCGGGCCTAGAAGGCCATCTATGACTAGTGGGACTGAGACAGGAGAAGATTAAGCAAAGGAAATTGAGGAGCAGTCAGTTTGGTAGGAGGAAAACCAAGGATGAATAGTGTCATGAAAACCTATAGGACAAAGAAAGCATCCAAGGGGGGAAGACAGTGAACAAAGCTGTCAAAGGCTGCAGAGGAGGTCAGGCAAGATGAGGGCAGGAAATTGACATTTAGTCTTGGGTTTTCTCGGAGGTTTTTAAACTTTCAAAAACATGTACTTCTCATGCTCTGTTTTGTAGCATAGGGATTTACATATGTGCTGTATCTTCCTACTAACCTGTAAGCTCCACAAGGGTACGGATAGAATCTTATTCATCTCTGTAACTCCCTTCAGAAATAGCAGAATGCTGCACAGGATTTCGGAACTGAAGGGAACTCAGAAGCCATCTATTCCAACATAGACCTAACCAAGAGTGCCCTCTACATCAGACCAACAATGATGGATCCAGGCTCAAGAGAACCTCCACTGAGGGGAAACACACAACCTTCAAAACCCCATTCCATTGTTGGACAGCTCTAACTGTCATGATGTTCTTCCTTACCCCAAGCCTATAACAACCACTGCTTCTACCCACTGCTCCTACCTGTGCTCTGCCTATGGATCCAGATTGACCTGAATCCCCCATTGTACATGACAGGCTCTGAGATACAGACAGTTGTTGCTCTATGCAAACTTTCATTTTGCAAATTCAACTTTACATAAAGAATTCTGAAAGAAATCTACATTCCACTAAACCACCTATGTTAACTTTACTATACAGTACTGTGCTTTCTGTCTGCACTCATACCCCTCAGCTCAGTGCTCTATGACCTCCTCCTCGAACAGTCCCCCCGCCCCACAATGCCCCTGTTCAAAATTGCAATGAAAGCAGAAGAATTGGAAGCACAACCACAGCCACTCCATGCATGCATGCATGCCCTTCTAGTCTGCCCTCCATCCATCTGTGCTCTGGTACTGCATGTCTGTCCCCCATGTCAGGTCTCCACATGTGGCCCCACTCCTGTTCTTCCCTTTGATTTGGTCAGGCTCCTATGTGGCTGGCCGTGGACTCCTGCATGTTCCTCCTCCTGCTCTTGCTTCTCTGTCCCTGGCCTCCATGTATCCTTGAACCCTGTGCAGGTCCCCTCTCTCCAGGTCAGCGGTCCCCTTCCTGCCACCTTCCCTTCCACACTTATGGGTAAATTTGCATTACGTAAAAATCACTCTATGTAGAGGTCTGCAGCATGGTCCACTTCCTTAAAGCAAGTACTGTCTGTACTTGAAATCAACTATCAAGTCCCTCTGAGTCATTTTTTTCCCCAGGCTAAAGATATCCCACATGCAGCATGTATTTAATAAATGGTGTTGAACTGAATTGAATATGCTTTAGCCTTCATTTTCTCTATAGGGAACCCTAACGATTTGAAAGATTCAGTGAATGAGCAAGAGAAAGTATTGGCCATGTGAAGTGTTCTGCCTCCATCTCCATTCACAGCTACCTACTTCTAAGTGAAAGGCACAAAGGAAAACTGCCCTGGGAACACAGTGAAAGGGGGATCAGTCCAGTTTTGCTGCTCAAATCCAGTGAAATACAGGCCAATCAGGGAAAGAGTCAACGTGGAAAAGAACAGGGAAAGAAAAGAATTATTTCGTTGCCCAGTTATATATAGATTTTTAAAAAGGTATGGTATTCAAGTTGTCACTAATATTTTAAAAAGCATTTAGTTGTCTGGATGCTATGGGATCAGAACAACAAATTAAAATCAATCAACTAGACTTCACAATTCTACATTTTGTTTGCATACAATCCATCATCAAGTTGTTCATATATTAATTGAATCATATCTAAAAAAGCTAGGAGATCGCTTTCGATTTTCACATATATCATTTTAGAATTCAAGCACTTCTGTAATTTTACCTCCCATTAACAGGAAATGCTAAATGATTAACAAGTTGATAATAAATTATTCTCAAGTAGAAATGGTAATGAAAACCTATTAAACATGACGATTCTATGTTATTCAGAATAGGCTGAAAAGCTGACTACTAGGAAGCATAGGAAAAAACCCTGAAAAATCTGGGGACTCATCAATTATAGCACTAAAAATATCTTTGGGAATATGGAAGTCATTACAGCAATCTGCAAATCTATGCTGAGAATGAAGTCGTCCATGACCCAGAGCTGGACATATTAAACCACCAGCCTTAGTAATTCTAAACAATTTTGAGCTACTTTATAGTATTATCTCTTTCAAGATTTCTATCCCACTGAGAGGAATCTGTTCCTCTGAATTTTCCAAGGTGTACATTCAATAATTAGGTTTCATAATATAGACTAAGGTACTTCTCCTGTAATGGGAACTAACAGTAAAATGACCCTAATGGAGCAGAGAAGATCAGCATGGCTAATTTCAATAATGTCTGTCTACAAAAATGAGCCTGGAGCAAATTAGAACTTCCACAGCATTCATGTCACGGCAGGGGCGGGGGGGGGGTGCGGGGAGGAAAGCACTATCCTTTATATTTGAAGATAAAGCCACTACTCTGACTGGCACTGAGTCATCCATACTCTTTTCTTGCTGGCTGCTCCTTCAGTCCATTGGCATACATTTTCAAGACAGTGGGCCCATGTAAACTGTGCAATCCAGCATTATAGAATATATTGAAACGAAATGATCAATATAGAAACCAAACCTATCATCTGAATCTTGATAACAACATATTTTAAGCAAAGGAGTTCCCTGACCACAGTCCTTCATATCTCTCAGGTATATTGCACAATTGAGAGAAAATACTTTAAGTCTTATTATACAAATGATTCCAAAACTTGTCTCTCCTCCCACTGAGTAGGTCTTTCTCTGATTGCACAGGGTCAATTTGCCATTCTTAGAACATATAAAAGCTTTATGAGCTATATTTTCTTTACTTCTAGACAAACTTCCTGAAAAGAGGTTAACATTGATAAGGCCAGCAATGAGCAGTTTTATCATTGTTAATGTGTGTGTGTGTGTGTGTGTGTGTATGAGTCTGTTTCATATATATATATATATATATAATTCTCTTTTTCTTTTCCTTTGTCTATATGGAAATTCACATGTTCAATGCTTGTTCAGTACAGCAATCTCCCCCCTGCCAAATAAATTAAAGAAGCTGCCCCATGTTATCGGACCTAAAATGGGAATATGCTTGTACCCTTTAAGGGCCCTTCATCCCTCAGCTCTCCCCTCTAGCTCTTGCCCTCAGCATCATGAACCTCTCAACAGGTTGGTGCTTTCCTGGGGCACCACTCAATTGCAGCCCACATGGAGGAGTCTCAGACCCACCCTTCTGATAGCTATAGAACATTCCCAGTCAAATACATTTGAGCCAGTCACTTTCTGGCTGATGCTCACAGCTCCACATGAAGTAAATGAAAACAACTCTGTCTCTCTCTTCTCCCTTCCCTCAAATCTAAATTCTATGAACGTGCTCCCATAGTGTTATTTGGGTATTATTTATGCTTTCCAATTAAGCACTCACTTTGGCTGTCTTGGCAACAGGCTCAAATAAGTGACTCCTAGGCCCAGAAGTAAGTGCACATCTGCCCTAAGAATTAAAGACTTGCTTGGGGAATCGGAGAATTTTAGAGAGAAACATTGTCAAAGAACACTCAAAACAAATAGGTTAAATTGGACCATAGTCACTGAAAAAAAGAAATAAATTTTCCCCTCTTGTTGGACTTGTTCTCAGTAGAAGGTGTAAATTCATTTTAATCCATTCAAAAAGGCATTTGAATTCAAAATTGTAGAATTGTGCGAGGAAGGAGATATAAACTTATTTTAGTGTGCATTCGAGAATGTAATCAGCCTCACATTAGTTATATGGACTTGGAGACACTGAAAAACAATGAACTAATTAGCCTTGCTATAATTTGATAAATGTCAGGAACACCAGTCATTACTGATTCCCAATCAGCAATCACTGAAGCAACTCCAATGTTTCAGATTAAAGAGGGAAGGAGAAAAGAGAAGCAAAGGCGAAGTCCCCTATATGGTTGAATAAGAAAAGAGCAATGGTTCCATTTTAGATGGAGCCAAGGAAAAGAAATTAACAGCAACTTGTAAAATGCTAATATATTTTATCCTCAAAGACACAATAAATTAAAGAAAGAATAGACATCGCACGGGGGAAAGTCTAATGATTTCGAACACATAAAGCATGCTAGCTGAACAAGGACTAGCTTTTTATTTCCTTTTAGATAATCAGTAAGAACAGAAGTAGCAGGGTGATTTCCAAGGGCTAATACCAAAGGAGCTGCATTTCTGTTGATAAGAAGCAAAGAAGTATTATAGATAATTATGCAATCATTAAACAAAGACATAGAAATCATTACACATCTAATAGACGTGTGAGTATAAATATGTTAGCAGTACAGATTCATTTCGACAGAATGTTTTGGAATCCTACTTTATTTCATGTTTCACAATATTTTTACTTCCTAAAATGTCTATTAGCCTACAGACAACGATTATCTACTACATCGTTGTGGACAAAAACACCAAACAAACAAGCTGAACCTAAAGCGACGAGCAATTATTTACTGACAGCCTTTCCTCAGCACTATGCTAAATACTTCCGAGGACCCAAGAAAGGGCCCCCCTAAGCCCTCACTTAGTCAGAGGTGAAGCACAGCTGTGCCCCCACCAGGCAGCCTGGTGTGCGTACAGTGGAAATAGCACAGAGCTTGGTTAGGTTCTAATTTGGGTTCTTCTACCAAATTTCTTCATCTATAAAATGCAGGGGTTAGATCCAATGATTCATAGACTTCCCTCTGTATCTAAAATGCTATCATTCTAAGGAAGAAGTGATCAGGGAGGAGGGAAAGGGTCATCCTGAAAGCTGGCACAGTGCACTTCTTAGGCGGAAGGTAGAGCTTTCTTCCGATTCCTTGAAGGCCAATCAATTTATATCACAATTAGTTGAATTCTGCTAAACATTGATTATTTCCCCGCCAGTCTATATTGATTTATATTGCATTTATTAATACATAAACAAGGCTACTGATTTTGAAAATGTGGTGCCCAGGCTTCCTGGAGGCTAGCACCAAAACAAACACATCAATCCTGGGGAGAAAAGCCAAGACCTCCTAAAAGCACAGCCAGGGATCCAGGTGACAGGGTGACAGCCAGTCTGGCACACACATCTCAAAAGCCTCTGAAGGTGTCACTGTGCTCCAACATAGCATGTTACTTATGTTCACAACAACCTATCATCGGTAAAAAGGGAGACTATGTTCAGTGTATTATTTAACAAGGGAAACATCGCATATAGTTAAGAAAGATTTTCATCAACAGTGATTAAAACGCAACTTAAAGGGCATAAGTAACAGTTGCCCAGAAAGTTCACTCTGATGGGGCACCTCCTTTCCAGATAATACCAGATGAGCAGGAGCTACAGAAGAAACATATGACTGATCACTGTCCCCAAGGAGCTTAGAATTGAATTCATGTCTATAATATACAAGAGTAATGCACAACAGACAATCAGTAATATAGCAATACAAAATAGAATGCAAAAGTAATAATGCTTCAGCAATCCCTGGCACTTACAAGAAATTGGAATTTCAGGGTGACTTTATACAGAAAGGAACGGACAAAGGATCTCTTGGTTCCAGCTATAACAGTGAACACTACCTAAACCCAGCTACTGGAATGATATGCAACACCTGGACAAATTAAGTGATTTGCTTACGGACCTACAGCGACCAAGTGTCAAAAGTGAGATTCAAAACTCTTGATGCCAAGTTTTATATCACGTTATCACTCTGCCACTTTTGAATAAAAGTTCTGAGAAAGGCAGTAAGCACATCATGTATTTTTTGCTCAATGGCTAAAACATTACAGATATCCAATATTTTGTGAGTGGCTCAGGTCAGTGACTTTAGCAGTCAATCCTAAGAGATATTCTCCTGCATCTGGGCAATCTGTGTAAAGCTAATAATGTGTGAAGCTAATGTGTAAAGCTAATAATGGCATTTGAACATCTAGGGGACTAGTATCTTTTGTAATGGAATAATCTATCTGCACCCCAAACTCCCACTGGCTCCTTTGTCTCCTGAGGGAGTTCTGAGGCTGGGCATATGATGAGTCAATACAGCTGCACCTCAGATTATATCAACAGTATTCACCCTATCCTCCTGTACTCTGGCATGAAAACACTAAGTAACTTTTGGTTGGAGGGGAAAGCAGAGAGTCAATAAAAAGAAGGGTGATCTGTTGTGCTAAATGAAACACAAATGGGCAGTACTGACCTGAAGAAAAACTGAAATCTTTGGCATATCTCATTTTCCCTTTCTGTAACCCTTTTCTGTTGGAAACCCTTACCTGCCTTCATGTGGCCCAATGGCTTCTGTGAGGGAAGGACTTTCTGACCAGTTCATTCATACAAAGATCCAAGAGCCTTCAATGCTTAACTCAAAGGAAGGAGTTTCTACAGGTCAGGAGAGAGAGTTTGTCTTTACCAGCTCCTCAAAGTACACCAAACGCATAGCCACTTACTCTGCCTACCCATAAGGGCCAGGCCTGCAAAGCAGAATCAACATTACCATCCATAAAGAAGCACACCTTCCACTCCAGCTGCTCTCTGACGGGGAAGCGCAGAGGGCTGGATGGTGACCTCTGCTGAGACTTGTCAACTGCAAACCATCTATGTTGTAATGGAGCATTAGAGAAACAAAGGGCAATAAAGGCAGCAGGATCATATGCCATCACTATTATGGTTCCTCTTTGGGAAAAAAATAAAGGGAAAATTACTCTCAGCCTTTGGCTTTAAAAGAAAAGTGGAGCAGTCATAAAAACAGCTTACAGAGAAAATCAAACATTATTTTAAACTATTATTTCTATGACCTATGTTCCCTTCTTCCCCTCCCCCTGCCGTTATATAACTTAAATACTGAGAAAAGAAAAAATTCTAGTGTCCTAGTGATCTGACGCGACCAGGGAATTTGCTGTAATACAATTACTGGGATCAAAAGAGAAAAATACAAAGCAATACCTCAGGCTAGAAATGAATTAATTTGACAGATTCCCAGAAGCTGCAAGGATCAACCATGCTATGGGCAGGTTCAGTGGATGTTTTTCAACTTATCCTTTTTTATATATTTGGTTCAATAGATTGCAACAGAAACAGCTTTAAGCTGAAATCAGAGGTAAAAGGTCTACTTGCTGAACTCCACCCTGCTATAACTACTTGCTGAAAGCAATCTATGGATGTCTGGCAAGCTTTATTGATGGCCTTGAGAATTTTTTCTCCCATCATTAGGGAAAAACCTGTTAATTGCTAATGAACTGGATGTGTGTCCTATCCCACAATGTAATCTGTGGTGCCATGTTGAGATATGAAATGCCAATCCAACCAGCATCTACCTAAACAAATACTAAAGGAAAAAGAACTACAATTGAAGAATAAGATTTCAGCAGATTTTGCAATTCCAGTCTTTGCAGTCTAGTATAGGTACAAGTAGTGATTTGTTTCCATTGCATTATTGCAGGAAGGAAACAAGCAAGCATTCATGTGCTGTGAGCTCTGTGCTTAGCTCTTCACAAATATCCTGGGACCAAGTCTTGCCAATATTACAGACTGCAACCGTAAAAATGGCTTGGGTCTTTGCCCCTAGATCCTAAACACAGAATCTACATGTTATAGTAATATGTATATGTATATGTATATGCATACATATAATATGTATAGCACTAATGTATTCTCATCCGGGATCTTCATCTATAATGAGAAGGGATTGGGATCTTAGATGACTCTCTATAGTCTTTTCCAGAAATCTGTCTTCAACTACACTGAGCCACACTCAGCCTATAAAGTGCTAGACTGGAGGGACCTTAGAGATTATCTAGTTCAATACTCTCATTTTACAGAGAGGAGAAATGACTTAGCCAAGTCCTATAGATAATGAGTAGAAGGCCTAGGACAACTGAGTCCCACTGCAGTATCCTTTTCACTATACTCTGGATGAGGCAGTGTTTTGGAAGGGCAGTGCTTTGTTCTGTGCCTGGAAGATTGCTGTGAGAAAAGATGAGGCTGATTCCCATCATAAAGAAAGATCTAGAATCCTACGCTGGCTTTATGACTGAAGCCCAACACCTCCCTTGACACTAAAGATTGGGAGAGGGACTATATCGTTAGCTATAGCCACAATCAAGACAATGGCTACCCCATGTGCAGGCAAACATTTGGGGATCTTTACAGAATCCTGAAATAATCCAGGAACAGGATTCCCAAAGGATGAAGGTTCAAGTTTCCGGTATGACGGTATTTCCCAGGAAAGATAAAAATCATGTGATCTATCCAATGTCAGTACATCCCTAACCAAGGTTTGGGAATAGAGATTTGGGACAATGTTTGCCACCCCACCAGATCCTTGGCTATTTCCAGCTGATCAAAGACAAGGCAAAGCAAAGTACTTTTATTGGGTCTATGACCACCTTGCTTAGAGGTTTGAATAGAAGGCAAAATAGTTCACAACAGGAAAGTGAACTTAGAGGAAATAGGAAAGGTCAGTATGTCTGAGTTAAAAAAGATTGCCAAGATAAGGTAAGCCAAGGAAAAAGAAGTTGGTTTTGGATGTCAAGATATTATGAAGCTATTAAGGTGAACAGAAAGACAACTTAGGAATGAAATCTCCTCAAAATGATGTTTGTCATAGAAACTGTGCCATGCCCAAGTGACTATGTTCAAAGTATAAACTGTCCTCCTTCCTAGAAAATAAAGGAAAGAAATTTAAGGAACACATCTACTTTCCAGATTTTTGGGGAGAATAAAGTGAATAAATGAAGAAAAGGCACTGAACTGGGCAATAAGGATACAGTTACTAAGTGAGATGGCACCTTCAGTCAAGAGACTGGGATTCTACTAGGGGACACATACAGTGGAGTGGTGGCCAAGGAAGGGAATTTTAGTCTGTAGAGCCACAAGAGAATAAGTGGAGTCATAGGGTAGTGATTGTTATGCCCTTGTCAGTAGCAGTGGCATCACTGATTTGATTACTGGTCCCAGAACAAGAAGTGCAAAGTGGTTTGTGGGGAAGATGTACGAGGCAGGACAACTGGAAAAATGCTAGGGTGGATCCTGCTTTCCTGTGACTGGATGAGATGTGAAGCATGGTTTGGGGCCAGCTACATGTAATATCTTAGGTGACTTTGAGCTTACTTACCAATTAGGACAGCTCCACACGGTGGGGGCGGAGGTGGGGATTCTAAAACAGAATGGGTTAACTCTTTCATGGGAGGGGGTCATGGTATCGGGAGGGTGGGAGAAGGATAGGCTGTAGCAGAGCAAGATGCTATGTAGGTTCCCAGTTTATGGTGGCCAGATATGATATGAAACATGGCTTAGAGTCATTTGAATATAGTGAGTTAGATGAGTTTAGGATTATTCGCACCTTGAATGACTCCAATGTGAAAACAAGAAGGAAAACAATCACAAGAGGCCGAGAGGAATCCTGACCTGGGTGAGGAGGTTGGAGCAGTGTGTGGCACAGATGGTAGAAATGAAAGAAGAAGGTCCACTGAACACTTAAAGAATTTTCTAAATAAGGAAGAAATTGGATCCTTTGAGGAGGAAGCAGCTGATTTTCCTCCAAGGAATAATGATATGGGTTCTTAAGTACTACCAGGTGAGATATCATCCAGGAAAGATCAGAGGAAGAAGAGACAAGCAGTGGGGATTGGTGACTCTCTGCAGAGGAAGACAGACACTTGTTGGTCTGATTAAAAACAGCAGAGAGGCCTGCTATCTTCCTGAGTGTGTACCCGTGGTATAATAGAGAATCTAGGAGGACTTGCCAAACCAAATGACCATGACCCACTCTGGGTGATACATATAGACACAACTTAGAATACCAGAAGGCATCTAGAAAGCATTATTAAAAATTAGGAAGTTTGAGGGAAGAAACTTAAGACCTTAGGGAGACAGGTGGTATTTTCATCACTACTGCCAATTCAAGGCAAGGATTTCAGAAGAGAGAGGCATATTTAGTAAGTAAACCGCTAGTTAAAAATCTGGTGTCTAGCAATGGGATTCGAATGTCTGGACAATGGTATATGCCTGGATGTGGGGATGGTGTGCACTCAACAAAAGCTGAGAAGAATGTACATTTCAGGAGTCTTGCAAATTTAATCAAAAAGGACTTCCAATAGAAAAGCAAGGGAGTAGGAGAAAACTACCCATGTTTATCCCCTAAGCTAGATAACTGAGAGAGTAGCTACAGAGGATGAATACTAGCAGCAAAGACAACAAGACGTTCAAAGTAGACAAAAGCCATGGAAGTAGCCAGCAATAAATCCCATTGCCTCAGCTGTCTAGAAGGAAGGAAATTGGGGAAATAGATCACAAACCTGGCACAGAGGCATGATAAAGTCATGTTGGGGAATTTCAATTATCCAGACATCTGGCGGAGATCTCTGCCTGCAGCTAATAATTTCTGGACTTGCTTTAGTAATAATAACATCCTTCAAAGGGAAGAGGAACTAATGAGGAGAACTTTAATTCTGGATCTAATTCTCAACAACATGCAAGAACTGGTTGCTTGGTGGAAAGGGTAGGAATCTGTAGAGGAAGGGAGTATTCTATCTTAGGATTTGTGATGGAAAAAGAGAGTGAAATTGGTCACAATGTAATATCCAACTAGATTTTAGGGGAGCAGATTTCAAAAGATTCGGAGAAAGGATGAGTAGAGTTTCTTCCTAAAATTCCATGGGGAAATTAGGCTAGAAGCTCTCAAGAATGAAATTCTGAAGATATAAAGAGAAACAATTGTATGATGTGTGAAGGGCAGAGTTGTTTAAAGAGACCAGAGTGGCCCAGAAGGAATCCAATAACCCTCTCAAATATTAAAAAGGCATGGATGGACAATCAGAGCAAAGATACTAGCAGATAGAGCGAAAAATGTAACCTAGGACTATAAGAACAGCATCAAGAGGACTTAGAGTTAGAAAGCACAGAAGCTGCTGAGAAAGGCAGAGGGAACAGAGACTTTTTTAGTCATTTGGGAGCAAAGAAGAAGGTCAAAGACAGGACTTCTTTCTGTGTGGTGTGGAAAGGACTGCGGTCACACAACATGGAAGGCAGAACTGCTCAATTCTCAGTGTCCATCTGTGTTTTCTGTCATGAAAGATGATCCTTGGGAATGGAAAGCACAGGAAAGACATCATAAATGGGGAATTGAAATCCAAGACAAGGGAGTAACTACCTGCCATGGATGACTTCAACTCCCCAGGTTCAGATGTATAGTATGTGAGGTTACTGGAAGAAGTGGTGCATATGTCAATGATCAATGATCCCAAAGATGGGAGAGAAATGGGGGTGGAGATGCCATTCCTGGTGACTGGAGCTTACCAAGAGTAGAAAGCAATGTTTCAGGAAATAGTGGATTCCCTCTCATTAAATATCCTTGAGCAGAGGTTAATGACCATTTATTAGGATGTTGGGAAAGGGATTCCTGTTCATGTCTGGATTAAAGTAGACAGTGTGAGGTTCCTTGAACTCTGCGATAGTCATTCATATGGGAGGAGCCACAGAAAGCATAGATAAGGCTCCTAAGGTAATTTTCTCTCTTCTTGTGCTCTGTCTCTTGATTTTTACTGTTTCAAGCTTCAACTAGAGATTTGCTCATCTGCTATGACTCAGGGCCTCATATTTCTGATGTTGGTATGACAGTGTAAGACCTCCATTGTACCTGACCTAGCTCCTTGTTTGCTCCGGCTGTTTCTAGGGTGACTCGAGGTTGATTTTGATCTGTGTCTGACCCCATCCAGGTTACCTGATCTTTGTTCATAGCTGCCCATTTGTTTGATGGTTTGGTGCCTTCTGGCTCTCAGTTGTACCTTTACTATGACTAGGTGAGGCATAATAGCTCAGCTGGAGTCCCTTCCCGTAATGACAGAAAAGATGGCATGGTCCAGAGAGTCCCTTTCTACCTCCTATTTGCCTGTCACCCTAATATAGTGCTGTCCAGTATTTAGATAGGCAAAGGTGGTGATTTTATTCAAAATAACAAGTATTCTTTGCCTCTGAGTTTTAGAGTGAAATTGATACTTAAAAAAGGATTTATTATTGAGTTCCAAAGTCAAAGCCTAAACCTTTAACAGTGTGTTAAATATTGGTGCTATTTGCCAAAGCTAAAACAAATCAGCAGGTGGAAGTGTCTCAGGGAACATAAACAGCCCACCATGTGTGGCAAGTTGCATTTCTCTCTTTAAATGCATCTGGGAAAAGTAATTCCAGGTCTCATCAAATTGATCCAATGTCTGGTCAAAATTTTCTGCTATCTATTTGAACAAACATGAATCCTTCATTCCTTTAACATTCAATAAAGCTTAGAGAGTTTGCATCTCCATACTTCGAAGGGTTCAGGCCCAGGCTCAGGCTAGGTGGGGCAAAAGTATTATAATCAATCTATATGTGTTAAAATACATTTCGTCCTCTTAATTCTCTAGAGTTGACCTCATACATTCTTCAGAATATGAAAGAATGGAGCCCACTATTATATCTCTGCTAACCCTGGTTGAGTCTTTTTACACATTTATTTCCTCCTGTGTACATAAGGTCCTGTGCTTTGCATATTTCAAGGTATCTAATATTGCCCTCAGGTCTCAAGAAGCACATTAGAGCATTCAGAGTCAATCTTTCAATATTCATGTATGCTCACAGGAAACCTCCATACAAGATTTAACAAATTTTTCATGAGGAGGAAAAAGCCTTAATCTTTTTGCAGCTCAATGCTAGGAATTGCCTCCCTATATAAAAATGACGGAAGCCAATTTCAACGTATTTCTGTGACTCTAAGCTAGCTGCTGATCTCATGCAGGAATGAGACCACCAGGGACAAGGTTCTGGTGTATGGTTGTGGCTCCTCACACTAAGGTCACTGCTGGTCCCCAGAGAGGCATGATGTCAAGGAATTGTAAGTCATAAAAGCAATAGCACCTATAGAGATGCAAGATTACAAACCCCCAAAATAGAATTTAAGAATAGAAACCCACCTTGCACTGACAGTTCTTTCGTGGTATTTTGTGAAGCCTCTCTCCACAGCCCCCTGAAGAAACCATGCCCATTCCTGCCATCATACTTTTATATATGCCATCTCTATCACCAACTAATTAATTATTAGACCAGCACTATTAATGAATAAAAGTGTGACCAAGTTCATAGTGGTAGATTCAGGGAACAGGGAGAAATGAAAGGACTCTATATCTGTAGTGAGGATGAACACATTTAGGAAGAATGAAGCAGAGAGGTAGGATAGGAGATTCTGAGGTAGCTCAGTTGGGGAAATGGTGACATCTCAGCTATGAACACATCCGGGGGGTGACTCAAGTAGCATGAAATTGTAGGTCACGAGAGCGAAGGTGTTGATCAATAACAGCACCTCCCTTCCAGAGTTGTTGTGAAGACGAAACGAGATAATAGATGTAAACCCTAAAGTGTGATGGCAATGGCTGGGTATTATTATTATACTGAATTCCCCAAGTAGGAGAGAAGTCACTGAGTTGGAAAGAAAGATTGTGATGAAGGGACTGGGCTCATCGACAAAGGAGAGACAGTGCTCTCAAAAATAAGATGATCTACCTTCAAAGGGTACAAGGTAGCTGAGTGAAGATGACAGAGGGAGGGTCTGAAAGTGAGAGGAAGGAAAATGAATCTGACACAGGAAGATGAAGAGGGAGGGGACAAGGAGTACATACAGGGTCTGAGAGAGAAATTTCTCTCAGTATAAAAGACTGAAAAGAGTATGAAAAGAAGAGATCAAGGATGGAAGGAAGAATGTTAGTAACTGCTTCCTGAATACAAATAAGGCAAATGACAATAGTATAGTTATTCTCATATGAGATATCCCTTGATGAGGGGTTAGATCAGACAATATCTCTATTTTGCTAACTACTTTGGAGGTCTCAGGAATTGAATGGCCTCAGATGTCTACAACAGTTAAATAAAATCTACAGAACAAATTTAAAGCTTTTATTAATATCCTTGATTTGCACATAACTCTTATTACCCCGCTCACCACCTAATAAATATGAAACGGTATATACATCAAACATCAGTAGAAACAACATAGGTTAGTTTGATTTATTTACAAACGATATTATTTTCCCTTTTAAGATCTTCACTTTCTGGCTTGACAATTTTTTTCCCTCAGTGACTGTCATTGCAATTTTCCTAAAACAAACTGATAAAATATTACTTAAAATTCCATTAGAGAACAATTTCTTTTAAGGATGTTATCAAAGACTTACCATTAGCACTAGAATTATCATAAATCATGAGTAGTATAATAATTCACATATCATGTGCATGGCAGGTTTGAATTATTAGAAACTAAGATATGGTTAGCAGTTAGTCTGGTTTAATACTTTTAGAATAATAAAAGATACCACTTTAACCCTGATTCTCCTTTTTATATTAATGGATACACTATTAATACTAAAAGACCATTTTCTGTGAAATAATTCTGTAATTAAAAATATACAAAGCCTGGTTGATTTATGACATATTGACTTTTTAAAAATTTGGGTATAATGCTATATTCTAAATGCTCCCTGACAGCTACTTCAACAACTTAAGAATACCAACTGAGCTTTTCAGAAATCCGTTTATGTTGATGATGCTGGCATTTACCAAGGCGGGATCCCACTATTTAGAAGAGTGAGTCTTTAACCTGGAGATAGCCTATTCCCAATGAGAGGGGTAGGTCAACTTTGGTAGTCACTTTGCCTTCTCTCCCTTTGTTCACTTATGCTCAGTTACACCGCTCCACGTTGGCAGTTGGGGAGCATTCAATGGGAATTTGGTACCAGATGGCCTGGACTGAGTGCTACTTTGGAAAGTTCAGTGTATCTCTAGCTGAGTAATAGACAGGTTTATTAGACATATGTATGTACACCATGGAACATTCAACTGTTCTCAAGACGATAGCTAAGGTTTTATTTAAAGATTTCCATCCATGCCTGCAGTGACACATCGTTCAAAGGCTGAGTTTTCACTGAGCAAGGGGATATATGATGGTAAAGATGAACATAAGGAAATATTTTCAGGTTGACAACATCATGTTTAGGTCCACATGCTGTTCCACTCATCCATACTGTCTCACCTCTTATCAGAGTACCCCATGTTTCAATTCCTGTCTCTACCACTTACCACCTGTGTGATCCAGGGCAAGTCCTTTCCCCTCCCTGAGCCTCATCTCTACCTCCTCCAAAGAATAAGGACTATGGCCTCTGAGGTCCCATATAGCTCTAGATCCTGGATGGAGCATGCAAGGCAGGTCAAGTTGGTCTTCACTATCCTGGGCTACTTCTGTTCCTAATGGCTCCACTTTGTGCTCTCTGTGTCCTCATTCTTCTGGTTATCTTCAGAGCTTCCCCCACTGGAGTCACAAAGTAGCACCATCCCTTCAACTTGCTCTATACCATCAATTCCAACTGTACTGTGTCCCATGGGTCCCATTCCCCCGAGGTCTTGTTCTTTAGTTAAAATAATGTGATTATGATCAATTAGATATGGCCAACATTTTATCCCTACAAGGGAACATTAATATCTTAACCCTGTTAAAATGCCAAGGCCATTAAGAAAGCCTTTGAAGCATGATCTACCTCCTCACCTCTGTCTCTTACTTTTCACGACTTCCTTCAAGACTTGACTCAGATCCCACCTCCTCCTTTCCTTGTCTCCTCAGCTGCTAGTGCCTTCCCATCAGACATTATCTTCCATCTACTCTGAAGAGATTTCATACGTAACATTATTTACCTCTTGTCTCCGCCATTAGAATTTGAACTCTTTAATGGGAAGACATGCTTTGCCTTTTTCTGTATCCCTCTTAGCACAGATATTTAGCATAGTACCTGGCACGTTGTAACTGCTAAACAACTGTTTGCTGATGGATTTGTTGGTTGCAATCACTTTAATAAGCTCAAATAAATTCATCATCTTCCCTTACCCCACAGTTGCCCTTCCCCAATGATCACTGGCACTTTGTTCCTTTCGTCCCCCAGGGTGGACCCTTTAGAGGACATCTTTGATTAATCTGCATTGAAGCACCGAGTTTTGTCATTCTCCCTTCAAAGTATCCCTTACCATCCATTCCTACTGCCATGGCCCTAGATTGTGTGCTTATCGTCTTACTCCTGAATTTTTACAGATTCCTTCTTTCTCCTACTAGAAGACATAATACGATTGTGATTTTCTACCTCACTGTGATAAGCTCTGTGAGGGCAAAGGTCATGCCTTCTACTTCGTTTTATCTTCCTTTTCAAACATCATTTGTGCTAGCATTCTGGTAGATGCTTAAATTTGATTGCTTTATTTTTATGGGTCCAAATTTTCTTACAATAATCATCATAATCGTTAAGTGAACGTAATGACTATAGTATTCCATTGGGGAGGGGGACAGAATGGTACACTTTCACTGCTCTGTTATGTCCCCATTGTAATAATTTTGGTTTATTTTTCTACAAAGGAGACATTTTCCCTCGAATATAATCTTGTTTTGACAGTCCTGAACAAATCAGGAATGAGAACTCCCAAATAAAACATGTTGGACCAAATCTTCCACCGATTAAGTCACATATTAGAAGCAAGGTAGGGAGTTTTAGAGCTTCATTCCTTCTAGTCAGTTGAGTGCTATTCAAAAAGTTGTTGTTTGGGGCCATTGAAAACTGTGCTTCTGGAAGACTTAGCAAAGCTTCCAAAGGTACACTGACAGGTGGTGGACCCACGTACAACAATGCAGGTGACATTTCTCCAATCTAAAGCAAAGCCCATCAAGCAGTTATTTGCTGGATTTTCCATTTGTTTTTAGAGAGAAAAAAGATATTTTTAAGTTTTCTGAAATCATAACATGAAATTTTAAAGAATATATTTTCATATTAATTCTTGAATATGGTTCCTTGGGCTGAAAATTAGTAATACATTTAAAAAGTAATACATTATTAGTAAGTCTGTACATAGAACTGGACAAGCATTCAACTCACAATTATGTATACTAATGGAGAAGATTTGTACAGTTAACAATAAAAGGTGGTAAACCTGTCCTGGGCTTTCTTCTAGTTGATATCAGTATTTCATAGAATCTCAGACTTGGAAGAGACCTCAGAACTGATCTAGTACAAACTAGAAGAATCTTCCCTACAAAATCCTAAAAACAAGTGATCAGTCAGCCTTTCCTTAAAGAACTTCAATGAGAGGGTACCAGTCCACTACCTTTAGAGGCACTTTGCTACAAGGCTCCCATCATTTCAGTAACAGCAACCAATTTTTCCTCGTTGGTGAGAATCAGATCTAGAATGAAAGGTCTCAGGCTCAGTAGATGTGATAGGGAGAGAAAAATGTGTGTGTGTGTGTGTGTGTGTGTGTGTGTGTGTGTGTAGGTATGTATGTATGTATATACGTGGGGGTCACAAAGAGTCGGACACAACTGTAAAACAACCAAACAATGCCAAAGTGTATGCATGTGTGTATGTGGATTTAAGTACTTAGAAGAATACTCTTTAAAAAAAGATGGGTCTGTGTTTCAGGGTGATGCTTGGGTTCATTAAAAAAGTGTATGACATACATGTCAATAAAAAAGAGCTCTATGTGTTGTCCATGAACCTGCATGTTGTAATCCAGAGTTAGACAAGAGGAATTCTTTATCTGCCTCTTTATTCTTGCATGGGTAGCTAGATCAAATTCTTGAGTGATTATGGGTCTCATTGAGGAGGCTCTTCAGTGTTGATAGACTTGATGTAATAAGCATAGTTTCACCTGCAAGTAGGCCCCTGGAGGACCTTAGCATATAGAAGGAATTTCCCTTCCATCAGAACTTTTCTCTGGATTTCCACCAAGGCAGCGGTGACATTTTTGGTGAGCATGTGTCTCTATTTTCTGCCTTATTTTAAATCAGTAATCAGAGAGCCAATGAATGTTTTTTCTTTCTTGAGGGAGATTAAGTGAGGAAGACTTTTCTCCTCCCACCTTGATTAGACTTCTCCTTTAATGGCATCTAGTCAGTAATTTCACAAACTGTAGTTTTGGTTTCAGTGAATAATGTTAGCACTGAAATGACTGCCCAGAGTATGAGAAAACAACCTTTAAGCAACTACAAGATCTCTTTGGGTTTCAAGGTTTCAGAACAGCAGTGAAGGGCAAGAATTATTTCATGCGCCATTATGTTTGTGATCGTCGGCAAGTACAATTCTCAAAGGGTTTTCAGAATTCAGACTACTGGCAAAACAATAGAAATTAAGGCCTAAACCACAGGTGCCTTGGTTAACTTTTCAAAACCCTGCGCAACTGTCACAATTATTGCGGCCAGATTCGCAGACAAGGAAGCGGATGAGCTCAATAATTGACCTCAGTAAAGTATACGGCAAAAATGAAAACCCAACACTTTGAGCCAACATAGTTTCAAGTGAGGATTGCAACATTAAAAAGTCAAACATTCTGTAAGAGTTGTTCCTTGAATGAGAATTGTGAAGTTTATATTTTAGTATAACAGAGAGCGGCCAACTTGGATAATGATGAGTTTGGTCTAAAACCAGTCCACAGCTTTTTTACCAGAATTCTCAATATGTAAAAATGTTGCCTTGTTTTTCTTTCCTTCTTTTTTTTTTTTTTTTTTGCTCCAGACCTGTGATTTTAACAGTAAGGAGGGAACCAGTTAATGGAAGTTCCCTTCAGTGATACAGACTGGTAATTCCTCCATAATTTATAATATTAAAACTTTACCTGGAGTACTGAGAGATTAAGTGACTTGCCTATATGTATTTTACATATATATGAATATATGTGACCATATACACATTTTGCATACAATTAGAGTATATCAGAGGTAAGTTTGAACTTAAAACTTCCTGAGAGCCAACTCTGTATCCCCTAGACCATGATATCTACCTGTAAAATATTTAAGAAGCAAATGTAATGAACAGCCAACCACAGTACTACATGCAGAATATCTGTTCAATCAATGTTTGTGTCATAAGGGATAAAGTGGAGGAAAAGGAAGAAGAGGGAGAAACAAAGGTAAAGGAGACTTTGGGCAGTCTGAGATCCATAGAAGCACAATTGTGTTGGATGTTAGATCTTTAAACAAAAGTTTACAAGACTCAGGCAATTTTTAGCCGAAGAGAAGGTTGAGGCTCAATATTCTGTCAGTAAATAAAGACATGTCAAAGAACAGTTGCAATCAGCACTTCTCCATCTTCACTGAGAGGAAATTATGGGGAAATGAGCTTAAATTGGAGCAACAAACATTTAAGTTAATTCCAAGAAAAAAATCATGTAAGAAAAATTCTTGAGAAAGCACATTTTGACAAACTGTAACTCACTCAAAACATTTCACGGGAAGAAGGTATATGGGAAAATTGGCCAAGAGAACAAGATAGTGCTAAAGGAACAATATTAAGGGCACCAAACCAAAGTTATGTTTAAAAATCATGGGAGAAATAAGAAAGAAACCATATTAACTAAATAATGACAAGAAGCAAAAATGAGTATAAAATTTGTATGGGAGCTAACAAGGTGTAGTATAACAAAATAGAAAAATATGTATAAGAATAAAGACGTGGTAAATCAAACGACTTTCCAAAAGCACAGAGAAAGAGATTGGATATAGAAGAGAATGTTGCCACATTGTTCAATGGTTTTGGAATTTGCTTACTAGAAGATGTTCCTTTGCTTCAGGTCAACCCATAGGCTTGCCACCAAAAAGACTATTTTATGGAGAACTCACATGGGGCAGGCAATCACATGGTGGTCAGAAGAAGCGATACAAGGACACTCTCAAGGGCTCTCTCAAGAACTTTGGAATTGATTATGTAACATGGGAGGCCCTGGCACAGGCTGCTCAACATTGCGTGCCCACATCAGAGAAGGTGCTGGGCTCTATGAGCAAAGCAGAATGGAAATAGCTCAAAGGAAACAGAGAATGCACACATTTGGAGTATCCACCCCAAATGTTCACATGGACTATTTGTGCCCACCCTATGGTAGAGCATTCCGAGCTCGTATTGGTCTGATCAGCCACAGTCGGACACATTGAAATTTGACTTTATCACAGTGATGTCATTTTGGTCCTCTTCAGGAATGAAGGACAGCAACCAATCCTGGAGAAATACCTTAGGTTGGAACCATGAGCCAAATGGCCCAATCCTGTTCTCCTTTCTAATTTTTGCGGGTGCAGCACTGTTAATCAGCTAATTCAGGAGCAGTTTGGTTTCCAAAGCAATATGG
This sequence comes from Bettongia penicillata ogilbyi, assembly GCA_023548195.1. Lineage (NCBI taxonomy): Eukaryota > Metazoa > Chordata > Mammalia > Diprotodontia > Potoroidae > Bettongia > Bettongia penicillata. The sequence goes on from JAJHZJ010000098.1 coordinate 198,416, forward strand.
AGATTTCATAAAACATTTATCTTTAATTCCACAATACAGCTAATTTGGGGATGTTATAAAATGGGATGTTCAGGGAGAATCATAGTTGTCTGTGGCAAGCTTGGTATCACAGATGGTCTTCAAATATTTATCTATTTAATATGCTATACCCAGGGTTCCTTCTACATATGATTTCACTAAAACATTTCAATTCCTTTCATTGGAATTGGTTCCTATATTTATTATTGTCCGCTAGGAAGGTGCACAGATTAACATTCTCACTCATTCAATTGAAAGGAATGGAAAACAGGATTTGATATGCTATCTACACAGCAGGGAAATTACCAGACTACAAATTCTACCTTTACAATATTACTTGCCTTGACAGAAAAACAATTTCCCCCTCCCCTAGAGTTTTTGTTTCTTAGCTTTCAGTAAAGGTAACCACTAGTTAGATTTTAATGGAAAAAAAATTTAAAATAGAATTCAATATGGAAGCTTTAGAATATTCATGTGGCTATTCTCCACAACGGCTAAGGCAACATCTTGAATTGAGGCTTTGTATTTCAGTCTCATGTAATTCTATGACAATATAGCTATTTTGTGAAAAGTTGGGTGAGTTAAAAGGATAGAAAAGAACGACTACAATTTTATGGCACCATATACCCACAGCTACAATTCCTCCCCTCTCCCCTGCCATGGATCAAGTGCTTTGAATAGCAAAGATCATTTCAACCAAAGAAATGTTCTATTTTCCACAATAATACTTTACATATGAAGCATAAAGCCCTTTCCATTTTTTTCAGAGTGCTTTCACATCCATTATCTGTCACATTTGATTCTCACAAGACTAAAAGATAGATGTCTATATGTGTGTGTGTGTAGGTAGATAGAGAGACAGATGTAGATGTGTACACACACGCTTTCCTCGTTGCAGAGATGAGGTAATAGGGAAGAGGGGAATGGTTACCTGACTTACCTAAAGTCATGCACTTGGTAAATGAAAGAAAAAGGTCTGTGAGCCTCCGATCTTCTAACTCCTTTTATCCCTTGCTTTATATTAAGGTTCTTTATAAAAATCTGACACTGACAAATCAAGTGACAAAGATTTACTAAGCATCTCCATGCAGGGCACTTTCCTATGCACTATGGGGGATGCAGATATGTATAAGACCTGGGCCATGACATCAAGGAGATTAGAAACCAAGGAAGGGCCCAGGAAAGATACCCCCAAATATAATAACAAAAGAGAGTGGATGTAAGTAGCAAAAGGATGATCTTAGATTATGTCTAGGTTCTAGACAGTAAGTACCAGAAGACTGTGCTCAAGTGATCCAAAAGGTCCCGTGTTCTAGTTACAGAGGAGAGAGGGCACAAAGTGGGATGCTAGGAAGAATAAAATATCTAGAACTGGAAAAGACCTCTGAGGTTATCTAGTCCAATCCCCTTCATTTTTCAGATGAGAAAGGAAGTTAAGTAATCTGGCCCAGGTCATACAGGTAAAAAGTTGCAGAACTGAGATTTGAACCTAGGCCCTCGAATGCTAAAGTCTTTTCCAACTGTACCCTGCTGCCTTTGAGTCTACAAAAATATTGTGGATGCTGCTGCTGCTGATGAAAGGAGAGTAAGATTTAGATGAGCAGAAAGGAAATAAAATAGCAACCTAAAGCAAAGGAACCTGCATGAACAAAGGCTGGGGAACTTTGAATTCTCCTAACATGCTTCAGGGACAACAAATACAACGTAGCACCAGTGGAGGCTCTTGGTGGTGAAATGCTGAAGATGCAGCTGGAGTCAGATTGTAATGGGCCTTGCATATCAGGCTAAAGAATGTGGATTTTATTCCACAAGCAACACGGATCTAATCAGTTTTATTAAGTGTGAGAAGGATATTTGATTCTAATGTAGTATTTTAGGAAAATTAATCTTGCTGTGGTATATAAGATCAATTAGAAATTGAATCTATTAATTTTTGTCCATTAAAAGTATGTCTTGAAAACCATCAATTCGGTGATATTTAAGAGGAAAGCAACATATTACAAATCTGAAGCAAACAGCTCTAGTATGGCCTTCATAAAACAAAATCAGCTCCATTCTAGCCCATGGACTAGTCTCTTTGTCCTCCGTGAGAGCAGGGATTCTCTTTTACTTCATTTGTATCCCAAATACTCAGTATAGTGACTGGCGCATAGTAAAACTTAATAAAGGTTTATTGACTTAACTGAATGAATTTTTTTTTCCAGGCTTGTTCCTTTTTTATTTTTTCAAATACTGATTTTTTCCCCCAATCACATATAAAAAAATCTGCAACTTTTAAAAAAAAATTGAGTTCCAAATTGTTTTCCTCCCTCCATGACCCCCACTCCCATTGAGAAAGCAAACAGTTTGACGTGGATTATATATGTGCAGTCGTGTAAAAAAATTTCCAAATGTGACTAGATGGTTCCAAGGCTGCTAAGGGACATAGTGACAAGGAGTCAGAAAGACCTGAGTTGAAATCTGGCCTCACAACTGCTGGGTAACTCTGGCCAAATCACTTCACCTCTATCTGCCTCAGCTTCCTCATCTATAAAATGGGGGTAATAGTATATATGCTCCAGAGCTGTTGTATGGATCAAATGAGGTAATGTTTGTAAAACACTTAAATACAGTTCCTGGAACGTACTATGTGCACAATAAATTCTTGTTTCCTTCCTTTCAAGAGTAGAACAAAAATTAAACTTAGTGAACTTACAAAGGTAAATTTACAATGAGAAAGGAAGGTCCATTGATCAATCATACAGGAAATTATGGCAAGGATGTTTGTATCCAGGTTGCCCCACATACAATCAAGAGAAGTCTCTAAAAGTGTGGCTCCTATAAAATTGTGGCTCATGCCAAATCCAAACATACTTGAGGATGCAACATCTGAAATTGATGGCAACCTTCTCATGTGAATGCAAGCTCTTTGCCGTTACTAGGAAGGTAGAGGCTTTCTTTCTCCTCCATTGAACTGACAAATCTGTATATTAAAAGCCACCAACAATCGGAACACTTTAAGAGACAATAAGGACTAGTAATGAAACAATTCAATGAAACAATAAGAGGAAATATTGTGAAGTAGAAGCCTTTCTACCCTATGGGATGAAAAGGGGGTTGTTTTCCAGACCACTTTTTTGGAGAACACACTTTGGATGGTGGGAGAGAAGACATTAAAGCAGCAGCAATAGCTATTTTTCTGTTGTCCTTCAACCTGCCTCTCCAAATTGAGCTATAGGCATCAGCATCTCTTAATAATTTAGCCTTTGCTTAGAGATCTTTCTCTATATTCACCCTGTACTTTGTCAGAGCATAAGTCCTGTTATGCCAAAGAATTGTATTCAAGGCATCAGGACTTGATTTCTCAGCGTGGATTATTCCATGGTAGAGAGCAGCACTGGATTACAAGATCGTAGCATGGCAACTTCACCTCCAGACACATTTGCAGAGTTTCCATCCCAGAGAATGCTCCCTAGCTGTGCACCTGTATGCATGTTTGGAAAAATGATTGCTCTTTTGCCTTTTGAATTAGTTGTTCATCATCACCAGTTTCCTTCCCCATCACTTAACTCCCTGGGCTTTTAAGACTGCTCATGGCTAGACAGATACACTTGGGTTTTTTTCCTTTAAAGCTAGATGTTTCATGTGAGGTATTCACATTTTCAGTAAAAGGAACACAGAGTTTTGGTCTATGTCTTGAATAATTGATTTCATCTTGATAATCTGTGGTATCCGTACTGATAAATATCACCTGAGAACCATGCTTTCTGTCGTCTTTTCTCAATGCTGCAGCAATGAACTTGTTGGAATTTTTATTCTTAGTCTTAGATGAAGGCTAACCTGATGGAATGGAATGAACTCCCTAGAGAGTTGGTCCTTAAATTTTTCATTTCCCACTTATGGCATCTTATTTGAAAGTGGAATTAATGAGTTTCTGAACTTTGTGAACCAGGCTGTTTTATTGATTTGGCTGAATAGTTTTAAAAGAAACAAAAGCAGGAAAGACAAAATGGAAGATTGGGAAAATATGTGACTCATGTCTCCAAAAAGTTAGATTCTCCTAGAAGCTCTCAATTTTTCTTGTTTTCTGTTGTAGCTAATGAGTTCTGAAGAATCCTTACCAAGTTACTCACTATCCCATTCCTAACTGTGAGGAGCAATCCCAGATTGAAAAGAGTAAATATGAGCTGTGGAAACAAGTTCAATTGAGTCCTTGAATGCAGCAGAAGGCAGAATGATCATTTTAATTGCCCCTGCTATGCTGTTGTGAAGATTAAGAGCATTGCCCCAAACATCAAGGGAATGGGAGAGGACCCAATAGTTCTCTCTTCCCTTCTACCCAGAGCACTTGGAGTATTGTGGGGTGGGATGTGGCAGGAAGGTGGGAACGAAGGGTCAATGAGGTAGAACACTAAGGAAATGGATAAGGAGGCCAAAGGCTTTCTACCATGCCTTAGCACCATGACTAGTTCAAAGTTAAGTATTAATATGTATTTGGTACTTAATAAGCATTTTTTGCTTACTCAACACTTGTTGAATGAATGATGGAGTGTTTGTATGGCTTTACAAATAGGTAGTTTTTTTTTCCATTGGAGAAAAAAAGATACACGATTTGGAATGTTGAAATCCAAAGTCAATTGCTTTAGCTTGCGAAACTCTTGCAGTCCTCCTCCCTCAATCTGGTGTACGAAGTTTCAATTAAGCAATCTTTTCATGATTATGGAGTAAAAAAACCTAAAGAGTTCACCAGCAAGTCAGACTGTCCCTGTGCCTGTTTTTATGCCTGGTTTCTGAGTCTGCCTTATTATCAGTCTGGGTTAACTAGCCCCATCTCTGTCCTGGCTATGATTCAAATTGGCATCTTAGAACGGTCCTGACAGATGACTTTTTCTGCTTGCCTAACTGTGGTCTTTTGAGTTCATGATCCAGGCTAAGAGCTTTCCTTAGCATCCTAAGCTCCTCAAACCAGAAGAGTCTCGGCACTCCTGCATCCTGAACAGCATGGTAAGTACATAAACCAATTCAGTGGTGATCCTCCTATTCTTTAGTATTCTGGTACAATTTGACAAAATGAATTCAAAGTCCCACTCTTCTATTCACTACTTTAATGGCCTTAGGCAAGTCACTTTGGGCCTCAGTCTCCTCATGTATAAAATGAGTGGATTGGACTAGGGTCCTTTCCAGCTCTAGAGTCTGTTTCCCCTGTCCTATATATACATAATTCCTTCCACAGTGGACAATGTATGAAACTCAATCTACTTACCACAGTCTGATCATTAACTTGGATCACTTCATCCCCAGGATCAATTTGCTTGCACTGGTCAACATTGGACTAAAAAACAAAAGAAAAGAGGAAGCATGTTAAACAAGAATGTTGGAGAGCCTTCAAAAAGAATCCTAGGATGATTCTAAATGTTGAAAAAGTGTCAGCATCAACAAGGATAACATTTGCATCAAGGACAATAATAATGTAAAGGATACAAATATAAATAAATCACAGAGGACTAGGAAACCACGGTCGCCAAATGTCACATATTTTGTCAGATGTAGTCACTGCTGTGTTAGTTTTGCTTACTCATTTTTTCACTTTTTCCAACGAGAGTTCTACTGGGGTAGGGGAAACTATAAGGAAAATGTCTGTGTTATAAAAAGAGAAGGCATTAATATGACTAATTTAAAAAAGAAAAAAAGCACATTTAACCAGATTGTACCTATACATTATCATACATTATACATTATATATCATACGTTCAAAATAAAAATCAAATTAAGAGTTAAGACTCAAACATACACAAAAGTACCACAGGGACTATGATAGCTAGGTAGCACAGTGCATAGAATGCTGGGCCTGGAATCAAGAACGCTCATCTTCATGAGTTCAAATCAGCCTCAGACACTTACTAGCTATGTGACCCTGAGCAAGTCACTTAGCCATTTTTGTGTCAGTTTCTCACCTATAAAATGAACTGGAGAAGGAAATGGCAAACCACTCCAGTATCTTGACCAAGAACACTCCCCAATGGGTGACTAAAATGACTGAAAAACGATCGGGGGACTAGGGACTAGGTTTCCCAGCCTCAAGAATGTTAAAAATGTTAAAAATGAACACATTATAAACTATACGTGCTAAAGAGATGAACACCTTCTTCCATAGAAATTGGGAGGAACCTGATATATAAAAAACTATTCTCATTGAGCTGAGGCTGCAGAGGGCACAGTGGTTCATGGTAAAGAATTTAAATATTTTACTGGTCTGCTGCACAATTTAGATTGGGAAGCACTGAACTAGAATATGAATACTTTGGAAACAGTGATTTTCAGTCATTACATTCATTTTTTCCCACAGACCGACTTGAAAATAAATACAGAGCTCACCTGCCTGGCAAGCTTGCGTACCGAGAACATAGTTGAGAATTAGGAAATAAAAAACAACAAAAACAACAACATTTCTGAATATCTAAAATAAATGGCACAGGGTCTCTATATTAAAATCATGTATCTAGTTCATAAAAGTGTAAAAGGAGCAGGTTGGGCTCTGAGGTCCCTTCTAGCTCTACACATATGATTCCATGATCAATTACACTGTTCTAATTTTCTTGCTTTGTTTTGGGATGAAGATGTTGGTGAGAGGAAGGAAACAAGTTTAAAGGACAATGGACTTGGAGTAGACATTCTTCAAGTATATGATTTACCAAAAGACAGGTACTGTGTATGTGTGCATGTCTGTATGAAATCTACTACGGATGGCATTGACCTCAACACAGGTACAGAAAGCCTTAGGTATGAGGGTCTACCTCCCGAAATATTGGAACTTAAAATCACATACTATTGGGGCAGTTGGAACATACAGAGAGGATCATTTTGTCTAGGAACCCCTCACTTTATAGGTGCAGAAAGTAGCTCAGAAGGAGGAAGAGATCATGCTCTGGGATTAGAACTCAGGCCTCTGGACTTATAGGCCATGGTTTTCTACTAGCACACTATCTTAAGTTCATATTAGGCATTCTCTGCCTCCTCTTATTTGGTTCTCTTTGCTCCTGATTTTCTTTTCTGAGAGGCATTTAGGTTTCATAGGCACTCTGATGGCAATATTTTTATAATTGTAAATGTTTAAGCAATGAAAGACAATTTTACCAACTTTTGAGTCATATAAACAAGAAGATGGAAGATTAGACATTTTTCTGTTTCCCACAACCTCTCAAATCTCTCCAGAACAGAAGTTATATGACAAAGATAAAGCAATTTCAACTGCCTATATGATCTAATACATCTGGAATCCAAAAGAAGGTTAAAAAAAAACCTGTTCAAAACCCATGAATGGATACTGACCAATCATGAACTCACTCATTACCTCTCTCTACTTCCTACACTACCAGCAGACCCAAGGACATGACACAGGATTAAAACAAAGCTCTGAACATCTGGTGCTAGGTCAAAAAACAAACAACAGAGGGAGTGGGACAGGCTACCAGGACAGGACTGCATGTATGAGGAGGGAAGAGGGATGAACTGTGCAGAAAACTTGAGGAAAAGAACACAGCACCTAGCTGGCCCCATTTTTGATCACTCAAAGTCACTTGGGGCAGAGACCTAGGCTGGTGAACTGTGAATTGCTCAACGTAGAAAGAAACTTAGATGCTTCAATATCTGGTCCCCAAAGAAACCATGTTCAGAGAGGACACAGTTGGAAAGTGAGTGAAAGGGAAAATAAAAGGGGAGAAAGAATGAAATTACCAAAGATTTCAGGAAGAAGAAAACTCAAAGACCCAATTCAATTTGAGAAGAGAATGAAATGACAGCATGCTGTTCCCAAATGGTTCAAAGGAGAAATGAGAATCATGAGAGAAGAATTTGTGGCTTGAACTGCAAAAATAATGGACAGAATTAAAGAAAAACTGGAATCTACAATGGACAGCTTTGCTAAAGAAACAAAAGAGAGAACAGAGAATAGATTGAGAATGCAAATACAAAGAAGTGAAAGATAATCTAGAAGAGAAGCCAAAAAAGAAATTATGCTCACTATGCAAAGAAAACATCCTGATCTTGTGGATGAGCTTCACAGAGACATCCTCAAGATCACAGGTCTCCAAGAAGGACGTGACAAGATAAAAAACCTTAATATCATAATAAAGGAAATAATAGAACTACCCAGAACTTCTGAACATAGAAAATGAAAATCCAATGGAAAGAATTCACAGATTTCCTCAAAAAACAAATAAAAAACAAAACAAAGTAAAATGCAAAGCTGCAAACTCTAAGAGAGATAGTGGTCAAATTTGACAATTCAATTCAGAAACAAAAGTTCCACAAACAATTAAGAAAAAGACTTGCAAACACAAAGGAAAAGACGTTTGGCTAACACAAGACTATTCTCTACTACTAAAAAATATGGAAGGGAAGAGAATAATGTGCTTCTAGAGAAATGGAACTCAGGACGCAGCCCAGGGTCTCTCACCCTGCAAAACAGAGCTTAACCATACATGAAGAAAAGATGGACTTTCAACAATAAGGAAGAATTTGAAACATTTTTAGAAAGAAAACTAGAACTGAGGAGATTATTTGCTTTTCAAATACCCCCTCCCAAACAGATATGTAAGAAGAGTAAATAAACGCAGCAGTCAAGGACAGCAACAACACCAGGGCGACAAAAGAATGACCAATAAGAATCTTATTTCTAAATGTCCACAAGGACATAGTGGTGAAGAGTGGAAATATGGTAGAGGTGCTGGTGAAGAAGAAGACAGGGGCCTTGTGGACAGACTCTGGCAACACCCTGCTTACAGGGGAATTTTTTTCTTAATATGGGAGAAAGGGGTTCTTTCTACATTACAGGAAAGGGGTGAGGGGAACAGAAAGACAGAGAGTAATGTATGATGTACCAATGTCAAATTAGGTAATGAGAGGGAGAAAGAGAGAGAGAGAGAGAAAGGGGGGAGAGAGAAAGAGAGAGAGAGAGAGAGAGAGAGAGAGAGAGAGAGAGAGAGAGAGAGAGAGAGAGAGAGAGAGAGAGAGAGAGAGAGGGAGAGGCAGAGAGAGAGAGAGAGAGGTAGAATTCCAATAAATTGTGATCAGATAAGGGAATTTCAGAGCTCATGTACATGGAAATGGTACACTTGTTGGGGACGGTAAGATCAAAGGTACGACTATCTTTGTGTACGGCTGAGATGGAGTAGAGGAGTAGGTCACTGGAAATGAGGAAGCTGAGGAAGTAGGAGGTTGGGGGTATTTGAGGGAGTGTCAATATATATACGTTGAAATCCCCTAGTATGAGGGCAGAAGGTTGTGAGAAGGAAAAGATTGTGAGCTAGATACGGAACTCTTTGAAAAAGGAAGAGAAATGTCCTGGAGGTCTGTAAACAACAGCTACCAGAATTTTAATTGGGTAGTTGATATTGACTGAGTAAACCTCATCGGAACCTCAAAGGAGGTTACTGAATGATGGTGGTAAGGGAAGAACTTGGAAGCAGCAAGGAGACGTAAGGAGTTTCCCCAATTCCTTCATTTTGACCACTGAGTTGAGCAGGCTTGAGTAAAAGTACAACCAGTGCTAGAAGGGGTAGCCAGGGAGGCTGTGACATCAAGAGGGAGCAAAGTGTCAGTGAGAGTCAAAAGATGGAAGAAGTGGGAAATTCCAGAGGGCACAGTGGAATGAGTAGGTGGGTAACTCTGGGGAAGGCCACAGTGAAAACTAAAGTGAATGGCAATAAGAATTAGGCAGAGAAAGATAGGGAATAGTGTTTGAATGATGACCAATGGAGTTCAGAATCACTGGGATGGATAGAGTATGACCAGAGGGGAATTTGTTAATCATTAGGGCAAAATTTCAGAAAGATTTTCAATGTCAGTGGAGTTATGCCCTCAGAGTGGAGTCCTTTCAGAACCTTGGGCAGTTCAGGTAGGGAGCAAGAACTGGGAACAGAAGGAATAATGCTAGTCTCCTTCCCCCAAGGCAGGAAACCTGATGGAATGACTCTTTCTCCTCACTTCAGCAATAGGAGATTGTTATGATGGAATGGTGCTTCTCTTTTCATAAGAGGCTGGGGACCATCCTCTGGTTAAAAGCATATGGTTAAAAGATGCAAATGTCTAAGATGGAATGGCAGGGATGGTCAGTTAGGTATTTATAGATGCCTTCTGCATCCACTGGATAATTCAGCCATGCCTGTTCCCTAATCCATCCTCCTAGTGTTGCCATGATGCTTGGGCTCTCTCATCCCCAAGAAACTTACTTGCACTAAAAAGTTAAAGACTTAATATTTACTAGAGCATTTTCAATTTTTTAATCTGACCAAGATTACTCCAAAGTAATGAATCTCTAATGGAGAAAATTCAGCTATCAGTAGATGCAGGGTAAGAAAGAGAAGCAAAACCTCCCTGCTGCACTTACCTGTCAGCCATGAACAAGAGGCAGCTAACTTGGTATGTTGCAAAAAGCTATTTCACATTGTGTGTCACTATGACACATATTTTATGTAATAAATTAGTTATTTATAGCACTTCAATAATTCATGGATGTGTGATTTCATCAATGAGGCAATTCCCTTCACTGATGCAGACTGCAATTCCATGACTTCAGAGGCTCTTAGATAATTCCTGTGAGTATCACTTTGTGAGCAATCTGCTAGGTGAAGTCCTTACACAAAGCATCTGCCATAAAGACTGCACTTCCAGTCTTGCCAGCTTGATGTGATCTGCCAAAACTTTTGCCCTACCACCAAGGTCTTCTAGAACCCTGAGGCATTTCCACAATGGGAGTAGGACTTTGATGGTCACAAATACCTCCATCAGCATTCTCTGTGGTAACTTTATTGTGAAGGACAGTTATTAGTTGAGGGAAGGCCTTATGACCTCAATGACAAGTTCTAAGACATGAAAATATTTATTCTGGCTTCCTGATGTATGGAATTTCACAACATGTGTGAAATTCAAACATGCTTTTGGAAATTCCAAACTCTTCTCCTTTATGTATGGGTACCAAAGGCTTTAATCTAAGCAGAGCTGCTTAAAGCACCAACAGTGCCTCAAAAGAAACGTGAAAGGACCTTAAGGCAGGAATTTGTGAATTTTTTTCCTTCTGTGGATATTTGGCCTGACCTACACAGCAAAGCCCTGCCTTGTCCAAGTCGCTAAGTATTTATTAGGCACCAATCATTTACAAGTCTTTGGAACAGACTGAGAGAAATGCAAAGATAAATAAAATCTCTCACTTCAAGGAACTGACAATCTAGCTGAGGCATTTCTAATCTGTAAGTTTAATAAAAGCTTAAACTCAGTTACATATGAGCTTTGAACTCCTAGAGATCTGCTACATTTTCTAGTTTCTCCACAGGAAGCTCCAATTACTACTGTGTTTTTTTAATGACACTAAAAATATATCCTTTAAAATGTAAAGAGACAGGTTTTAACTACTGAGAATGGACTCTCTAATTTGAAAATGATAACTTTAACTTTCCTATCAAGGATACTAAAAGGCCATGGTAACAACTGATTACTTAACTAGAAACAGAAAGAATCCAAAACAGCAACTAGGGAAGCAAAATCGAATGTGAGTTTATTTGGCAATAGCTCGAGAGGAAAGGCTTACTTAGCTCAGTGATTGCTACAGTACACTCCCTGTTTGGCTCTCTCCTTCATTCTTAAGCTAACTGGTCACTCAGATGAGGTGAGGCCATGGGACTTTGGCTTCAGCCAATGCTTTTGAGACAGAGAATTGTTCCTGGGGTGCTTAGTGCAAATTATAACTATAGAACTTTATTCAAGAAAAAGCAGCACCACCACCTCTTTTCCAATCTAGGGTTTTTTCCCAGACTAAAAACTGCAGAGGGTTCTCTAATTGTTTTCCCTGTTCCCTCCAATCTTTTCCATTGGGCACAAGTTGGTGGCGTAATACCATAGGTGTTGGCAGAAAACTCTCTAATAAGGGGTACTATTAATAAGACATCTTTACAGAATACTTCACAATTTACAAATAACATTGCTGGCGATATCACTGTGAGGTGGATGGTACAGATATTACTCCCATTTGACAGAAGAGGGATCTTAGGAATCCCCACCCATGCATCCTACTCATTTGAGTAACTTTTAATTCCTATTACTCCAATCATATCATTCCTCTCCTCGAAAATCTTCTGTAGTTCCCTAATGCCCACTGAATTAAGACATAAATTCCAGATCCTAGTGTATTCTGGTATTTAAGACCTTCTATAAATGAATTCAAGTTTTAAATGTTGATTTTATTGCTTTACTGTGACTCTGAACAAGTGACTTTTCTTCAGTTTGTTTTTTTAATCTACAAGATAGGACAGAGGAGTTAAACTAGGTGATCTCTATGGCCCCCTTCCAAAAATGCCATGTATCATTTTAATGAATCACTCTGAAATGAACAGCTGTGCACTGAAGGAGTTAAGATTATTACCTACGTGTAACCCCAAATTAAGTGTTCTTACCACTACTCCATCGTGCTTTTTTGATGTTGTCTTTCCAGTACATATTTTATTAAGGAGGTAGAAGTGATACTTAGATACAGGTGGAGTCAAGAAGGGAATGGACTATTTTCAATTCCTGAGAGTTCACACTTTACCTGACCTCAACCATAAACAAGGAGTCCCTCCCTTTGACTTGTCTCACACTAAATTATTTATCATCTCTTTAAATTAAAATCTAGCTATGAGGTCAATTCTCCTTGAGAAGGGAAAAGGAATCAATTTGTAGCCATGCCAGAAAACACACGCGCGTGCGCACACGCGCACACACGCACACACACACACACACACCACTTTGAAGCCTTTTTATTTCATTCCACACTTTTACCAGGGAAAGAAGTCTTATGTGGTTTTCTGTTTCCTTGTATTAGCTGCATGGTTTGAAGATTGGAGGAGATTAGCTTGTGAAAGATTTATGTTTTTCATTTGGTCAACTGACAAATCCTCTTATTAAAAAATTTATGTACTTTTAAAAAGAGAGCTGTTTTCCCTTTGCTATTAATATAATATTTCTCTTGTAGCAAAACATTAATGAGGATTTAGTATTAAAATACAACACAATTTATTCTTCCATAGCTCATTATAAGGTTAGTTTCTGAATCTTCAAGAGAATGCACAGTCAATTCATCTACCAAAATCGTTTGGCTAAAAATGAGATGGTTTAGCTAAACATTTGAACTGTGTGATGTTCATCAGAAACCAAGTGACATGAAAATTGCTTCCTACTCTTTACAAGGCAACATCTTGAGAAAAATATGGACAAAATTTCATAAACTAACCACTCAAATTCAAAATCTGAGAAAAAAAGCACTTTAGAAAAAGAAAGGGAAATTAAAGCATAGGAACACTTTTTGTCATCTATTAATGAAACTAGAAAAAAAATGACCTTTAATGAAATTTGGAACTGATTACCTTTGCCAAGTTCTCAGAAAATCAAGGGAAGGAAACCACAAGAAGAATGCTCTAAATATTCTAAACTATCTAGAGGGAAACTATCAATTCTAAATAGGATCATTATCCAAATTAGAAGGAAACTTAGAGATTCATATGGTCCAGACTCATTTTGCAGAGAAATAAATTGAAATCCAGAGATGGAAAATGACTCACAAAGAATTAACAGAGAAGCCTTTTCAAAAACAGGATGTTCAGAACCCAGAATATAAATCTGCACTATTGCTCAGACTTAGGAGTGCTAGGTTTAGGTTCAGAAGACCTGAGTTCAAATCCCAGTTATACTATTTAATACTTGTGAGTCCTTGGTCAAATTCCTTAACCTCTGTGAGCCCCAGTTTCCTTATCTGGAAAATGAGAGGGTTAGACTATATGATCATTAAGGTTATTTCCTTTCTTCTTTTTAAAAAAAAATATTTTAAATTAAATTTTCTTTTTAGTTTCACATTTTCTCCCTTTCACCTCCTCTTTTCCCACCCGCTGAAAAGGTAAGAAAAATAAAACCTGCTACAAATATGTAAAGTCAAACAAAACAAATTGTAATACTAGCCATGTTCAAAAAAAGAAAGAAAAGAAAATATGAGTCTATCAGCTTTCAGTCTAGAGATAGATAGCATGTTTCATCATCAGTCCTTTGGAATTATGGTCATTATGTTGATCAGAGTTCCTAAGCCTTTCACAGATTTTTTTATATTTTTGTTATTACTGTATAATTATTATCCTCATTCTGTTCATTTCACTTGACATTATTCTTATAACTCTTCCCAGGTTTATCTGAAACCATCCCCTTCATCATTTCTTAAAGCACAATAGTATTCCATGACTTCCATCTACCATAACTTGCTTAGCCATTCCCCCATTTAACGGGAACCCCCTCTCAGCTAACAATTCTTTGCCACCACAGAAAGCTCTGCTCTAAAGATTTTTGTACATATGGATAATTTTCCTTTTTGATCTCTTTGGTAGCTTGATTGGTATGATTAGGTAGCATTGTCATTTTTATTCTATTAGCTCAGTCTACCCATGAGCAAGGAATATTTCTCAAATTATTAAGATCTGCCTTTATTTGTGCAAGGAGTATTTTGTATTTGTGTTCATATAGTTCCACTCTGTGTCTTGGCAGGCAGACTCCCAAGTATTTTATATTGTCTATAGTTATTTTAAATGAAATTTCTCCTTTAAAAACTCTTCCTGTTGGACTTCATTGTTAATATAATAGAAATGTTGATGATCTGAGGGTTTATTTTATATCCTGCAACTTTGCTAAAGTCGTTAATTGTTTTTTCATTGTCTCTAGAGTTCTCTAAGGTAATCATCATATGATTTGCAAATGGTGATTTTCTTTCCTATTTGCTTATGCTTATTCCTTCAATTTCTTTTTCTTGTCTTTTTGCTATAGTGAAAGTATTGCAGAACACTGTTATTCTAGTATAATAGTGAATAGTATCAGTGATAATCAACATCCTTACTTTATCCCTAATGCTATTAGAATAGCTTCTACCTTGTTCCCATTATAGATAAAAGCTGGCTTTTCGTTTGAGATAAATGCTACTTATCATTTTAAGGAAAACTCTACTTAGTCCTATGTTTTCTAGGGTTTTAAACAAGAATGGGTAATATACAATATCAGAAACTTTTTTTATCTATTGAACCCTTACATGATATTTCTTATTTTGTTAATAACATATAATTATGTTTATAATTTTCATAATATTGAACCAGTCCTGTCCTCTTAGGATATATAGCCTGGTCATAATGTATGATTGCTGTGATAATGCTATATTCTTCTTGCTACTATTTTATTTAAATTTTTTGCATCAATATTCATTACAGATACTGGTCTATAGTTTTTTCTCTGTTTTGACTCTCGGTAGTTTAGGTATCAAGACCATATATGTACTATAGAAGGAATTTGATAGGACCCATTTTTTATTTATTTTTAAAAACAATTAATATAGTATTAAATTAACTGTTCTTTAAATGCCTGATAGAATTCATTGGTAAATCCATCTAATCCTGTTTTTTTTTCCATTGGGAATTAATTTGTGTCTTCTTCAATTTCTTTTTCTAAGATAGGGTTATTTAAGTACTCTATATTTTGTTAATTTGGACAATCTATATTTTTGTAAATATCTATTTCATTCAGATTGTCAGTTTATTGGCTTTCTAGATCAGGATTTGTTCCTTTACATTTTCTAGTACTTTTGTCAATGGGCTTTCATGGGGAGCTAGGTTGTACCTGCTCACTAGTACTCACCCATCAAAACTCCATCTGCCCCTAAAGTTACTTCCAACTCTAAATCTATAAGGCTTACTGTTCTCACTAGATGAACTGTTCTCCTATCCTACCACCTTCCCATCCTCAGTCTCTCTCTTCACAGAACAACATTTTTTTTACTAAGACAAATAAACAACATCTATCTGTGAAATTTATTACCTAATTTCCAAATGTGAACTTAAACCCTTCTAAAACTGCACAATGATAAGCTCTTTGACACAAGCAGATGGTCAGGGGGACAGCTGATGTCTAATTATTAACCTTCCTTACTTCAATAGAATTCATACCTCAGGGATTTGTTATCATCCTGGTGATCATACTTTCTTCCCCAATACAGATTTTCCCCAACATCAGCCTTTGCTGATAACCTAGAACCTTCAAACATTATCAGATTTCAACACTGGAAGCAAATCAGAAACATATTCTACCCAAACCAAGCATGATAATATCTGACTGTGACAACCTATTTGCAACAAAATTTCTCATAATGATCACACATGTGCATACAGATGCAGCTTTGCTTCCTGCTCCCACATCTGGAGGAAAGGAATACAAAATTAGAAAACTCATTTACAAACACTTAGAAAATAAATTAGCTGCCATAGGGGGAAAAATTCTCAAGACTCAATATTTCTTCGACTGCTTTTATGTAAAACACTGAATTAGTAAGTCTATTTGATTAAATTAAAGCCCCCAAATAATACACTAATTTGCTACTATTAAGGATGCCTAGAGTCTAAGTGTACAGAAAGGTACATCAACTCAGTGTTGAGGAAATGCCAGCCCAATGTAACTGCACAGAGGCCCACATTCTCTCTACTTTCCTATCATTGACCATTGCTCCTCACAATCTCTGGATTACAGCCTTCCAAACTGGAGAAAATGGAGTCCACTAAAAAGAGGAGGCTTTATTTCAACAGGTTTGATATTGTATACATAAATATACACACTTCCAATTTCCTTATTTTGGAGTATTATGATGGCAGATATTGCTGATTTTTTTATATATGAATATACAAGCATACATACGGAGAGAGTGTGTTAGCTGAGCATCAAGACATTTTGCTAGAAGAAAAAAATGAAAGTAAAAGAAAATCCAATTTAATCAGTTACTATTAGAAAAATGTCTTCCCATCAAAAAAATTCATAAGAGCTCCCGGTATAAGTTCACTTTCTGTAAGTAAAAGCATCTTATAGAGAAAATCTAAACAAATCTTTGAAGTTTTCTGGTGAATCTTGCTTGGGCTCTGATAGTAGTTATCCATATCAATATTTTGATTAAGCAAATCATCCTATGGGACACTGCAGTTGATATCTTTATGTAATTGTAAATTTCTTAACTGGGTTTTTTATATCAGAATTTTATACTTTAAAAAAAGAAGAATATATTCCTTTGTTAATATCAGGAAAACTTGAAAATATAGTCAATAAGTGGCCTGTGCCCTAAATTAATCAACAGTGAGAGCAAATAGTCTCTAAGGTCCCTTTCAGCTCTCAAATCCTAAATCCTATGTTCTTTTTCTATCAAGAACCAATTTCCTTTTCTGTCTTTTGCCAGAAACCAAAAGAAAACAAAAATACTATTGCAGAACTCTCTCAGCACTCTTTTCCTCTTAAGCATTAAGGGGAGTTCATTGAAAGAATATTTAGTCAAGGGTATATTTTCAAACTCACCTTTTCTTATCCAATAAAACAGAACAAGGGAAAAAAAGACACCTTGGAACAGGTAGGGCCTTAAAAACTTCTGCCCAGAATGCCCAAATAATTAAGGCACACATACTTTAAATGTACAAAGTGCCTTTCCTAATTTTACAAATAAGATGTTCTCATCAAATTAGTTACTAGTCAGGTTATGTTTTTTTTTTAGATTTCAAAAGTCCAACTTAAATATTTAGCATATATATTACATTAATAGGCTGTGCTTATGTAATGCCTGGAGAGATTTTGCTTCAAATATAGTTGAAAGGTCTCTAGTCCTTCTTCCAGTATTTAATTATACTTGATTTTAACCTGGATTCCAAGAATTTCTGTAAAAATCAACCACATGCTAGCTTTTTTTTACATAGTATAATATTCTGTATCTGATTCATAGTGCAAAGGAACAATACAAAGAAAATACATATTGATCCCTAATGATAACAATCCAACCTGTCTGGCTATAGCAGAACTCCCATTAGTACCTACATTTACATTTGTGAACTGAACATCCATTCAGCTAATAATCAAAGGTAATTTCCTCACCAAATTAATGTTCTTTCCATCTTTTGAGGACAGTGATGTTTATGTCGAAACTACACGTACATTTGGAGTTCAGGGCCATTTTCTACTCCTGTGAAATTATAAATAATAAGCACAAAATATGCACAAGCTAGTAACTGGGGTTATTTCTGGATGAAATAGGTCTTTGCATTTCCAGACAGCATATCTAGAAATTTGGAAAAAACCAAAGTGCTCCCACACATTGACAAAGAGATAAGCAAATGGCCCAAGAGGACTTAGTTTCCTTCTTTCTGGCAACTCACAAACTTATACAAGAATGAAAAGACAGCTCAGTGTTTTTGGCTGTTTAGCTAGCACAGCCTCTGCAAAGCAGTGCTACCACTCAAATAAATAAGCCTCCCCCTGGGTTCTTCCCAACCTCAGAGGAGCTAAGGTTGATCCAGGCCTAGTGTGGTTTTAGGGCCAAGAGATGAGGAGGAGCCATAAGCCTTAGCCATCCCTTAGCAGAGTAGATTATTCAGTGCTAGTATTACTTACCACTGAGATACAATACCACTTGAGAAGCAGCTTTACTAGACAAGGTGGGACATACAAGTTCTGTTCAGAAGGAGCTAAACTAGCCCCACCCCCAGCAGTTCCTTTGTCATACCATCCAATTTTAAGAATGTCTAATATTTGGAATTAGGGGCAAACCTTACATGTATTCTTTTGTAGTATCAAAGAAAGCAGTTTAGCATCTTAGAGCACATACACCCTTATATCATACTTATGAGATGAATATTAGAGGCAGAAGAAGCCACACCAAAATCATATGACTTCCTAAGGGACTCCAATTTAGGCCTCTCCTGACTCCAGACCTGCACACTCTGTCTTCAAGGCACCGTGATAGACACTTCAAGAGATACAGAGAAAGATGAAGAAATAGAGCACCAACTCTCAAGGAATTGATTACCTAGCAAAGTAGTTAAGGTACAGTGGAAAAAAGCATCAGATTTCTAGTCAAGAGATGTGAATTCAAGTTCTAGCTTTGCTAATTACCAGCCTAAAGGGCAATGAAGTGGCTACAACACAGGAAGACCTGAATTCAAACTTGGTCTCAGACACTTACTAGCTGTGTGACTTTGGACAAGTCACTTCACCTCTGTTTGCCTTAATCTGCTGAAGAAGGAAATGGCAAACTACTCCAGTATCTTTGCCAAGAAAATGCCACAGACAGCATTGGTGTGCTATGGTTCACAAAGACTCAGACATGACTAAATGACAACAAGGGAGTATCCTCTCTGAGGCTCAGCCTACTCATATGGGATGAGCGATAGGGATGCTAAGAAATAAGGGAGAATCTAGGAAAAATAAGCGATAAGAGAGAGATGACCAGACTGGCACCATCTATCTCATAGGTTATTGTGAGGAAAGCACTCTGTAAGCTGCCAAGTATTCCAGAGATGTAAGTTATTCCCAAGCCAAAGTCATCCACAGCAAGTACCTTAAGAGAAGGAGGAAGGACTTTAAGAATTCAAAGGAAGACAAGATCATTTCTATACTTAATGCAGGACCCTGAAGAATCTGAGTAGATGGAGATAGGGAGAAGGATGTTCTAGTAACAGAGAAAGATACAAAAGGCACAGAGATGGAAAATGGTGGCATGTGCCTAAGAAATAACATATAAACCAAACTTCGAGGGAATACTGGGAGATGAGGCCAGAAGGGTGGGGTGAATACAGATTGTGGAGGATTGCGAAGGGTAATATAAGAATATTATGTAATAGAGAACCACTGAAGATTTCTGAACTAGGAGAGAGATATAATCAGTCATACTCTCAGAAAGTTAAGTCTGGTGGTGTTATGAAGGATTAACTTCTGGAGGCAATGAGATCAATTAAGATGCTTTTCAGAGTCCTGGAGAGTTACATTACACATGCCTCATACTTAGAATTGAACACGGAAAGGGGACAAGTCCTTTTTGGTCCCTATAGCCAGCAACTAAACATCTGGTTTGCCTTTGGGCATTTGCCTAAACTTTTCAGCCAAGAGAAACCAACAGTCTGGTGACTATAAATTATTCCTTACAAGAACAATCAATGCCTAGCTTCAAAATAGACTAAAACAAAAAATGGTACCTTTCCTTGAGAAGTAAGAAAACTGTATGAAATAAAATATAGTATAATTTGGCTTTCACAGTTTTAGTAACTAAAATAATCAAAATGAAACTAAAATTTCCCGAAGACCTTAGTACAATAAATATTTCCGACCTCTCCAATTTGTATGGAATGAACATTTTCTTGGGTCATACCAATTAATATCTGTGTGCAAAGATGGTTAGTTATGTTAGCTTCTATTGCATTTTTGTTTCATGTTAACAACTCTCATTTCATTTTTCAAAATCTTGAATAAAATGGTTAAAGGGGGAACAATATAAAAGCTCTTACTTCCTCCTAATTTAGGGTGCCTAAAAAAAAACTAATTCATTTTTCACCATCCCCCACCATGAATCTAAGCCTATCTCTACCTTTATGATTTCTTTAAGTATGTCAAAGATAGCACCATTTTCTTAACTTGTGAAGCCCTAGTCATCTTTGACTCCCCTTGTTCACCCCTTCCATGTATTACTGCAGGTTTTGTGTATTTTGGGATAATATCTCTCCTACTAGCTCCTCTTCATCTCCGTGGCCACCATTCTCCTTCTCAGTCCTCTATTATGGCACACTTCTGGGTTATTGCAGGAATCAGCTATAGCACAACTCCTTTATCAATATCCCACCCAGTTCTTCCTCTATATTGCCACTGGACTTGGACTAAAAGCACCACTTGTGTCACGTCACTCTGCTGGGTCCAAAGATATTCAATGTCCTCACAGTCTTGAGGATAAGATGGAAAATCCTTGGTCTTCCACGATTGCACTTAGCTCTAGCTGGGTGCTCGATGCCTGTGCACTGCTTGTGTATGCCACTGTGCCCATGCTTGCCTACGTACCTTTAGGGTCATGCCATTTCTCTGCCTTCAATGTCTGGCCCCCTTCCTAGCTTCTGTCTTACTTCTAGTCACTGTTCAAAGCTCAGTTAAATACAAAGAGAAAGGAACCCTAAGAAGCAACAGAACTTCATTTTACTGGTATCATTTGCAATGTCCAGTTGTATTTGCATAATAGGACTCTTTTTAAGACCTAGGATAAATGACAAATTCAGGCATGGAACCTTCATTATCTTATTTGGTTTCCTCATTTTTTGGGGTGGGGTTTCCTCATTTGTAATGTCAGTGGCCAAGAATCTTAATTATTTGGAGAACAGTATTTTTCAGGAAAAAAAAAAGACTCAGCTTTGATGTATAGCTAAGGTGAAAATCGCATATGCCTAGTGCATTGAAATGTTCTGATTGGAAATAAAAATGTCATGTAAATAGAACTGTATGTTAAAGAAATATAGTCCTGATAACCAATTCGAGTCACTACCATCTCCAGTCCTCCAAGGAGGCTTCATTTTCCTCCTTCAAGCCCAATACACTTGATCTCTGAGACAAAGTAGTGCTGCTCTCTGTTTATCTAGGCAAACATCTGGTGGACTTTCATTGAGTCAGGTTGTGTCCCTGCCTTGCTGTTAAACAAGCCCTTCTCAGACAGAAAGAAACAGACAGACAATTGAATGAGGCTAAGACATTCGGAGCCAGACATCTGATAGTCTGACTCATGTAGATCCAACCCCTAAAGTCTGTTCTGGAACTACAATTCTACAGTGCCAAGAACCTATACATGTTATACTGTCCCCTCATGGCAATAATGCCAGGGAGGGGCAGGTTATATGTTTCTTGAAGAATGCAAAAAAGTAATTAAAAGGAAAGCAGATATTAATTATGCTTTCTAATTGAAAACTTTTTGCTAATATTTTAAATAAACCCAGCTATGGATTCAGATCAGAAAACATGGTAAGGTTTGTTTTTTTGGTGGGTTTTTTTTTTTTTTTTTGAGAAACAAGATTTCTTCAAAATTCAATTGCTAATAAACATTTTAAAATTGTAGTCATTTCCCAGACCCTTGGGTACGTTTAAGATAACAAAGATAAATTAAAAGAAGTTAAAAGGAAGAAAAGCAGTCCACCCACCTTAAATCTCCAAAGACAGAAATTAAAATGCCAGAGATCAGCCAATTACATATGAAAACAAACATGAAAGACAACTCCCAGACTCCAAAAGCTCCCATCTTTAGTAGTTCCTGTGATTACACACAGCCCATCATATGTTGACTTGATATACATCCCCCAAAGAAAAAGCAAGAGAAGAAATAATTAGGATATGTGGGTGGTTAATTCTACACAAACCAGCTCCCTTCAATATTGTAATAAACAAATAAAAGACGTTTGCACAATAACAGAACAACACTTGCTTTGGATTAAGCTCAATGGCATTTCAGCAGATTGGAGGGAACCATGGTTGAATAAAACTTGCAAAATAAAATGAAATAAAATAAAACAAAACACAACACATTCAGAGCCAATAAAAACACATGTTCCCATTTTAATGTGTCCATGAATTACTACATGAGAACATAAATTCCATCCTAGACATTTCCTAAAAGCTCTAGCAATAATGAAAAAGTTAGGCATAGGATTTTTGTTAAATACTCTTAGCAATTTGATTTTTCCTTACAATATTTTAGAATCACAAGTAATCAAGGCACAGTACAGGTATTTTTAAAGAACTCACATGACAGCTTTTTTGAGATGTACCGTAACATTTTGCCATAGAAAATGGCCACAGTGATGAATTAGATACACCTTAGCAAGGGTCTTTTTTTTACAGGAAGGCTTGAGACATAAGTACTACACAATGACTTCCAATGTATAATTTCAGAGTTGGCTAGAGCAACAATAGTCTTCTAGTATGATCTGAACGCAATGCCAACATGTTTCTTCAAGACTGCCACATTTTAGTGAGAGAAATCAGATCTTTAGAGAACTAAGTCTAAAATCACAGATCTAGAACTGCTTATTGGGGGCTTCCTTTCTAAATAGTTTCTGTTATTGCACAGTAATGCTTCCCTCCTGGCTCCTATTTTTTTTTTCTATTATAGCTCATTCTTAGAAAAATACCAATTTCCTAATGCTACAGAGAGAGTATTATTCATGTCCCTGATTACGCATTTCATTGACCTGAGCCTTGCCTTCTCCCTCATTGGCACTCAAATCTCTTCCCCAAATTCAGGTACTCATCTGAGTGTCAGTTGCCTCTAAGGGATCTAATTCTTCTCCTGAGGTAAGGATCGATTAGATCAAAGGGTATACGCAGTTTTGTAGCCCTTTTGGCATAGGTCCTGGATTGTTTTCCAGAATGGTTAAACCAGTATACAACTCTACCAGCAATACATTAGTGTCTCTGGGAAGTATTCTTGTATTATTTCTTCCACTATGGCGTTCAGATTTTTGACTTCAAGTGTTCTTCTGGGAAACCTACAATTCTTAAGTTGTCTCTATGTATCCTGTCCTTAAGATCAATATGTTTTATTTTTAAGTGAGAGCATGCTTTCTTCTACTGTTAGTGCTCTTTTTCCCTTTTCTTCCAAATTATCCTTCACTTCCATTTACTTGTCTTCCCAATCAGTTATCCTCTCCTTTGTTTCTTTGCTGAGACTTGCCAAGCTTTTTTTTTTGCCAATTAATTTTTGCTGTGTAGGCCATAAATTCTGTTCTCACAATTCTTATTCCTCTTTTTAAGCCATGAAAAAACAGCAAGCTGAGGTTCCAAGCTCTCCTCAAAACCACAGGGTCCTCTGCCTTATAAAGTGTTGAACAATTTTCCTTTATTTTGGAGCATTTATTCATAGGTTCCTGAACTCTTTTATTAAATCTGGAGTCCATATTTCCTTTTGCTGTTAATGTCCTCCCTATTGGTTTATCTGCTTATGCTCAAGATCTTTGAATTTTCTTCTTCCTGAGATGTTTGGTAATTTCAACACTGTTTTCCTTATTTTCCCTTATTGTTCACTTTCTGATTCACTCCCCTCTGATGGTGGTTTTTGCAGGGTCTGAATTTCAAAGTGTCTCGGGCTCTTCCTGTGCTGGGCAATTCACAGTACAACACTCAGATCTCTGCCCCAAGGGGGCTTTGGTAGGACAGAATTGGCATCAACTAGATGCTGGACACTTTTCCTCAGGCTTAGTGGAATTCCACACAGCACCCTGCTCCCACAAATATGTCCTGCCCATATTCTTTAGCTCTAGTCCAGTGGCACAGAACGCTGCAGCTGGGCAAATTTCTGCAATTTGGAGTTTGGATTTTAGTGGCACGGGGAGAGGGTTTAAAGTGTACAGTTGGTCTCTGATACAAGCATGGACTCATCTTGCCCTCTTCCCTCAGTTCTTTCAATCTCTTGCATAGCTCTGTTACAGTAGCTCCAGTAAATTTTTGAAGATTGGCATTTGTATCTCTGTGGCACTGAGAGTAGGGGACAGTTTGGGTCCTATGTAGTTGAATTCTGTTTTCAACCCCATGAATCCACAGAATGGGAGGGGATGCTGAATGAGTGTGAATTAGGCATTAGTTCATGGAGTTTTTTACCTTTTATGGGCTCTTGGTATCCATTCTGTTTAAATAATAATGATCACTGAAAATGTGACCAACAAAAAGTAGTGTGGGGAATACTATCAATCACTGCATCCTTCCACAGAACATTCCAGAGACCATGCCCTGAAGCAGCTTTGGAACTCCTTCCCTGGGCCAGGCTCAGACCCAACAATGCTCTTGCACTCAGACAACTTTCTGACTTGCAAGGAACATAGCCCTCTTTTTCTCTCTTCTCCCTACACACTTTCCCCTCTTGCTCTGTAAAGTATGATCAAAGCAATACAATGTAAATTGCCTGTCCTATTAATCCACTCACTATCCTGGTAACTTCCCAGAACAAGATACTTCTCCCTGATCATGACTCCCCTACCTGTGTTGTCTCCCACTAAGAATGTAAGATTCTTAAGGGCAGGGACTGTCTCATTTTTGTATTTGTACTTGGTACATAGTAAGCATTTAAGAAATATTTTTATTCACTCCTTCATACCATCTAACAGCCTAGAAATATATTTTCTTCAATTAACCTTTCACCATAAATATCCTACTTAGAAAAGAAAAGGATTACGAAGCCTGTCTTGAGTGACACGGATTTTCAGGTCATGCTTTAATTTTTTAAACAAATCACAGTCAGTGAGGTTGACTACTGAGTATCCTTCTTGAGTCTTTATAAAGACTTCCTTTGATAGCCAAGGTTCCACTTGCTTGAACGCAAATGTGCATGTAGTAAATATTATGTATTTGCATAATTGAAAAGTCATGCCCTGGTTACTAGAGCTGTCTAAGGTATAGCACTGAGAGAATGAGACTGGCTGACTCCTTTGTAATCACAGGCAGGGTTAAAGCCTTTTGCATTGCTATAACTTTTGACTGCTGGTTCTGGAACCAAATGCTAAAGTCACTTACTTTCTAGACCAGGAAATGCGTATGTCCTCATTAGAGAGGAATGAGCCCTTTCCCAACAAGTCCTTGTCCTTGTGGCATCTGTGCCATAAGTGGCATCTGTGGCTGGGCTAAGTAGAATACACTCCAAGGTTTTGTGTCTATTGGACTTTAAATGAAAAGACTTTGGCTAGACTAGCCTTGGCTTTTCCCCTAACCATCTTAACTGTGCTTAACTCTTGGGCAAGTGCTTTGGGGGGTGCTGGGCCTCAGTTTTCTTTTCAAAAAAGGAGGGGATTGGACTAAAGTGGAGGTTCTTAACCTTTTGATCATGGACTGTTTTGGTAGTCTGGTGAAGCCTATGGAACCTCCCTCAGAATCGTGTTTTTAAATAATTGAAGGAAATGATAAATTTCAACTAGAGGTTAGTGAAAACAAAGGTGTAATTTTTCCCAACCAAGTTCATAGACCCTGTGAAATCTATCCACCAACTCTCAGGGTAAGAATCCCTGGTCTAAAGGCTCTCTAAGGTGTCTTCTCACTCTATGATTCTATGACCTATTTTATTTAAAGTTTTTGCTGTGCTGAGTTAACACTCTAAAATAGGTCATAAAATCATAGAGGAAGAAGGTACCTTAGAGAGTCTTTAAACCAACCTCCTTTTTTTTTTGAGAAGAAAACCAAGGCTCAAGAAAATGAAATTGCTTGCCTAAAGTTAACATAGGGTAGCTAGGTGTCACAGTGAATAGAGCATTGGGCCCAGAGTCAGGAAGACTCATCTTCCTGAGTTCCAAACCAGCCTCAGACACTTAATAGTTGTGCGACCCTGGGCAAATCACTTCACCCTGTCTGCCTTAGTTTCCTTATCTGTAAAATGAGCTGGAGAAGGAAATGGCAAACCACTCCAGTATCTTTGCTGAGAAAACCCCAAATGAGGTCATGAAGAGTCAGATACTTCTGAAGTGACTGAAGAACAGCACGGTCGAGTTAGTGACAGAACCAGGGTTAGAACCTAGATCTGTTCACTTAGAGTCCAGTGCAAGAAAGTAAGGTCAGTCTGCAAGACTGAAAACACATCAGTTTGGTTGGCTCCAAATCAAGCATTAGGTCATGCCGGAGAAACTAACAAGATTTAGGCATAATACTGTTAATGGTATCACCTAAAAGTATTACTGAGTTGTAAACCCCCAGATATAAAAAATCAGCTGCTAGATATGAAATGAATTGGATATTCTTGGGGACCATCACCTACTTCATCAGGGAAAATCTAGTCATTTCCTTCCTGAACTTGTAACAGACAAAATTAGAATACTCATAATTCAGAAGGATGAAGTTACATTGAGTAATAAATGACATCATAATAAAGTGGTGTAAAATCTCTTCACATGGCGTTCAGGATGAATCAATGATTTCATCATCAAATATAGAAAAGGAGAAGCAAAATTCAGAATAAAACTCCATAAGGCTTTATTACATTCTACTCTACACTGAATGTTAATGATGCACTTTTGGTCAACATTCAGCAAATTAAAACCACAAGGAAAAAAATTATATCGGGGCCCAAATTATGCCATTTTTCTAGCTACAGTGTGCAAATAAACTGGATAATTGCCAGATCTACACTCTGTGCTGGCTAGACAGTCTTCATGTGGTAATAGGCAAAGCCTTTGTATCCAGAAATTAGCCTATATTTACTAGCTTGGTATTAATCACAGTTGCCTTAGTTACAGGGAGTAAACCAAAAGAGTACTCCCAATCAGTATTCATTTTTTTGTTCAAATCCTACAAAACAGCTCCAATTTGTCCTCCATCTTCCTGTCCCTCCAGCAAAGAAAAGAGAAACAAGTTGACATCTATCAAGAAATAAAAATTTTTAAAATAATATCATCAAAAAATCAAGAGCAATTAGTCTGAGTGGCTTTGTCAAAATGTCTCCCTCCTCTCCCTACTACAGTAGTATATTGTTTTAAAGCTGTTTAAAAATGGGCATGTAGGTGTTTTTGAAATACTGACATATGAGAAACAAGTTTTCCACTTCAGAAAACAAATTCAGCTAGAGGATTACATATAGAAGAAAAAAAAATACTTGTTCATAAAGGTAGCTCTCCTCCACCATATTCCTATTTCTTCAAAATCCCTTTGAACAATAGTGAAATTTAAGGACAAATATGTGTTGTGCTTAAACAGGTAGCACACCAAATCACCTTTGTTGTAGTGGGAACGTTTGTCATCAAGGCACCTGTCCAGTGGACTGTCAGAGCCTGCTTGGCTATTGAAACTTATGATATAAGGGGTACACAATTCATTTGAGTTCACTATGGCAATAGTTGCTCTGAATATCTATGGGGGACTGTCTGTCAGTGTGAGAAGACTTTGACACCTACAGAAACAGTTTGGAAAGGAGACTCCATCCCTGGACTTCTGGGAGAATTACTGTGCATTTTAAAGTTTACCCTTAGCAAGAAGTAGCATAAGCTCTGGGCTGCATCTGGAATGGAATTCCAAAATCTTTTTAAAGGAACAACAAAAAAGATGCTTTGTAAAAAGCAAAGCTACACACTAGAGATGGTTTAAACACACCAGTTTACTACAAGGAAATCGATTCTAGTAGGACTCATGTTGAGACTCTCGTGAATATCTCTATGTATGATTTTCTCTTCATGCAATATTAGTTTGGAGACCTTAAAATTCACTCTCTTCTGTCCAGAATTAAGGAAGACTGATAGAAAATATATTCAAATGAGAAATGTATTTGATGATATAACTACAGTTGGTAGTGAACCAAATTTTCCAAGGTCCTCCACAATTTTCTCAGAAAATGTTTGCTCACTTACTGAAGCTTAACAATTACACTTGCAAGTTTTTCCCTCTGGCTAATTATATTTATCTGAACACACAATTGTTTGATACACATGGACATATTAGTGAAAGACTAGTGTATGGGAAAGAACCACCGAAACCTCCAAAAATATCCTACAGACTCCAAAACTAGGAGTTTAGGTGTGACAAGTCTACCTCATACTTAGGCAGCAATCTCCCCCCTACAAGATCCACAGGGAATTGTGCAGCTTCCACCTATACCTAGAGATTGAATGGCATCCTTAAGTCAGACATTCAATCACCAATCATACAGGATCAATATTAATGAATATCTTTGGCATAGTCAGAAGTATAACAGGGAATCTGAGTCCAAACAAAAATCTATGCAATGTTAATGAAATATAGGGGTTTTTTTTGCCCCCAAGGCCACTACAGAAACATTGATATTTATTTATTTTTCTTTTCTCCCCCAAAGGAGGAAGGAGATTGTGAGAACTCAGAACATACAATAAGCAGATTAAGAATTTGCAGGAAAACATTTTTTTGAAACAGATAAACCTCATTTCACAAAGTGATCATAAAGAGTAAGGAAATGTACATGCTACTGGATTTGTCAAATGTAACTGAAAGCAGTTAGTCTCAGGACAGAGCCTAGGACTCAGTTAAGACTGAAGAGAGAGATTCCAAAGTGCTCGGTGGGTGACAATCATATGAATTCAACCATACATCAACAAAGAAGCAGAGTCATGTGAGGGGTTTATGACTATAGTTCAGGATCATGTCATTCCCACCAGAGATTACCAAGAACTTATCCATAAGGAGTCTAGACTTGTTTATCAAGGCAAATCATGCCAAGAAGTGACAGAAACTGTATATCACTTGCAGTCTGGCAAAAGAGAAACATCTACTGGATACCTAGACTGACATTATCATGCAGCTCGACTATGACATAGGAAACTCCATATTCTTTATAAAGAGAATTCAACTTCAGTAGAACTGGCACATCACTATAGATGTAATTGATGCCTACAACAGCCTAGGGAATGTGGATCCCTAAAAACTGAGGAATATTGTTTTAATAGATGTTGCCATATCTAATAAGTTTAGTCTCCAAACTTCATGGAATGAAAAGCTTTTGAAATACAGAGTAGTGGAAGGTAAAAGTATATTTGTTATTCTTATTGTCCTGTATACAACTGTAGTTGTCTAGAAGTTTTTGGTAAATCTATAGATGAGCTTATATCCCAATACTGTTATTCAATTACAAAAAGTAGATATTTCATCCACTTGTGTCTATACAACATTAAATATACGATTATGTAATTAAATATATGAGAATGATAGCAGGATAGTAATTGTCTTTGGACCATTTCTCTCTGATCCCTATCGTAAATGATGAGAATGAAATGACAGTGAAGTTTTAGAAAAACTCTTTTTCACCATCCTCCTGTGAGCCCAGGCTCACAACCTAGTTGTTACCCTTGACTCCTACCCTTGTTCATGGCCTGTATCCGATCTGTTGCCAAGATCTGTTGATTTCATCTTTTGTACCATCTCTCGAATGGCCCTTTTCTCTTCTCTGACACCACCACGGCCACCACCACCCCGGAATGGACCCTGATCTCCTCAGATCTGCACTGTAGCGGGAGTCTGCTGCTTGGTCTACTTGATGCAAGTCTCTCCTCACTCTAGTTTATTCTCCATTCAGTTGCCAAAGTAATTCTTTTAAACCAGTCGTCGTATAGCACTCTCCTCACTTATTCCAGTGACACTAGCCTCCTCGCTGCTCCTCCCCAAAGGCCCTCCATGTCCCAACTCCAGGCATTTTCACTGGTTGTCCCTAATGCCTGGAATGATCTCCTTCCTCATCCCTGCTTCCTGGCTTTGTTGGAGTCCCAATTTGAATCTCACCTTTACAGGAAAGCTTTCCTCATCCCCCTTCATTCTAATGCCTTCTCCACTTGGTTATTTCCTGTTTACTCACTTTCTAGCTCATTTCTACACAGTTATGTGTATGCTGTCTCCCTGCAGTGACCGACTTCTGTCTTCCTTTGTATTGCCCCAGTACCTGGTGTGGGGGAAGGGTTTCATAATGTTTATTAACTGGCTGATATGCTTATTAGCTAAATTTAAATATGTGTGGAGGAAATAGCATCGATCCACTTAAATATATTTTTTGAAAAGAAAGAAGAAGCTATTTTACAGACATACATGAAGAAGAGAAAGGATATTTGTCTTTTTCTCTTGTCAGTTGGCTATACATTTAAAATATAAATAAAACATTTAAATTCCTCACAATTTTACTTGCAGAGATAAGAAGATTTGACCTGGCTAACTGTCATCCACATTCTGACTCTTCACACCCCCTTACTGGTGGTTTATATCAGCCCCCGAGGAAGGAATACCCCCACCCCATGACTGGCCAGTGGCAGCCCTGCCAAAGTCAAGATTTGCAAAGCATCTGTTAAAAGTTGATTTCATGGCAAATGACATGTTTTCAGCCAAGGGGAACGTCTGTTTGGGATTCAGCTGCCTAAGTGTTTCTGCTTCTGATCAGGGCCATTTCTGAACACTTAATTCAGAAATTCAACTTTTTTTTTTTAATTAGAATTGCTGAATCAAACTATCTGGCTTGTCTCAGTCAAGAGCTATCCTCAATATCTAGTTGAGTCAGCTCAGAATCACAAAATTAGAAATCTCCTTCCTATCTCCTACCCCAGTCATGTCTAAAAGCCAATAGACTATACAGCTGCCTCTATTTTCAGTAATGTGACAACATATATGGCCACATTTCCACAGAAGCAACTAGAAGGTCCCACAAAGGTGTGTGGTTAATGCTGTTTGGAGCAAAATCAAATGAAACTGACCTGGATAGGCTTTTAATGCACCAACCTCAAGAGTACAGAGCATCCCACCTTAAGTGTGAGCTATTGTACGAGCAGCTTCAGGCTGTCAATTTCACACAGCTCACAGGGAGTCAGGCACATCTGCCTCATCCGGTCTAACTCCTACAGGGAGCTTCTCAGGGTCATTGTTTGGAGCTCTGCGGCAGGAAGGTACAAGAAGGACACACAGCAAGCCCAGGGCCTTGGATAATTACTTGATTCCTCTTCAGAGTCAGGCCATGGGTAGACAGACAAAACATCAACCGCATGATGCCAAGCCTCTCTTCCCTGAACAGAGAATGAAATGCCAAGTGGCGGGGCAATTTGGGGACAGGCTGTTATTCACCGGAGACACTTTTTTCATTTAAAAATTAATATCATTTGAACCTTAGTTTCTAACAATGATAACAAAAAGCTTATACTTGTATGGTGCTTTAAGGCAAGTTAGAGTCAATGTGTTCCAGTCGATAGAAAGCTGGCCTCCAAGCCAGGAAGTATCACTTATAACTCTGACTTAACCTCACAGTGCTCTGACCAGATGTGTTAAGGCCAATAGGCTGCATACAGACCAGAACACTCCCTGATGTAGCTGGAACTAGATGAAAATGTAGTTTCTATCTGATTTTAATGTGTTAATGTATTAATAAAAAGAAAATATATAAAAGTGTGGCTTTTAAGTCAATATAAGGCCCACAGAGATACTTAGGTACAGTATGGTAGCCCCCATTTCTATTTGGGATAGACAATTCTCTGAGGCCCCAAGCAGCAGAGAAGGTGCTGATCTATATTAGGAAAGGGAGAAAGAAAATCTTTACCTGGGACTTCCTTAGAGCAATGAAATCAGAATTCCAGTCCCTATACCTAAGCCTTTTACATATTTGATACAACAACATGCTGAGCTAGAGAGCATGCATACTTTCATTCCGTTTTAAAGATGAGGAAGCTGATACCAGACAGTTTAAGTGACTCTCCTGAGTTTACAGAGCTAATAAGCCAGAACTAAAATTCAATCTTCTGACTCTGAGTCCAATATTCTTTTCCATGTACCATGTTGCTATCAGACTCACTTTGCTTGTATCTTTCAGTGAAATCACTCACAGAAGGAACAAAATTATATATTTTTAAAAATATTTATTTCTGGAGGAAGAGATCATAGACAAATACTTTTTTAGAAAGATATTTTTATGAAATGCTGGCTAAATAGTATTTCAGGCTTTTTTTTTAAAGTTTCACTTCTCTTTTACAATTCTTCACTCTTTGAAATAATTCAATA
Source organism: Bettongia penicillata ogilbyi (assembly GCA_023548195.1). Lineage (NCBI taxonomy): Eukaryota > Metazoa > Chordata > Mammalia > Diprotodontia > Potoroidae > Bettongia > Bettongia penicillata. The sequence continues at coordinate 230,750 of JAJHZJ010000098.1, forward strand.
TTTATTTGCTTTCAAGTTTTCATAAGTTACTATACTAGATTTTTAGATACTACAAAAATATCGTGTAAACATTTCACTGGTTCTGACAACTATGACTATTTCTTGATTACCTAGCTAATGTGGAAAAGGATGAAGATGTAATTTACTGAAATCCAGCTGGGGTTGAACTTGCTGAACCCCACCCCCATTCAGGTGGTGATCCCAGGAAATACAAACAGTTTGTGGTGTTTGCCTAAAGCAAACATTACTTTTATCTGCAAATCTATTGCCCAGTCATTGCAATGTTGAATATCAGAGCTAACCCTCAATGCCTTTACATTATTTAGTTTTCTTAATTAGTCACACAGATAGCCAGGAATCGGCCTACTTAAGGATTCTGTTTCCCAGAGTGTAAATATCTTCACCATTGGCTACTCTATGACCATCACTATCACTTGGATATTCACAAGGGTTTTGAAGGATGACCAAGAACAAAGGATAGAAGATGTTATTAGAAAGGATTTGAATGTGCCCAAATATCAACCTGGCTGTGAGAGAGGTGTCTCTGTTGGAAAGTGACTGATGGTTGGTGGCATATCCCCAAATGATGTTGGAGGGCTTCTTGGGCCACCTGAAGCATTTTGAATAGGACTGCTGAGTGAAGCGTGAGCTCCAGCCAGAATTCTGGAAACTGTGCTAAGGACAGGGAAGAGAAGTCACTGACAGATCCCCGCCAGAACAGGTAATATCCCAGATTCACAGACTGTGAGAGCTGAAAGAGATCTAAGCCACTCACGCACCCATCATTTTACAAATGGGGAAGTGCAACAATTTACCCAAAGCTGCACAACCAGCAAGCAGCAGCACAGACACTGGAATCTGAGTCTTCTGACACTGTATCCAGGGATCTTTCCAACTCACCATGCTTTCTCCCTAATATTACAAAACTAAGCACTGCGTCTATTGTTATTGTTGTACTTCATTCTCAAAGAGATGATATCACTGTGTCAGGGTCAAGGGACAGTGGGTCCAACTGTGACTGAGCAGACCAATGTGGGCTCGGAAGGCTCTGCCACAGGTCAGGCACAAATAATCTGTGTGAACATTTGGAGTGGAGATGGCTCTAGATGTGCACATCTCACATTTCTTTGGATCTACTTTTTTTCCACTTTGCTCAGAGCACGGTGCCTTCTTTGATGACTAGATGCGATGGTGATGACATCATACTGGATGGTTCTGTGTCAGTATCTCCCATTTCTCAGAATTGATTCAAAAGTTCTTCAAAGTGACCTTGAGAGTGTCCTCGTATCATTTCTTCTGATCTCCATATGAGTGCTTGCCTTGTGTAAATTCTCCATAAAATAGTCTTTTAGGAAAATGTATGTTTGGCATTTGAACAACATGGCTAGCCCATTGGAGTTGTACTCTATGCAGTATGGTTTGAATGTGTGGTAGTTCAGCTCAAAAAAGGACCTCAGCGTTTGGTACCATATCTCACTAAAGTATACTGCCAAGGTAAGAGAACTTTTCTACAGCATTCAAAATTTTTCATTTGGTATAACCAATGGTTCCACATATGGATGGTGTGGTACTGGCTGGTAGAGAATTTCTATTTTCTTTGTGCTAATTGTCAGGGCAAAATTACCATAAGCAGTGGAGAATCAATCCATACTCTGTTGCATGTCCATTTCAGAGGCTGCATTGAGTACACAATCATCTGTAAACAAAAAGTCATGCACCCACTCTCCCTCCACTTTAGTCTTGGTTTGGAGCCTTTTTGAATGAAGTAATCCACCGTCAGTATGGTAGCTGACCTTAATGACATTTTTGTCTTCACTGAAGGAGTCTGAAAACATTGCTGAAAACATCAGGCTAAAAGGCATGGGAGCAAGTGCACAGCCCTGCTTCATTCCCTTGTTGACTGGGAAAATGCAACAGCACCATCCATTAACCAGAACCTGTGAAAACATGCTATCATGAAATTGAGATACAATACTGATGAAATTTTTCAGGCAACCAAATTTTTCCATGATCTTCTATGAACCCTCAAGACTCATAGTATTAAAGTCTTTGATAGGATCAATGAACATTATGTACAGACCTCTGTTCTGCTCCTGGAACTTTTCCTGGAGTTGTCAGACAGCAAATACCATGTCAACCATTCCTTGACTCTTTCTGAAACCACACTGGCTCTTGGGTAGATGACCATCTTCCAGGTAAAGATGAAGTGGTTAGAGAGGACTCTGGCATGAATCTTGCTGGCAATGACTAAGAGAGAGATTTCCCCCACCCCTACCCTGGTGATTGTCATGGGACAACCTGTTTCCTTTTCCTTCATAGAGATGGACAATGGAGGCATCCTTAGTCTCCTAGGGGATAACCTTCTCTAGTCATATAATCCAGAAGATTTCAGTCAGCTTTTGTATGAGAAGTTGACCCCCTGCCTTGTAGATCTCTGCTGGAATGGAATCAGCACCAGGAGCTTTGCCATATGAGAAGAGCCTAATGGCATTAAAAAGTTCTTTTTTCAGTTGGAAGTTCAGTTAGAGAGGGATTGACTCCAACCTGGGGTATAAAGTCAATGACCAGCACTGATTGATGATAGTCTACTTAGAACACTATAGAAATATTTAGCTGATCTCTCCAGGATCATGTCCTTGTCACTAATCAATATGGCTCCATGAGCACTGAATAGTTTAGTTGACCCCATAAATAACCTTCAGGGCATCACAGAAGTGCTTTGGATTGTTACTATCAGAATAAAGCTGATTCTCATCTGCCTTCTTACTGAGCCAAGAATCCTGCATCTTTCTAAACTTCACTTACAATTTACTTTTGATGGAGTTAAACACTGCCTTCTTAGAGATGTTCTGCTGGTAAAATTTGTGGGGTTCTCACTTTTATTCAGTAGTGTCTAAATTTCCCCATCATTTTCACCAAACCAATCTGTTAGTGTTTTGGACAAGATGAGTAAATGTGGTGCTATACACCAAATCTCTGAAAGCTGCCCACTCCTTTTCTGCTCCACTGTTGCCAACTATGTCTTGGCTCAGCTTTCCCTCCAAGTCAGCAAGGAAGTATCCATGCATGAAGAAGTGCTCTAATCTGTTGAAGTTGAATCTTCTGGTAGTTGTCTGGCCTTGGGCCTGCCACTTTCTTTGAATGCGAATGTTTAACTTGGAAAGGATGCGTCTACAATCGGCCCAACACTGCACCACACATTGCCTTTGTCACTCTCACATCCCGTCTGTCTCTTCTCCTTACAATGATGTAATCTATTAAAGGCCAGTGCTTGCTGTGAGGGTGCATTCATGAAGTTTTATTGCATTTAGGTAAATGGAAGACAGTGCTGGTGATGAGAAGTAGTAAGCGACCATTATTGCTTCTGACTCCTTTCTCCCCAAAGGACTCCCGGTCATATCTGATAATCTGTGCCTACTCTGGTGTTGAAGTCACCCAAAATTACAAGTTGGTCCTTTTTCTACACAATGATGATGAGGGTCCCCAGGTTTTCATAAAATTTTTCTTTGACCTCATCAGGGTTAGATTGGGAGCATAGACACTGATGATGGGAACATGGCATTTTGCTTCAAGTGGCAATCACATTGTCATGAATCTTTCATTCACTCCTTTTGGGAGGCATACAAGCTTGTTGACTAGACTAGATTTTATTGTAAAACTTATGCCAGCTTTGCAGTATTCTTCATCATGGTGACCACTCCAGAAAAACATATATCCAGCTCCAACTTTAATAAACTGACCTTCAGTTGCCAGCCTTGTTTTATTTAGGGCTGCTATTGGATGTGATACCTGCTGAGTTCTTTCACAGCAAGAGCTGTTCATCTTTCAGGTCTATGGATTTCATGTTGTCCATAAGTGTGTGTACATTCCATGTACCAATGGTGAGTGGAATCATCTTTGCAAAAGTTTTGCACATGTGTTTTGACCACAGGGTAGGATCCTTGCCTGTTGCAGTAAGCAGGCCAGGGCTAGGTGAAGCAGAAAATATTTAGGGCATCTTTTCTAGCCCCTTCCTCATTCCAGGAGGCTAGCAGTGTGGTCCTTAAAAAGGCTGCTCAGATACACAAGATGCTGCTGAATCCCACTGCTGCTTTAATTCAGAAAGAAGATGACCCTATGACCTGTGTCACCTACGTGCAGGTTTGTGATTAGAGTTCCCAGTGTATCCACACCTGCTGCTTTTTCACTAGCCCATTGTCACAGGCTTCAAGGTAGATAAAATAATAAAACTGTAACACAGTAAAGTAGTTGAATAGCAAAATAATAAAATAAATAGTAAAATGGTATGGATGATGTATTTCGACTTGTGTGTAAATTTTATTTAAGTGAGACAGAGTTGCAGGAAATTGTCAGCCTCACCCTCTCTTCTAGAGTTATCAGAGTCCAGTGGCAAGGCAAAAGTCAAGATGACTGATGATGGCTCAAGATTCAGTGGATAACCTTGACTTCTTTAATGTCTGACCCAGCTGGAAGTGCTCCACAGTGCCTGCTTCCACTGCCTTCATAGCCCACTGGAACAAGCTGTTCACATTTGCCTATTCTGCCAGGGAAGTCTTCACATGCTTGGGGTAGATGTCCCCCCAACTTGTCAATAGGCTTGAGGCCCATCAGTTACCCTCAGTTGGTTACTGTAGGAAGTGGCTAATGTTTTCCTTGACAGAGCTATCTTCTCTATCACTTCATTTTCTTGTCTTCTATGTAAACAGTTATTCAGAAGGATTTTCTACTGGTGTTCTTTCTCTAAACACTATGGGGAATTATGTTGCACTCAAAGTTTTACCGAACACTTTACTTACAGCAAACTGTAGGAAGATAATACCATCTCCATGGAATGAAGGAGGATACTGAGGCACAGAGTGCTCAGGAACACTCAGCTAGTAAATTCAATAGAATCCAAATCTCTTCCAGTACCATACAACAATCTCACTACTTGACCATGCTGAATCCGTCAAACCAACAAAATAAAATGACTTTGGAATGGACACAAGTCTCAGTTACACAGGTCTTCCTTTCCAGCCAGTACAGTTTTTTTATATTTGATTTTCTACTGGTAGAAATTGTGTCCAGATCTCTAAAACTGAGTTCAGCTTGGTATCCTTTCATTGTCTTTAAAAGATACCTCAACTACAGCATGTATTGAAATATCATTTTGGCATGTAGAGTTTAATGATATTATCCACACAATTCAGCCATAAACTGACATGTCTTTAAAAGCTCATTTCTGCACAGCATTAATAGTATCTCAGCCTAAATAAGTTGCTATCAAAAGTTCTAACTTCTGCAACTCATCAGACTATCACACTGTAATTAAAGATTCTATGTGATTTTATTATTTCCATTATATGTATATGTGTCAAGAGAAGATTACAACAGTAGAAAAAAATTATTCCAAGAAAACACATACAGAAATTAATAAGTGATATACTGTATCTAGCCTTCCTGTTGGCTATAGAGAGAGCTCCTTGAAGAAATCACTCAAAGTTCACAGAATTGCAAATATAATTAGAGAATCCTGGAACTATTGGGCAGGAAGGGACATTGCAGATCATCTCTGGTCATTAATCATTTATTTTTACCTCATGGTCATTACCACCTACTCCAAACAATTCACACTCAAATTAAAATCTCTCTTGTACTGAAGAAAAATAGCTAAGCAAAAACAGCTGATAGAATGAGCACATTGAATAACATATACAATCATTAAGCCCCTGCAGTCCTCTGCTACTCTGATAAGGAGATATATTTTGTTATCTACTCTATAGGAACAAGATGGGCTATTGTAATTATTTTTAAAACTCATTTTTGTTTTATTTTCATGTCTGAATTCTCTCCTTCCCAGCTCCATTGAGAAAGTAAGAAAAACAAAACAATTGCAAACATGTATAGTGAAGAAAGATAAATTTACATATTGGCCATGTCCAAAAAAAAAGCCTCAATCTGCCCTCTGAGTTAGAGTTACCTAAGCTTAACTCTCTCTTTGTGGAAGTTAATATCACATTTTATCATGAATCTTTTGGAAAGATTTTGGTGTTGTGTAGAGTTCCCAAATTTTTCAGTTTTTTGTCTTTCCATTATTATTGTCATTGCATAAATTGTTCTCCTATTTCTGTACACTTCACTCTACATCAGTTCATAAAAGTCTTCCCAAGGTTCTCTGAAACCATCTCCTTCGCCATTTCTTATAGAGCAACAGTATTCCATTACATTCATATGCCATAATTTGTTTAGCCATTACCCAATTGATGGGTACCCCTCTGTTTCCATCTTTGCCATCACAAAAAGAGTCTCTATAATATTTGTGTACATATGGATCATTTTTTCTTTTTCCTTGATCTCTTTGGGGCACAGACCAAGTGGCAATATCGCTGCATTAAATGGTATATAGAGTTTAATCACTTTGGCGGCATAGTTCTTAACTGCTTTCCAGAACGGTTGGAACAGTTCACAGCTTATTATAATTATTCAGAGTTCAACTTCTTTTTATGTTAACTTACCATTATGTCATGCCTTAAAATAAGAAAAAGAACCCCAAAGCTTGTTGATTTCCATACTTTGTAAAGTGACTTACCAGTCCCTCACTGGTTGCCATGTTGTTGATGTAGACAACTTCTAAGTGTCCAGAGTGAGGTGATAGAGTATCAGAAGACAGAGAAATTATAGCCTCACAGATTCCAGTCAAACTTTTGCACTAGGATAAAGGGAAAAAAACAATAACAGAAAGACGTGTGAATTATCACATTTAAGTCATAAATGCAACATGATCAAAGGTCTAGCTTATGTACAATAATGTGTGATCCTCAAGTGAATTGTGTCCTTACTGTGGTGGATTAATGGGCAACTCAAGTTTCTTTATTCATTTAATTCTGTATTCTCTTACTCCCCCAAACAAACCTGCCTCTTATACTTAATTTCACTAACTATACTACAGTATGGGATATAATCCAATGAAGTTCAGGGAGAGATACTATTTTACTTGCTTGTTGGATGCCAGATGTATTCTTTCAGGCAATGAGACAGAAAAAAATGGGAGACTGAATTATGTGTGTAAGGCACAAAAATTATGTCTGTAAGTGTAAAAACTTCACTGGATTCAATTTTCTAGGCTCCTCTGTCCTATGCTGGATAGACAGAGATTAAGCATAAGTAGTTCTAGTAATATACATCGATCTACCTATACATTTTACCCTAGCTGCAAACATCTATTTATGATGGCTTCATTTCCAAAGCACTTTCAGTGGAGAGTTACCTTTACTCCTTCCTTTTTTCTCCCTTCAGGGACAATGCTGTCATTTCTTTAAATTACATTGAATTATGGCACAGTACCTATGGGAAATTCCTACAGCATGGATTTTTAAAAGCACATTTAATTCTAATATTCTATTTGAAACAATAAGTAAAATTTAATTTGGAAAAGTCAGTATCAGAAGTTATTAGAGTAAAAGGAAAAAGAAAATAGTTCTAAATAATGGTCCACTGAACTAGCTTATGCCTATTCAGAACTTTGGAGGACAGGGAGCATATCTTGTGTCTCTTTGGATAGCCAGCATTATTCAAAGAACATTATGCAGAGCAGGAGTTTATTTAATATTTGTTGTTGAGGATCAGACAAAGCTAATTGGATGTTTTCACAACATAGGCAAGACTCAATCTCATATTAGCTTCAAGCAAAAATATAGCTCTAAAATAATCAGGGTTTTCAATTATTTAAGGACAGTAGAGTTGATGTCATTTGTGACTTAGCTTCCATATTCATGTCAGTATCAAATATCATTGCTATTTTACCATTTAGGCAGGCTTCAGTTTAAATAGGAGCACTTGTTATGGAAAATTATACATATATGCATGAGTTGATTGTTTTCTTTAGGCAGACTCACAGAGTTTTTGAGCCAGAAGGCACTCTAGAGATCATCTATTCCAATTTCTTCATTTTCTTTTCAATTTTTTCCTCTTTTTATGAACTTAATCATTAATAAACATAAAATTGCAATATACTGAATAATAAACAAAAAGATGATTGTGAGACTGTGAACCTTGGTTAAATAAGTGTTTTATAAAAGCTTTTATTAAATTTAATATGCTAGAAGCAAAATTACTCTATGGCCCCTTCTGCACTTCTCTTCTTTTATTTTTTTTGCCTTATTAATGCTATTTTTCCTTCCTTCATTCCTTCCTTTTTATCTTCTCAATTGGTTCCTACTAAGTCATCCTCCCTTGTAACAAATATGTATAGTCAAATGCAACAAATTAGCACATGGGCTGTATCTAAAAATATATGTCTCATTCTATACCTCTAGTCCATCATTTCTCTGCCAAGAAGCAAGAGGCATGCTTCATCAACAGTGTTCTAACAACCCTCTTATTTTACAGAGGAGGAAACATATTTAAGGGGTAGAAGTGGGTAGAATGGCCACGCTGACCATTAATGGTAGAGCTCAAGCTAGAATCCATACTCCTGGATTCTCAGCTCAATGCACTTTCCATTATATCATCAGCATCAGAGTTCAGACCTGTAAAATGTGGGGCTGGAACTAAGAATCTTTAAAGTCCCTTCCAGTTCTATTATTTTCTATCCTATGTTATAAAATACTAATAAAACTGGGCAGTTTACCTCTTTCCAGAAAACTGATGTTAGTTGGAACAGTTTACCTTACCTTACAAGATGGTCATGGGAATGGTCTCTTTTGAAGTATTCCCTAGTAAGAGTGGCCAAGGTATGTCTTTATTTGGGAAATGAAGTTCTCGAACCTTCGAGTGCAGGAAGTGCTGTTGGTAGCTTCTAGGAATTAGTGCATGCAATAAAGGATGTTGGTTTTCTCTCTCATGTGCTCCATCCTCTAGCCCTCACCTCTGTCCTAGTGTTTAAAGCCTTCTGGTGGAATATATGTTCAAGCATGCTGAACTATCATACTATCCCAGAAATAAATGAAAATGTCTGAGGTAAGAGCCAGGCTATCCTTCTCCTCCCCTCCTCACTACCATCCCCTATCATGATAGTGACCTGTTTGTAGACAGATCTATAAAAGCAGAGTTGGCTGTTGAGATCAGAAAGGAAGCTACTACAAGGCAAGATTCTAAACCCAAAGCACTACTACCCATTCAGATAAATACAATCGCTTGTCAGATTTTTCCACATGCTGAGTTAAAATTGCCTGGGACTTTTTATCAAATCACTCGATCTGTTTTATTAGAAATTATTATCAGATTTTTCTTTCTTCTTTGCTAGCATCTTCTGTCCAGTAAATTAAGTAAAAGTACAAAAAGGAAAGAATTCTCAATTGTTTTCAAAAACCAATGTTCATCAGTTTTATTCCCCTCTTGTTTAGTCACTTTCAGTCATGCCTGACTCGACAGGACCCCATCTTGGGGTTTTTTTGGCAAAGATACTGGAGTGGTTTTCCATTTCCTTCTCTAGCTCATTTTGCAGGTGAAGAAATGGAGGCAAATAGGGTGAAGTGACTTGACCAGGGTCACACAGCTATTAAGTGTCTGAGGTTAGATTTGAAATCAAGAAGATGAGTCTTTCTGACTCCAGATCTGGCACTCTATACATTATACCACCTAGCTGCCCTTTTGTGCCCCTAATTAAAACCGATTAGGAATTGTAATGGGCAATAAAAGCTATAAAGTAACGGACTGAAACTCTAAGAGGATAGTGTCAAAAATGGAATCTGTCACATTGGAACTCCAAAGGAGCAACAGAATGGGAGACAGCAAAGAGCTACCATGCTTTGTGTTATCCTTAGCGGAACTTTGTCAGCATCTGTTTCAGTTGATGGCATCTTTTGGATAATAATAGGGGAAAAAAGAAAAAAAAACAAAAAGGAAAGAAATAGCTTTTATCATTCTTTCTGGCAATTCTGTCATCTCCAAATGGCTCAGTCTTTCTCCAGAACCACTATAAGTCAAACAATTTGTGACATTCTCCAGATGGATCCACTACAATGACACAAATGCTCCCCTGAATGTATATTTCACTTTAGGCTTCTTCTTCAACAAGGCCTAATTCATACCATTAGCTAAGCTAAGTAGTCACTAGCATTGATCTTACAGCATGATCCACGTTGTGCTGGCATGAGTGATTTGAGTAATGAAATCCAAAAGGCTGAAGGGCTGGCATCTGGCATTTATGTGCCAACACCATCTTCTTTTCATTTGGAGGATAGGTGACTTTACATTCACACTTCTCACCCTACCTCCTCACAGAAGTGAAGCTAGAGAATTAGTGAGAGTGAGGGGGGAAACAACAAGGAAAGAAAACAAGTGACCAACAAGGAACCTTGAATTCATTGTCTTTGGAGCCTCTTTATTTTATATCTTTTTCACTTGTGAAATTGACAGGTGGGAACATGAGAATAATCCTGTAGACAGAATTATCTGCAGGACATGATTTGGCTACAGTTATATAAACCCTCATGTTCCTGTCCCTTAGAAATGTCATGTGTTAAAGAAACACCCAGGCTGGTAGATCTCGATTTCCCTGGACACTACTCTAGCATTTCTCTGATTTTCATCATACACATTCATCTAAATCACTTAAGAACTTCCTCTTCTATTATTAATAAAATGAATCATCTTATTAGGATTAGCCACTACCCACTCCCCCAACTAGCTTTCTAAATTAAGAGTCAAGGTGAAATTTAAGCATCCTAATGTTGTGAATTGATAAATTGGAAATGAGGTTGGTTCTCAAGCAATCCAAATTCTACCACAGCTACACTGAATGACCCTGAGTGGGTCACCCTACTTCTCTGAGGCAATGAGACCAACTATAAGGCAGGGATAAATAACATCTGCCTTGAAATTCCTTTAAATTTTGTAGATGCTTTGGTTTAGATTCCATATTCAGCATTTTATAGGTTGTAGGAAAGATCTAAGATTCTTGCTCTATGTTTCCCCAGCTGCTTTTATACTCTAGGAAAAAGGCATAATTAGTCTAGGGGAACAGGAACTGCAGCCAAAGATGACAGGAACAGCTTACTTTTAATTCCTGACTTATAGCTCTCATTTTATTTAGGCATCATTTGGTCATTGACAAGTAAATAATGGAATGGCATTGTTCTGAACATCAACTAACTTTATAAAGAATCAGAATTTTAGATGCCTCGATACCCTTGAGTTGAGATATCTAGTCCAACCATCCACAGGATCACATCAAAAGCAAAACGTAACCCAGGTAGATTTTTGGAGTTTGGTTTGAAAATGGCAAATCAATATTCTGTGCAGTCTATCATTTTTACCTAGGGAAGTTCTTATTCACCTCTGTGATGAAGCTCTTGTGAAAGTCACCACAAATAAGTGCTGATCTTAATTGATATTATAGCTATTTGTAGGTCTTATCTTCCCTACTAGACTGTGAGCTCCCTGAGGGCAGGAATCATAGCTTACTCATCTCTGTATCTCCTTAATCATGTACTATCATGAGCTCTTAATAAAATATTGATTCATTTTCAATATAGTGATGAAGAGACATGATTACTTCACTGGGGAAGGGGAACATTCTCTTTAGGATCATTTGAACTTCTGACTTGACAGGAGCAGCTAGGTGGCACAGTGGATTAGAGTTCTGAGCCTGGAGTTAGGAAGACCTGAGTTCAAATTGGGTCACAGACACTTACTAGCTGGATGAGCCTTGGCAAGTCACTTCACCCTGTTTTCCTCAGTTTCCTTATCTGTAAAGATGACCTGGAGAAGGAAATGGCAAACCACTCCAGTATCTTTGCCAACAAAACCCCAAATGGGGTCAGTCAGACATGAAAAACAAGTGAACCTAAACTTATAAACTAAAACTTTCCTATTGACAGAAAAGCCAGTGCTTGCCATAACATACACCCTTCTACCAATGTCGGTGTGCTCTAACACACAAACTCAGAGAGGGAAGGATTGTTTGATACAGTTAGGACCTTCAAATAATTTGACTTACTCCAAATAGTGATACTGTTTTAAACTTTTTAAAAATTCATTTTTAATTCAGAAGACAGTGCAGAAGATATTCAGAAGATTAATGCACAGGAAGACATAGAAGTGCTCTACTCCAAAGCTATCTGATACTGATAAGTTATTTATATATGTAAGTAGCAAATAACAAGTGAAAATTCCTTGGCCAAATTCCATACCACACTCTGCATCTCTAGAACAAATCCATTGCTGTTATATATAACATCAACCTTCCTGAGACTTTCTGGTTCACATCATATACTAATAAAGAAAAGGTGTATATTTTAATTTGGTAAATCCTTAAATGGCAAACCTTTCCTCTGTGAAAATCAGAATCATTCATTTTATAAAACCACCAGGCAAACTAACCTCGACAATGAATTTCTCTTTTCCCTACTGCATTTCTAATCATGTTTCTTGCTCATTATTTTACAAGTGATAAATCTCTGTAAGAACCCATAGCCATGCTTTTTTATTAAAACATAAAAACCAGACAGCATATATAAGCATAGAAAAGCAGTAGGGAGCAGTGGCTAGAAGGCCAGATCCCATATTAGGAAGACTACATCTGAAACAAAGGCTTCCTAGTCAGTCCCCAAGCATTTACTAAGTACTTATTATGTGCTAGGCACTGAGCTAGGTGCTGGGGATATAGATCTCTAAGACTGCAGAAGATATAAAGGAGTTATCAATCTATATGGGTAAAGGGAGTTTCCATACCAGGAATTCCCCAAATCCATGAAATCTGAAGTCCAAGTTTAACAAATATATGGTACTGTTAGTCTAAGTATTACCATAAAGTGAAACCTCCAAAATTGTGAGGAATGTAGCCCACATCCCAGAGCTGAAAAGGGCTTTAGGGTTATCACACCCAACCAGTATATGAACAAGAGATCTATCTATGACCTACCCAACAAACTGATCATTCAACTATTATTTAAAGACCTCCTGTGAAGAAGAATTTACTATCTCCACAGGCAACCCATTCCACTTAGGGGCATCTCTAATTTTCAGGACATTTTTCTTTATATCAAACCTGGATAGTGAATCTGTTAATAGGAAAGTTTGTCCTAACCTTTTTTCTCATCCAATTGGATGGATGTTTTTAGTTCATTTTATAATAACACATATCCCAAACTAGGAAGTCAGACTTAGTCTACATAGCATATTTGGCTGCACAGCACTAATGCGTCAGCAAACATGGTATTTATTCCTTGTTAGGTAATTTATACAAGACCTCAGTTTTATTCCAATCCAGATATTGCTATAATGAGTTATAATAGCCCATGTTTCTCAAATTTCTTTTCAGGAAGTAGATACTTTGTAGTATATTTCTTTGGTTTTCCTTCTTGAGAAGCTATTTTTGAGCAAGTCTCATAGAAGCAATATATAATTTAAAGGCAATAGCAGTATCTGTATAACATTAAGATAAAAGGGTCAGCATAACCTACATGGAAAGCTTTTTTCTTTTTCAGATATCACCGTAATCCCCAAGTACCCTTTTTCTGAAACAGCAAGGTGACTGAGCTGGATTTTAAATTTGGAGGGGGAGTGGGGACGGGGAGGGGAAGAAATATATTTTCAAGTAGCTGAAGCAGAAAACAAGTTTGGCCATGGAAAAGTGTTTTTGAGTTGGGTGGAAACAGCCCCAGTCATAATTTTGAAGATCTTCTTTAGACATTCAAGGACATGGCAGATACCATGTTGTTCGTGTTGCCTGTTCAGGAGGATGATCATGTAAATGAAGCCCACTGGCTGCTGGGAATGCTACAGAAAGCATGAGCAGAATTATTGCTGTTGTCTTTTGACTAAACTCATCCATCCATTACGTGATTATGAACATGTCTGGGCAAAACACCTAATAGATATTCTCTTTTTTTCTTACCCTCCCAGAAGCTCTCCTTGTCGGCACTCTGATTAATATGCTTTTCCAGCTTTTTCCAAAAATACCAATTATACAGAGTGATTCAAGTGTATTCTACATGGAAACAACCAAACTCTTGTTTTAAAGGGTTTCAAGTCACATATATAATCTAGGCATTTGGATATTTCTTCTTATTATTTTAATTTTCCCAAGATGCCCAGGGTTTAACCTCATGAACAATAAGACAGTCAAAACCAATCATCTGAGAGAATACCAGAGGGAGTCAAAATAGTACTTTCTTTTTATATCTTTCTCAGCTAAATTCTGTAGTGGAGAGAAGAATTTTGATCAAGGTCATTGACATACAACTGGCATAGACTCAATTATGCCAATTAAAAGGGCTCTCACCAAAAACTATTCCTATGATCTCCTCTTCTTATTTCAAATACAGGAGTGTCTCAGTGATTCTCTCATAATAACTGTGAAATAAGGCCAAAAAAAATTGGGGAGGGGAAGAAGTACAGACTGTATTACACCAGTGATTCCCTTCTGAGATTCACAAGTTACTTGTTTTGGTTTTGCTGTTTATAAGGCCAAATATTAAATATATTTAAAAAATATTTAGTATATATGAGAAATGTACAGGTAACACTATTAGTGAGAAGCCAATCCAAATAGCTGAAAGGGAGAGATTGATTCTGTTTGGATGAACCAAAGTTCTTTTTCTCCTCGGTAAAGGCTTAGTTTGAGCCAAAGAGAAAGACCAAGGTCTGGTCCCAAAGTCAGTGCTGGTTCTCTTGGGGTAGTGCACACAGAGAAATTTTCCCATTAGCAGTCACTGTCAGTTTCTCCTCTGACCTTAATTTGGTCAGCCTTTCCAGTCTGACCCAAACATTCAATGAGTCTGACTATAGGCAGACTGTTAGTTAGACAACAAGGAAAAGCAAAACCAAGAGGAGTGCCCCCCTCCAACTTACTCAAAGAGACCCGAAACATCTGGACAGTCCTGTATAGAGTTGGGCCTAACATCCCCAAGTCCAACCTAATGTGACAAACTTTAACAAAATTATTTTCTGTTAAATATAAATTAAAAAGAATTTTTGCTGTGTCTATATTTGTGAAAGTTAACACTTTGTTTCTGAGTGATTGGTTATTGTAGGATGTGCTTACTCTCTCAGATGAATGGATTCCCCAATCCATCTTCCCCCTTGCTTGCCAAAGTTAATCTTCCTCATTTATATGATTGACCCTACTACTTAATAAAATCCATTGGCTCCCCATTACCTACACATATATAAAGTCCTCTGGCATTTAAAGGCATTTACAACTTGTCCCCTTCCTACCTTTTAGTCTTTATTCCTCTCCATACGCTTTATGAGCCAGCTACATTAGCCATTTTGCTGTCCCTCACATATGACCCACCATTTGCCAACTCCTTACCTTTGTACTCTCTGGCTATCCTCCATTCCTGGAATGCTCTAGCTCCTTACCCGCTCCTCTTGATTTCTCTAGTTTCCTTCTAGACTCAATTTAAATCCTACCTTCTTCTGGAATAGATCTTTCCTGAGCCTCACTATTCATGATACAGAAAATTCTCTTTTACACCTTAAGTACCATATATGTGTATGCATGTATAAATAAAACAGGCGGTATGATTTAGTGGCTGGGGGCACAGTCAGGAAGCTTTCAAATTCTACCCCTTAAACATGATGGCTGCATGACCTACACAAGTCATTAAATCTCAGTGCCGCAGGTGACTCTAAGCCTCTAATTTACAGTAGGCTCGTTAATCTACAACGGTGTCAGGAGTTTCCACAAGAGTTCCCAACACAGATGAACTCATAGGTTCAGAAGAGAAAAGTAAAGTAAGTAAAGAAGAGAAAAGAAAAGACAAGGCTTACTAGAGAAATGTTAGCTGCTAGGTAGGCAGTGGGCATAGAAACAGCGAACAAGACTAAGAGCAAGTAGGCCTGGCCTTGACCTCAAACTCTCCCACCACTATATTGTCTGACCTTGGGCAAAACATTTCACCACTTCGGGCCTCAGTTTCCTCCTCTATAAAATGTGTGGGGTCAGAATAGATGATCGCTAAGGTCACATTTAGCTGGAAGAAATCTAGGAACGTATTACTTTAAAGGTTTCTTATTCATTTTTGTTTTAAAATTTTGTTTTTTAGAAAAGAGATGGTATTATCCATCTATCTACATGTCTGTCTGTCTATCTATCTATCTATCTATCTATCTATCTATCTATCTATCTATCTATCTATCTATCTATCTATCTATCTATAGAAAAGCTTTGGAATAAGATCAGGAATTGTGGTTGAAGAGCAGTTTTTCTGAAAAAGATCCAGGAGTCTTAGTGGATTGTAGTTCAATATGAGTTCGTAGTGTGATATGAGAGTCATAGAAAGCCAGTGTGACTTTGGGCTACATTTTAGAAAAGTACAGTTCTCTACTAAGCCACCCATACATTTACCTCTTCTTCCCCTTCTCCTGCTTTTGTGGTTTTTGTTTATCCTGTTATCTCTCTGATCCCCACTACAATGTAGGCTCCTTTTTTTTTTTTTTGCTCTTATTTGTATTCCCTGTGCTTAGCGCAGGTTTTACTTTCAGGAATACGGAAGTGCTCTGGTCACATCACATGGGGATCATGTTCAGTTCTGAGTACCATGGCAAAAGAGGGCCATCAGCAGCTGCAAAGTAGCCAGATAGTGAAAGAACTTGAGTTCATGTCTTAAGACGCTCATTTGAAGGAATTGGAAATGTTGAATGTGGAGAAGAGAAGCCTGAAAGACATAACAATGGATCTTCAGGTATCTAAAGGACTGCAATGGAGAAGAGAGATTCCTCCCCTCTCCGCCCCAAGGGCAGAAGAAGGGTTAACGAGTACAAGTTGCAAGGAGGAAAATTTAGGCTTGATGCTAAGAAAGCCTGAGCTGCCCCAAAGTGGAGTGGGCTGATCTGAGAGGGCATGGGTCCCCTTCTTTGGAGGTCTTCAAGCAAATGCTGAACAACTCCTTGTCAGTTCTGCTCTGGAGGTGGGGGCTACGGGGCATCCTTTCGGGGTAAAGATTGGACTAAGTGACTACTGGGGTCCCTTCCACCTCTGAAATCTGTGATTCCGTGACTGTTTTCAGGCAATTATAAAACTGGCAAAATAAGGTCATGATTAGAAACGTGGCCAACAAAGAAATACACACATGCTGGCAGGTTGTTGGAGTTGTCACCTGCTGCCCTTCGCCAGTGACTTAATTGTTCATTTTCAAGAGTTGCTGTGGCTGAAAATTCCCTGTCCTCAGACTTCCAGTGGTGAGCCCCTGGGCACACTTAGCAAAATTAGTCTCTAGACAACAAACTTAGAGTCTGTAACTATGGTCCCATTCAAGCCTTTCCTACTTGTTAATATCTATCAGAGAATAAACTCGGCTAGCACAGCCATCAGGAATTCCAGCTCATCTCCATACCACAATGAAGACCAGCTAGAGATGACCAGAACAGAAAGCCGAGTGTGAGCAATGTGATTACATAACTAACTTCTTGAACAAGTTCATTTAAAAGAAAATATCAGAGTACTTAATCAAATAGAGCTATTTATACCTTGTTCATTATCAACTAATATAATTAAGGAGAAAATTTTAATCAAGACTTCTAATGAACTCTTATATTTAGTATGCTAAAAATAACTGAAATTTTGAAAACTCATTTTTTACCTAATTAATGTTTTAAAGTCATCAAAAAGGGAAAAACAAAACCAATATATATTTGGTGAACTAACAAGAACACAGAACTGAGAAGTGTTTCTAATTACTCTTCCTTTGGGCACTCTATAATTCAAAAGCAATATCTTTTCAAAGGAATACAAAATTAAATTCTTCGGTCTTGAGCATTCACATGTTTGAGTATACAAAACTTTGAAACACACACAGTTTAGGATTCTGATGTAATTATTTCCATTAATCAAAGATCAGGAGCTAGAATATAGATATATTGTACATGGAAGGGGGCAACATTAGTAACCCTACTCCAGTATGCCAGAGGGAAGGGTGCTGGTACTTTGGCTCATCCTTTTGGCAAAGGTACTGACCCCTGCCAAAATAAGAACTGAAAATTATTTGGCACTTGGTGTTTTGCAGGGTATTTTTCCCACATTTTCTCATTTAGTCCTCTCTACAACCCTATGAAGGAAGTGCTACAGTCTAATATTATCCCAATCTTACAGGTGAGAAAACTGGCACTCACAGTCAAATACAAAATTCAAATCTAGGTCTTCCTGACCCAACATCTAGTGTCCTTTCGACTTTCCCATACTTCCTATACTAGAATAAGATTAATGATCCCCATTTTCATAGTATTCTAGGTTTTAGAAAGTCCTTTCCTCACAACAATTCTGTGAGCTATGTCTTATAATTATTAATCAACCCATTTAATAGATGAGGCAGCTGAAGCTCAGAGAGGTGAAATGCCCTGAATTACTTAGCCAGGAAGTGTCAGAGTCAGTATTGAAATCCAAGTCCCCTAATTCTTTCTACTTCACTAGGGAGAAGAGTATAGGTACAGGGGGGCCTGGAATAGGCCAACTCCTCCAATCAGTTGGATCTGTCTCACAGAGTGTTGATGAGGCTCAATGGAGACCACCTGTGTAAGTGCTGTGGACACTTGTAAGTATCATTGTTCTTCTTATTTAGAAAGGTTCATCTGGTTGGTGCCCAGGCTGAAATTTGACAAGCTTTTGACAATATCCACCTGGCCTGCATTCTACCATCTCTCTGTCTCTGTCTCTGTCTCTGTGTCTCTCTGTCTCTGTCTCTGTCTCTGTCTCTCTCTCTCTCTCTCTCTCTCTCTCTCTCTCTCTCTCTCTCTCTCTCTCTCACACACACACACACACACACACACACACACACACTTATCTATGCAGCAAACCTGTTTCAAATGCTCCTGAGGGCAAGGAGCATGATTCAATTGGTGTTCTCTAAGCAGGCAATTGGTTATATGAGCTCAAGCAGAGCCCATGATTAGAGCAAATGGCAGATTATAATGATGCAAGATATTTCCCTTTGCTTCCCTTTTTGGTGGTCTACACAAGTTAAAGAAAACCAATTTTTTTTTTAGAAATAATATAGAAATATCTTAGGGAAATATATGTACCTCAGCAATATACAGAATTTTAAAACTGAAAAATGGAAGGCATGTATGAACATTTAAGAATATGCCATTAATATATGTAGCTGATGTTCTAAGGGGTTTTTTTGCTATTATAGTCCTAATCAGATGTAGGCAAGATAAAGATGGAATTTGTTATGGCCAACCCAGCTGTCTCTCTGATCTTAGCCACCCTAGACACAC
Organism: Bettongia penicillata ogilbyi; assembly: GCA_023548195.1. Lineage (NCBI taxonomy): Eukaryota > Metazoa > Chordata > Mammalia > Diprotodontia > Potoroidae > Bettongia > Bettongia penicillata. The sequence continues at coordinate 249,893 of JAJHZJ010000098.1, forward strand.
AAGCATGTTGGAGTAAATGAGGGTTCTCAGTGAGAAAAATGCATTAATATTCTATGCCAACTCCACTGAGGCTTTACAATATAAAACCCTCTTGTTTAAAATATATAGTAACAAAACGACATCTCTTTCCTTACATTAAAGTAGGTGAGTTAGATTGGATTGTGTCAGATGACAAGTGTAATTTGGAAGCAGGGTGGGGAGAAGGAGATAGATGGGGGGGGGTGGAGAAGACAATAGGGATGAAGCTACATGAAGAATCCCTGAAAATACACAACCTTGATAATTATTTTACTGAGATATTCCGTATATTTAATTATTCCATTCTGTGGAAGAGCTGAATACATTTTTTCAGATAATGGATGCGCCTGGGCGCAATTACATTTTCTTCTATGGTAATTCCAACTGTTTCAATTATCCTTGTCACTCAAGTGACACATTGATTACCAGAACTATCATTGCCTATTAGGGTCCCCAAACTTGCCACACCAAGGATGCCTGAAGGCCCTCGGTGTTCTCAAGGAATCTGATCAATATGGAGATTGTTAATTCAGGAGACAGGGTCTCTATCATATTCTATCTTCCCCCGAGAAACCAAGAAAAAAGATGACTAAATAACGGCTAAATAATTCCTATATAATCTTCAAATATTGCATCTACGATTTGATATTCTCAAAGCAATTCTGAGAGATCATTTGGCATCTTGAGTTTTCAAAGCATAAGGAACTGGGAGTGGAGTAGAGCAGCGGAAAATGAAGAATATGATTTTAAGGGGAAAGGGATACTTTGCTTTACAAAAGGATTCACCTAAGGTTTCCTTAAAATTGCAAGAACTCCAAAATGTTGGAAATAGTATTCAGCTTACTAAAACTTGGTTTATATGCAACTTTTCAGGAAAATATTTTTACCCAAATCAAAAAGCATCTGTCTGTAGGGGTCATCATAAAAACCTAGGAGTTTAATACTTTAGCAAGATGGTGAAGCAGAAAGCATACTAATTCAGACCTAGATTCAAATTCTGCTTTGTGACACTTCCCTGAGCCTCAGTTTCTTCATCTGTAAAAAAGGTAGATAAACTAAATGGTCTCCAAGGTCCCTTCCTCCCTTCAGTCTTTTCTTCTCCAGGCTAATCATCATCAGTTCCTTCAAATCGTCTGCATAAGGCATGAACTGGAGGTCCTTAATTCTCCTGTCTGCCCTCTGGATACTCCTCAGCTTGCCAATATCTTTCCTAAAAGGTGGTGCCCACAGCTGCACACAACATTCCAGATGTGGTCTGCCTAGGGGAACGTAGGTAAAGCAAGACTACATCTGTCCTAATTTGGACTAATATGGTCCCACTGGCCTTTTGGCTCCTATATGACACTAGTGACCCATCTAGAGTTTCAGGTTCACAAAAAGCCCCAGCCATTTTTCAAACATGTTGCTATGCAGCATCTTGTGCTTGGGAAGTTCCTTTAGGGACCTGAGGGTAAGATTTACAGTGCGCTTCTATTAAATTTCACCTTTTGTGATTCAGCCCAATATTTTAGCCTGTTGAAGGTGTTTTGGATGCTGATTTTTATCTTCTTTGTTAGCTATGTCTCCTATCTTTGGTTCATCTGCAAATTTGACAATCATGTTTTCTCCTTTATCCAAGTTATTGACAAGAATGTGAAACCAGAGAGGTCCCCACACCAATATTCAAGGTACCTCCTTCCAAGCTGACAGTGGATTTGACTCTTTGGCTTCAGCTAATTTGGAATCCTTAAGTCCCTCACTGCTCCTAAACTTCTCACACCTATCAGGCACATCTCCATTTTCCTCTGTAGGGTGGGATCTAGACAATTAAAGTTTCCTGCCATGACTATGACTTGGTACAAACGTTCAAGTGTTCTGAAACATTCTCTGATGATAGCATCATCCCTGCTTTTGTTTCTGTTGATTTTCACCCAGCGTTCTCCACTACACTTCTCTGGTCTGACACCCAGATTTCTTCATATAGGTACTTCTTAATGTACAATATTACTCTGCTCACTTTCACTTATCCTGACTCTTTTGAATGAGGTGTTCCCTTCCAGAACTATTTTCCAATCATAGGTCTCATCTGATGAGCTAAATTTTACCCCTCTGCATGAGAATCTCTAGTTCATGCGGCCTGTTACCTATACTTTAAACATTTCGGCGTCAGCATCTGAGGCCATGCATTTTACTACTGGTTCCTTTCTTGGATTTTGTCTACTGTGAATTTCTGAGTGTATCAGCTCCTATTCTTTTCCTACACAATAGCAAACATGCTAGGCATAGATAGGCAGTTTTCTCCTTCTGTCTTTCTTTTTTATTTTAAAGTCCTGATTAGGTTTGCAAGATGCCATGTAAATATTCTTACTAACTATTGCTCGCTGCACTACAATACATTTTAAGCTGTGATCCTGACTTCTCGATCTCTACCTCATATACCAGTGTCTTAAAAAGTTGTTCACTCTTCATATCTTCCTTTCTCATTTGAATACATGGGTTTTGATGTTTAGAAGGGATGACCACCCATATCATTAAGGTTTTCAGTTTGTTATTCAACACTTTGTAATCATTGATCATAGCTCATAGCAATGCTTTCTAGATGACTTCTAACAATATTGCTTGTTACTTGTTTTTTCAATCACCAGAAATAGGTAGCAGGTATCAGATTTGACAAGTGTTAGATGTTTCTGTGTCATGACTTGAATGGATGCTTGGGAAAAACAATCAACGATTTTTTATCATTATTGGGTGACAAATGACTGCTTGAGTCCCCCTCAACATGTGATTACCAACCAAAGCTACTTGTCACTTTTCCTAACTCACATTATGTTAGCAGACAGCATTTCCAGACCCAAACCATCACTCCTCAGAGTACAAGTGACTGCTTCCTCCTCAGGGAGTACAATTCCTTGCTCCTAGGAAAGAGCCTCATATCTGTTTATAAGCATCAAAAGTCTAGTGGACTTTCTTCCCCTTCCTCTCTGTCTATGGTCTTCTTTTATTAACACAGGTTGGGGATTTCTTCTTCCTCTTTAGATCCTTTTTTATCTTTGTTTTCAAGTTTTTCTTCTGCTGTTTTTTTTTAAGAAGACTTCTTTGTTCTTCAAAACCTCAAAATTGAAGATTAAACACCTTAAAGCCCTTAAACGCCTCTTCTAAGAGAGGAACCAGACTGTCCTTTGAGTAGAGACAGCAGTCGCTGCCCCCCACCCCCACCCCCCATGTGCTCCATGCCTTCTTGAAGGAAGACTTTTGGTCATTGTACTTCCTGCTAGTAGCTCCCCTGGTGAAGGGCCTAGAAAACTGCCTTTGGCCATCTCTACATTGGAGTTGTCACTCTCTTCCATGCTGCTAGTACCTTGTAAGCACCTTTCTAGCCACTGTCTGCTTTCATTCACTTTGTAAACTCTTAGCCTATTTTCAGTGTCTTGTTTTCTTCTTCTCCTTGACTCTCATTCTCCTTCCCCTCTTCTTTGAGTCCTTCTTCTGGTCCTCCTTCAGGGTATCTTTCCCTTTTCATTCTAGGTCCTTTTTCTCTACTCCTCTTTCTCCTTGAAACTTTCATTTTTACTCTAGTTTTCTTAAGTGTACACTTTCTCCTCTAACCCCTCCTCTTCCCCCTTCAAATGCTTCTACAGCCCTCTTAAATTCAGTCTCTGACCTTCTTCCTAATTCCAATGCCATCCAAATAAATGGCACCATTTCATCTTCTACAGTCCCAGGCCTTCTGCTCCATCTCCCGTGAAGGCTGGAAGTGGAAAGTTGGTCATCCTAGCTTTGCTCCTGCTGGGACCTCTCATACTATGCCATTTACCCAGGTGGCCACCTCTGCACCCTTTCATCCTGTGCTTGCACAGTTACTTGTTTCAGAGCTTCATGCTCCATTGGAAAAGGACCACTAGAACCCTGCAAACCAAACTAGTGCCATATTGTCTATGTGACAGCTAGCTAATGTCATAATCTGTGCTAATGGATTAGCATTATTTGGTTTACTTTGGCATCCAAATTCGCCACCATTTCCAACTTTTCCAAGTTGAAAAGTGAAGAGAATGCTCTCTTCGTAGAGTAGTTACTCAAAAAAAGTAGGTTATAGTGACAAAGATGATACCCACATGACTGGAAAAGAAATGGAACAACATTTTAAAACCTTTTCCAAAAATGTACTAACAGTGTCTCCTGCCCCCCCCAATTTAAAATCTCTTCTGAATCTTCACAACATACTTCAGTATTAGAAATATTTATTATCATATTTATTCACACTTAAGGTACATAGGAATGCAACAACTTTTACAAGATCATCCTCAACTGATGGCAAGGCTTCCTGATTTCCAATCTTGTCATTTATATAGAAGACACTATTTCTCAAATGTTTGATTTTTCAGAAAATATTAACTTGAAGATACTACAGTATATATTGGAAGGGGGTGAGGATAGAAAGGTGGTGATGAGTCCGATTGTATTATTCTTGCTTTTGTGGATATTTTCTTTGTTATTGTGGCCATGTATTACAAATGTTAAGCTTCAGTATATTACCATGGTCAAATTGTGATTATCGGCATGGAGTACGAACATAAACATACAGATGTATATTAAGAAATCATTCTCATCTGATGGATGAATGTTGGAACATTCTGTAACCAAAACACTAGTTTTTATGAATATTCTAGAGATGTCAGCAATTACTACTATTAAATTATTTCTCCTTCTATCAAATATTCCCCTACAATTAGCTGAATGAATAATGCAGCTTTTCTTCACAACTGAGCTACCCCTAGAACAAGGTCCTAAGACTGGTTAAACTTGTGGTATGACCCACCAATACAAACTCTATTGTGTCTCTCTGAGAAGAATCAAGTATTCATTTCAGTTAACAGATACTTTCCCCCAAGATTTGCGAAACCTGAAAACAGGATTACTCTAGAAAAAAACAAAACAGGAGAATGTCTGCTTTCTACTGTACTTCCATCCATCAGAAGAGTGTCAAGATTATTTCTGATGCAGAAGAGAGAAAATGCAGTTGCATTGGAAACCCCTGAGGAATGTACACAGAGACATACACATACCCCTCAGGATTTCAGGTGTTTTTATTAGTTTCTTAAGGTGCATACAATCCTTAAGACTCAATGTGAATTTCCCATCAATATTTTGCTCTTAGAACTAGGATGGAACAATAAGAGAAAAATCAAGAGGAAAGAAACAGAAGAAAAAGTAGTTAAGTAGAAAGAAATAAAAGAAAGAATAGAAGAAAACTGGAAAGGGAGATAAGGATGCAAGGCAAAGGATCTAACAAATTTTTAAATATTAAAATATATATTTCAGAAAAGAGAGGCAGTTCCCCAATTGATAAATGGTCAAAGAATATGAACAGGCAATTTTCAGAGGAAGAAATTAAAGATATCTATAGTCACATAAAAAAAATGCTCTAAATCACTTTTGATTAGAGAGATGCAAATCAAAACAGCTCTGAGGTACCACATCACACCTATCAGATTGGCAAACATGACAGAACAGGAAGATGATAAATGTTGGAGAGGATGTGGAAGAATTGGAACACTAATACACTGTTGGTGGAGCTGTGAGATGATCCAGCCATTCTGGAGAGCAATTTGGAACTATGCCCAAAGGGCTACAAAAATGTGCATGCCCTTTGACCCAGCAACACACTTCTAGGATTGTATCCCCAAGAGATCATAAAAATGGGAAAGGGTCCCACATGTATAAAAATATTTATAGCAGTACTCTTTGTGATGGACAAAAACTGGAAACCAAGGGGATGTCCATCAGTTGGGGAATGACTGAATAAATTATGGTATATGAATGTAATGGAATACTATTATGCTATAAGAAATGATGAACAGGAAGACTTCAGAGAGGCCTGGAAAGACTTATATGATCTGATGCTGAGTGAAAGGAGCAGAACCAGGAGAACTTTGTGCACAGCAACGACCACAGTGTGCAAGAGTTTTTTCTAGTAGACTTGGAACTTCATTGCAATGCAAGGACTTAAAAAAAATTCCCAATGGTCTTCTAAGGCAAAATGCCTTCTACAACCAGAGAAAGAACTATGGAATTCAATCACAGAATGTAGTAGATCATTTTGTGTGTGTGTGTGTGTGTGTGTGTGTATTGTGTTTTGGTTTGTTAGATAATTTCTCCCACTCATTTTAATTCTTCAACACAGCATGACTATAGCAAAAATGTATTTAATAGGAATGTATCTGTAGAACCCATACAAAATTGTATGCCATCTTGGGGAGGGAGAGGAAAATAATAATCTAAGTTATATGGTAGCTATTGTAGAACACTGAAAATAAATAAAATTAATTAATAAAAAAAAAGAAAAAAAAGAAAAGAGAGGCAGCATGGTGTGATGAGCAGAAGCTATTCTTGGAGTCAAGAAGAAAGAGTTCAAGTGTGACCTCTAACACATTTTGGTCGATGACCAAAGGCAAAATTTTTAACCTCTCAGCACCTTAACAACTCCCTAAAATTATACCTGAGGGACGATCTGTGAGTTCTATTGGTGCAGGGAATTTTCCCCCTGTGGGCCACCTCCCCCCGCCACAGATAAGTCACAGATATGGACAAAAATGGGAAAACATCTCTTCTGTTTTCAAGAGGGAGTAAGGTCAGTGGGAAGCCCCCAACTTTGCCTTATCTATATTAATTTTAATGTTTATTTTCACTCTACACAAAAGTTGAGCACTTTTTATGACATTTAAAAGAACTTAAGCAAATACATGATAAGAGGTAATATGATATGGTGGATGAAAAGCTATCCCTGGCCCTGGATTCAAGTCTGCCTCTGACACCAGCTTTGTAACCCTGAGCAGGTCATTCAATCTCTCAGGGCCTCAAGTCTAAGACTATAAATGCAGAACAGCTACAGATCTGCACTGGAAGAAGTTTCTTCACCAAGGGTTTCCCAAAATCAACAAAATTACAGGAATCCCAAAACAAAGTATGGCCATAAAATTTATTCTTGGATGAAAAGCAGGTGTTTGCAAAAGACTCAATCATAATTCAATGTACTATATAATATTATATGGTACTATTTCCTTTTTCAAAGAGGGCTTCAGTAGCACTCAGCTCATAAACAGATGAAAACTCAACTTAGACCTAACCAAAGATGTTTGGTGGACAGAGATAACCCTTGGCAAAATTATGAGGTAGGCTAATTTTTCCTCCCAGATTCCCTTTCTTCTCATCTCACTCCATATCTGTCATCTAGCATTTCCATGCTTCCTCCCCCTGTTTCTCTATCAAAATCTAGGAAAGGGTCTGATAAATTCATCCACATTGAAGTACACAAAAGTGATAGGGCTTAAATTTTTATCACTCACATGAATACAGGAATTTTAATAAGGAACAAACCCAAAGGTAAATGTATCTATCTCGAATTTTGGCATTTCAGGAATTAACAAGTCAGTTAAGATTTCTTGAGGGAGACAGGGGAAGAGAATTTTACTTTCTCTATGTACCTAAAATCAGATCATGGAGGGAATCATTCACTCATAAGATGTGAGCCTCTTAGACTTCTGACAATTGAATACACTTCTGAGAAAAAAAATACCTATGAAATCATTCTAGACAAAGCCAGGACACCTCAGTCAATCTATATATCATTTCTTAGTCAGGGCATTGAGTAGTACTAGAGTGGTTTTTGATGGAAAAAGAAAATAGGCCACAGGACAAATAGATGGAATCATTTCCTGTGAATTGGTGAGACCCAATGGTTACCCAAGCTTTGAAGTGATTATTCAGTTGATGAAGATGGAAAATGCAGCCCTAAGGCTTTCCCAATGCTTGGCTCTGTGAAAATAGGTGTAAGGCTCAGGAAACAAAACAACAAAAACACTTTCTATAAAGGCACAATATTGGAGCAAACCATTTCAAAGATCTCTGTACTCTATTGTGTTTCAAGGTGTGGTCGGGTTCGGTGACTGAGTTTCTTCCTCATAGGGAAACAGCCACAGCCCCTGATGAAAGCTTCAAATACAGAACTTCTTTCTCTACATCAGCAAGTATAATCATGGAACTTTGCTTTCAGAATATGCTGTAATGAGAAACAGGCCACCTTCCTCACTGGCTTACTGGTTTATTGATCTCCATTGGCAGGGCAGTCTGCTGGGACCTGATTCCTTGTTTCATCCAATAATCATCACATTGCACAAAGGGAAAAACCTGAAAATATTCTCTGAATATTCACCACTTATGGGCCTAAAGGAAACCTAAGCTATTCATTACAGTAGATTTTAAAAGAGAAGTATAAATATGCCTTCAGGTATGAACCCTAGAAACCAAAACATTAGGCTAAGTCACTTACCACATGTAAAATCTCGACTTCTTCTTCACCCTTTGAAGAGTCCTACACAGGGAGAAGGGGGGAGAGAAGCACAATTTTATTGCACCCTAGTTATCATTAGTCAAAAACGCAAAGGAAAAAATAAATGCTGAAGGAAAGGAAGAAGGTTTTAAGTGAGTAAAACGTTTTAAAGTGATATGTGTTCTCCTGAATCTAAAGAACTAGGACCTGGTTGATTTGCATTTATCATTAATGTAAGTAATTAGAATTCGAGCCACTGGCTTTACCGCACTTGTGTAGGTCTATGTTCCTTGCATCAGAATAGACACGTTTCTACAGAAATCTATCTTTGCCCAACACAAATCCCAGTTTTGCACACGATTTAGGAAATTGAAGGCACTGGTTTCTAACAGTCGTAACTAAACATGGTCTGAATGTAAACTTCTATATTCTCAATGTTAAACATGATAAATTATATGTAGACATATATGCATATCAATACATATAATATATGTATATATTTCATCTGTAGATTATTACAAATCAGAAATAATCTATACCTTCTAATTAGAGAAGATTGACTGAATTTTAAATCTTTTTTTTTGGATAGATATCCTGGCTCTAGGAATCTAAACTCACTAAGAATCGCTAAAGGGGGAAAAAAATCTAGCACTAGAATATGTTAAATAGCAGTAACTTTGAAATCTGCTAATATAGGAATTAACATTCTTCGAGAATCCTTCATTAGGGGCATAATAACATGGAAGACAGAAGTAAATAATTTGGTTATTACCTGGTGGGACACAGTCGGGAATATAAATTCACTCCACAATACCTCAGTCAGGATATCACGTAAGATGTTTAAACAAACAAGTTAAGCTTCCAGATTTGAGTAAAAAATGCAAAATGCAAGTGAAAAACCAGAACATGTATTTTATTTACAATTATTATTAATTTGCTCAATGGCATGCACTGAAACCCATCAGCAGAGTGGCTGTCCCTAGAGCCCAGTAAGGAACATTAATAAGTATTCATTTAATGTTCTTTGTATATGAAAGAGTTAGCTAATTGGCACATTCAATTAAAGGACATTGCTACATATGCATTTTTTATCATTTCATAGTCCCAGTCTTTAAACTAGTTTTGCTACAGGCAAATATAAACTGTGGCTAGGACAGTGGGCGAAAACTTGATTGGTTCAGAAAAAGAGAGGGCAGGCAGAGCAAAGTTCTAGAGATAAGGCTAATGCTGAGCAAAGTGGGGAAGGAAGGAAAGTCTGCTTTTATGCCCCTACATTCCTGTCCTCCTCAATGACCAACTGCAAGTACCATATGATAGCCTTCAAGCAAACTTGCTCTTAGAGAGAAAAAACTCATCACTCATGCTTTAAGTGTGGATGTAGCTAAGTCTCTGTAGCCCCTTGCCAAGGGGAGCTCCACTTTGAGCCCAACGTCTCACTGCTACTAATATCTAGACCTGGGATTCTGTCATGGGCCCCTTTGTTGATCTGGGAAAGTCTATGGACCCCTTCGCAGAATGTTTTAAATCCATCACACAAAAATTTCTTTGCTGGTTCATGTTAGTCATGTCCTCCTTTGGGAGATTTCATGCCTGGGACTAGAAGTTTGGGTGTCGAGTGAAAGAGAAGAAATGATTTCTGGGAGTGAGACAGCATCTCTCAGACCCTGAAATTTATCACCTACCTACACAGGGTTGTTCTTGTTCAGTCATTTCAGCTGTATCTGATTCTTTATGACCCACTTTGGGATTTTCTTGGCAAAGATACTGGAGTGATTTGCCATTTTCTTCTCCAGCTCATTTTACAGGTGAGAAACTGAGGCAAATGGGGTTAGATGACTTGCCCAGGGTCATAAAGCTAGTAACTGTCTAAGGCTGGATTTGAACTCATGATGATGAGTCTTCCTGACACCAAGCCTAGTGTTCTATCCACTTTGCCATTTAGCTGCCCACCTACATGTGGAATTAGTTATAATTTACTGGATTTGAAGTTAGCACATGTGTGACTACAGAGAAGGGGACTTGACATGTCTGGGCCCTGATTTCCTCATCTCTAAAATGAGGTAGCTTCCAAATGGTCCCTTCCCTAGATAGCCTCCAATATCCTCTCCAGTTCTACATCACCAGTCCTCTTTATAAAGAGCCAAGGCTTCCTGTGTGAGGTGCACAGGTGGTGGGCCAGTCTCCTTTTCTGCACCATTTCCCAACGATCCCAGCTTGGCCCATAGCTATTCTAGAGGACCATCCGTAAACTGAGACACATCAGAGAGGAGGGTCACTTGGCAGCAGAGCTGGCAAAAGAAAGTGGAGTTGGTAATATTGGAAAACAGTATAGTAATAATAATGGTAAAATAATATATATCACATATATGTAATATGTATAACATATAAAATAGATAATAATAAAACCTGGTTTAGAAATCAATTCAGAAGGCCCTGCATTTAGACACTTGTCAAATTTCACCAAATCTCTATGAGAATGATAAGTCATCATTGTCGTTGTCATCATCATCATCATCATCATCATCATCATCATCATCATTATCATCATCATCATCCCTAGTATTTATATAGTCCCTAACATGTGCCAGGTCCTGTGCTAAGTGCATAATAGATAGTATGCCAATTTTATGTTATCATAACAAATGCAGGAGTCAGGGCAAATTCCAAGGTGTTCATTGAGAAAAGGAGTCCAAGTGGAGTTGGATGTGGTTCACTTTGTAGCCCCGGATCCCAATGCACCACTGCACCAAGCAGAGTAACTAGTGCCTCCTCAGTTACCAAGCACAGCTGCTACAGTAGTGGAGCCTTCATTCTTCATTCACCTGCTTTCAGGTTTAATTTTTGTTAAAAGCCTCACAAATGTTATTTGTGGTTATCAGGTGCTCCGTATACTGCTTAATCTCTTTGAAAGGTGAGGTAAGCACCAGAAAATGAAGAGGCAGAGGGAGATCACATTCAGGTCCTTGAAGGCAAGAGATCGTTTGGTTTTCCCTTTTTATTCCCAGCAGTGATCAGTGTCAGGGACACACTAAGCCCTTATTAAACACTGTGCTTTGCAGTTTACCCCTCTTAATTCCAGTACATTCCCTCTCTTAATTATTTTCTGTAATCTATTATCCTGTATGTATTTGTTTACTTATTATCTCCTCCTTTACTGTCAGTTACTTGGGGGCAAGGGTTATCTTTTGCCTCCTTTTGTATCCCCAGCACTTAGCACAGTGCCTGGCACAGAGCACGTGCTTAATAAATGTTTACTGACTGACCTACTGACTGTGGGAAGAGAACTGGTTATAGCCATCCAGGTACAGAATGGTGGAAAGTGACCATGGCTCTGTCCTCATCTACTCTGGAACTCCAAGGGCAATTTGCTCTAAAGCTAGGAAAGCAGGAGTGGAAGGTGATAGCAAACAGTGAGGATATGTATGAGTCCTCTCAAACCTAACTAATGTTGTGCTAGCGGCCCCTACGTCTTCTCTTTCTCGAGGTGTTTTCATATCCATTCTTTGTAACATAGATAGGGCAGGTGTTCTGATCTAGCCCCATTTGAAAGATAAGAAAAAAAGAGATACAAGTTAAGTGGCTTGCCCACAGTGGTACTTAAAAGAAGACTAAACAGGAACCTCCAATAAGGAAGATTCCCCGGATTTCTCCAGGGTTGAGCTGAGTTGCTGGTATTACAAGGCATTTGATATATTCCCCTTTTAACATTGTACCACTGAGTGTGCATTCATGATTCAATTGAACAAACATTTATTTAATGCCTATTTAGTGTGAAATACTAAGGGGAATATATGATCGACTTTTTTAAAGGATTCCCTACAGAAGGGACTGGAGTGATTTTTGTAATCTAGCTTCTCCCCACCCACTCCTGCTCTTTTTATTTTATATTTGAGGAAACCGAGGTGTAGAGAAGGGAGGTGACATCAGCTACCAGTATCTGGGCTCAAATCCAGGATTCTTGACCACTAAGCCAGGGCTCTTCCCACTTGATTTCTTCTTTTGATTTTTCTCAATGAAAGTCTTCATCCTCTCATAAACTGCATGTGTTCCTTTAGATCTTGTCCTGAGACAACACTTATACCTTTTCAGTAGCAAATTATGAGAAAATTTACTCCTTCCTTTCCCCAGGGTAATTATAACAATTTTTCTTTGGCCACTTTTAGATATTAAGTTAAGAACTAGTGCTGAACTTAATGTAGAAGGTGACTTGCTCATCAATTAACCTCACATGCTACCTCCCTAATCACACACAAACCTTTCCCCTTAACTAAAACATATTAGGCTATGCTTACATTTCTTGAGCCCAGTAAACCTGCTTATTATTTCAGGAAAACATAGGTGTTCCTATGTTTGAGCTTTCACACAGATTTACACAAATTTCTCTACAAATCTACTCAAAATTCACCTCCAGAAAGAGGACTTATGTGATTCTTAGAAATGCTACGAAACACTTTGATTTTGCATTTTATTACATATTTATATTGTAAGACTTGATTTGTATATTTAATATGTCTCTCTGCCCAATTGGAATGTAAGCCCATGAAGTCTAGGGCCATGCTTATTTCCCACATATCCTCCCACAGTGCCAGGAATAGTACTGTGTACTCAGTTGATCTTCAAAAAACTACTGATACCTGTGTGATCTCTTGAAAATAAGCCCTGACTCCTTAATCAAACAAGGGACAGAAGCAATCACAGAAGACATAAGCAATTTCAATTACATAAATCTGAAAAGCTGTTACCAGAACAAAATTAATACAACTTGGGTTAGAAAGGAAGCTGTTGAGTAGGAAAAAATTTTACATCAAACATAACTGACAATGGTTTGGTATCCAAAATATGTACACTGATACAAATATATAAGACAAAGAGCTTATATGATCCATATGCTTTAATCCATATGTGGTAAAAAATGTGAAAAAGATTTTAAATGAAATATTGCCAACTATTAACAATCATAAGAAATAGGACTAGATCACCAAAAATAAGAGAAATGCAAAACAAAACACCTCACAAGTTCTGTCTTAAATTCAGCAAATTGGCAAAGATGACAACAGATGGGAGTAGTCACTGTTGTACACGTTGTGGAAAAAGAGGTGCACCAATGTACTGTTGATGGAGTCATGGAGTCACCCCAAAATTCTGAACAATATTTTGAAATTATGCTAAGAAAGTGACTGAAATATCCATAGCTTTTGACCCACAGGTTCTACTGCCAGGCAGTAACCTGCAGAGGTCAAAGATAGAAAAAAAGGTTCCACAGAAGCCGAAATATATATGACAGCACTTTTTTGTAAACAAATTGTTTTATATGAATGTAACAACATCACTATATATATATATATATATATATATATATATATATATAGACACACACACGTATACTTATATATGTAAAATGATACAATGGCTTCATTGTAAATAGAACAAAAGAAAAAAGTGCACATTATATAATTATAATAACCACACTTGGTCCAAAAGAAGCAGTAAGAAAACGTATCCCCCTCTCTTCTTTCTAGGAGCCTTACACATACAGTTGATGCATTGGTTAGTTTTGCTGACCTTTTCTCTCTCTCTTCCCCCCTCCATTCTTTGTTACACAGGATACCCTTGGTAGAGGCATAGATAGATAGAAAGAAATATATACATGCATATATATAATACATATATATACATACTCACAAATATAAATGAAAATTAATAAAATTTGTGAAAGGAAGAAAATATGCCTTTACACTACCTGTAGGTGGACTGTGAATAATTTTAAGTATCTGGACACCTAATGTTAATAGGAGGGAAGAAGAAGGACATACGTATCACCTTGTCACTCAGGCACTGGATTCTGCTTGATGAAGGCAGGGTAAATGAAAGTACATTAATGATCTATGTGGATTCAGAGGGGAGATTTCAAATCAAATGCTGCATATCAAAGGGGGAAGCCAAAACCACTGAAGTTTTAGATTATGCCCACGTTTAAAGGTACTTTAAATCAATATAAAATGAATCATCCTTGCCATTATCTAGCATTTCATTATGCAAAGGTCTCATTATCCATAGTTTACTGCAGTCACCTGAAAGAAACGATGGTTGTTGAAGAGATACTGCAGGTTTTATGAGCTGAAAGGTCTACAACACTTTCTCTGATGACCAAGTAGACCTCCACAGACAGTAATAAAAAGTACAGTTTTTCACACTAAAGGATTCATAAATTACTACTTAATTTCTACAAAGTAAAAATGAAATTTTTTTGAGCAAATGAGTCTCTGGCGTTAATTTTTAGGTAAAAGTCTGATTACCAGCTTACTGCGCCAAGTTTTATAACATGTATTTTTATTAAGCTCTAAGTAATAATTATGGGCCCATTTTTATTCCCTTGATGAAATTTATATATAAAGTCATTTACATGTCATATTACACAGAAATAAATGTCAGAAGAACAATTTTCAGAAACGAATTCGAAAATAACTATTGTGTGATGATTGTATACTCAGTATACATGACTGACTCAGTAAATTGTTGACTCAGTAAAACACCTTCCCATTGAGTGAAATTCAATATAAAGTGATTTATCTTGGATTCCATTCAAGAGAACTTAAATATCTACAGAAATTCCTTTTGGTTGTTTCACATAAGGTGGTCTTATGGCATAGACTCTAACTGAAGGACGTCATGAAAGTGAGGCCCAAGGGTATTTATCAAAAGTTGGGTCACTAATTTTAGCTTTTTCAAGTTGGTGTGTCAGCGATATCTTGTTAAAAGAAAATGTGAAATGTCATACCAGGTCAGACCAAAAATCCATTTGACTCAATATTATTTCCATCAAAGAGGCCACAAGGGAAATTTTGTGAGCAAGTATGGTAGTTGTACAGCATGGTGTGGACCACAAATCACAATGAAACTGAGATTTCCTTAAATTTGAAATGCTATGCTGATTCTAAAACTGGAATGGTTGTGAAGTATGTCAGTTCATCACCCCAATGTGAGGTGCTCTCAACTGGAGAACTTTATGAAAATGATAAGTGACATAAAAGGAAAAAGGAGGAGAATTGAGTTTTATCAGATGATTATAATTAGCTCACTGGATGCCTATACATCCTTTCTAATTCAAATACAGATATCTTTACACTCTCATTAAGAACAGTTCTTTTGATTTATATTATTGGCTAACGTCTTTGTTGGCCATTTTTTTAATCTTAATTAAATTTTGTTTTGATCTCATTGGTGTGGAAATTCACACTCTTGGGTGAAAATCCCTTCACTTATACTGAGTGAGAGCTCATCTGTAACTTATAGCCTGAACTGCCTGAGACCCTCCCAGGTTAAGAGACTTGAGCACAATTACAGACATAGTGCATGTCAGAGGTAGGACATGAAACTAGATTTTTCTCTCTCCAAGGCTGGTCCTTTACCCATTTTGACACAGTGAGGAAACTGGGGGTTAGAGCAATAGATTTGCAATTAGGAAGACAGGAGTTCGAAATCTGCCTCAGTGATTTACTGTGTTATACTGGACAAGTCATTTAATCTCTCTCAGCCTTATCATCTTCTTCTGTAAAATGGGGAAATATAGCACTTATTTACTAGAGTTGTTGTGAGGATAAAATGAGATAATATTTGTAAAGTTCTGTGCAAACTTTAAAGTGGTACATAGATATGTATTATATATTTATAATAATAATTATATAATTATATATTTTATATATATAATATATATATAAATGCTAGTCATTTTGATTATTAGTAAAAATGACCTGAGGATGAACTTTTTCACTTATTCAATGAACTCTTAGTAACAGAACCTACCTTATGGGGTTTCTGTGAGAAGCAAATGAGATAATATAGGGAAATGACTTCACAAATATGCAAGTGCTGTATTAGCTACTATTATTAGTATGCCATGATTCTGCTTGTTATATTTTATCAAAACTAAAAAAAAATATTATTTGGGCAAGGATACAAGTACTTAAAGGAGGAAGTCTTTTAGGTTAATGATTTTTAAAATTATCTATTTGTTAATAAAAAGAAAAAAATGAATGAAATTGAAAATCAGATGAAGAGAATGAAATGAAATGGAAGAATTGAATGAATAAAAAAATTATAGTAACCTTTATTCTTTAAATAAATGCACTCCTAATATAAATATGAATGATCTTTAAAATACTGATTATTATTCTTACAGGAATGCCATTTCTAAAACTATAGGTTTATATCATGCTAAATTTTATGGAAACAGGGCTGTTGCAGATTTTGACATTGTTTACCCATTATGTTATTTAGCCCATTGAAACTGACCCAACATACTTCCATATGAATACAAATATATACACCTCTCTCTCTCTCTTTCTCTCTTTGTCCTGTGCTTAGAGTGACTTCCCTGATTCATCACATTATACCGTTTCCCTTAAAATATCTTTTCAGTTTCACTTTAACCTGAGAAAGAGATTTTAAAAATTTAATTTAATATTCTTTTTTGTGAGTCTGTCCTACATAATGGACTAATTTATATTAAATATCAAGGCCATATTTTGCCATTGAGATTTACATAAACCCTTTAACTTTAGTTCCATGAGCAAAACTATGAAACACTAAGGAAGGCTCTAGGGCTCCTTCACAACTTTGCATGAGAAGTACAGGAAAGTGACTTTTCTGACAAAAATCTGGGTCTTTCCCATTTATTTATACATTCATCTGAAATATGCTCCATTCTCATGAGCTTCTACCCTTACAGTTCAGGAATTTCAAAGACGGAACCAGGCCAGAGGCAAACACTACAGTGTCAACTTTTTGGTAGGGCTGGCTTATTGCTATTTCTCCTGGAAACAGATTACATTTTCTCCTAGAAATTGAGCACCCACAACTGAAAAGCCATTTTCAAGTAACAAACAGATTTTCTTTCTTGAAAAAGAAATTCAGTTCCTATTAGGTTTATTTAGACAATACCCAAGTACTCGTGATGACATCTATGTGTAATGAATAAGATCCATTTCTGATCATATGGAAATTCATGGTGCAGCTGTTCTAGAGTTAGCAGTTGTCAGTTTGTGAGAAAGTAAATACCATGGATGCATGACATCATTTCATATAAATATTGTCCAACTGAATGCTTTTCTGGGTTTGCTTGGGTTTCTACATGCTATTGTAGAACAGAAGTCCCTTCTATGCTATGAATTGTCTTCTTGTAACATAAATAAATCAATGTTAAGCTCAAATGTTAATCTCTGTGTTGAAAAGTGAGCTCAAAAGGAAATGGTGTCCTAGAAAAAATAATCATTAAATTCATCTGGAGGAACAAAAAATCAAGAATCTTAAGGGAAGCAATGAAAAAAGTCAGAGAGGAGGCAGTTCCAGATCTCCAACTATAATACAAAGTAGTAATCATTAAACCAATTTGGTACTGGCTATAAATACAGAAGTCAATCAGCGGAACAGATTAGATACAGAATATGCAGGAGCAAACTAACATAGTCATAGCGTTCAATAAACCCAAAGACGTTGGTTATTAGAGTAAGAACTTACAATTTGACAAAAATTTTGGGAAAACTGGAAAACAGTCTGGTAGAAATTAGGTACAGATCAACATTTCAAACTGTATACCAAGATAAACTCCAAATAGATACAAAACTATACAAGTTAGACATATAAAGTGGCATTATGAATAAATTAGAGGAGCAAGGAAGAAATTACCTTTCAAATTTATGAGTAGGTGAAGAGTTCATGACCAAACAATAGATAGGATCACAAAAAAGAAAGTGAACAGTTTAAACCATATAAAATGAAAAAGATTTTTGCACAAACAAAACCAATGCAGTTAAAATTAGAATGAAAACAGATAATAGGGGAAAAATTGTAGTAAGTTTCTATGAGAAAGGTCTCATACTCAAGGAATATAAGGAATGATTCAAATTCATAAGGGGAGCTGTCATTTGTCAACTGATAAATAGTCGAAGGATATGAACAAGCATTTTCAAAGAAAGGAATTCAAGCAATCAAACCCACTTCATATTACTAATAAGTAAAGAAATGTAAATTAAAACAACTCTGAGAGTTCATCACTGATTGGAAAAGATGACGAAAGGAGAAAATGACAAATATCAAAAGCCAGTAAGATAATAGGTGCACTAATGCATTGCTGTTGCCGTGAATTAGTCCAACCATTCTGGAAAACAATTTGGAATTATACTCCCTAGAGTCACTGAACTATGATTATTTTTGACCCAGCAATACTACTACTAGGCAATATACCCAAGATATTCAAGAAAGAGGCAAGAGATCCATATGCACAAAATATTAATAGCAACTCTTTTCAGTATAGCAAAGAAAACTGGAAACTAAAGGGATACCCACCAATTTGGGAATGACTAAACAAATGATAATATATGAATGTAATGGGATATATTTGTGCCACAAGAACTGATGAAATGGGCAGTTTCAAAGGAAATTTGGAAGACCTCTATGAACTAATGGCAAGTGAAGTGAGAAGAACCATTAGAACAATTTACACAATGATAATACCACAAAGAACAAAAACATTGAAAGACTTTGGAATTCTGATCAGTGAAATGATAAAGCATGAGTCCAGAGAAAAAAAGATGAAGCACAGGGCCTGTCTCTTGACACAGAAGTGATGGACTTAAAATGTTGAATGAGACACACATTTTTTTGGACATGGTCACTGTGGCAATTTGTTTCGCTGGAAAATTTATATTTGTTAGGAAGGTTTTCTTTTTCTTTATTTTTTTGGGGAGGTTGTTGTTGCCCAATGGATGGAGGGGAAGGAGAGAAAATGAAATTATGTTATTTGCAAAAAATTATAAAGTTACATTTAAAAAAGAAAATTTTCTCCAATGCTTACCTTCATTGAACTATAGTACTCCTTTTTACACTCTCTCCTGCAGTCAGCACAATTTTGCAGGAAAAGGATTCATGAAAAATAAACGTGTGCGTGGCAAAACCACACCTGCTCCCTTATGCTAATCCCTCACATTGCTCACAGGAGAGTCAATTCACAGAATTAATTGAGCTTTTACATTTGTCCATGTTGCTCTAACTACTTTACTACTGAATTGCTAGTTGAAAAAAAGTTCACCAAAGTTAAATTGTATTTTTTACAAATATAATTCTCCCTGAAAGCATTATTCTAAATAAACATGCACAATAAATTGATGACCACTGTTGTGGTCAAATAATTACCACTTTCTTTCTGTGATAGTGTTTGAGTGGTGGCTCAAAATGCCAACAATTAGGTCCTTGAAAGAAACTTTCGAATGTCCTTCACATGCTGTAAACCTGCCATAGTTATATGAACAATGTGAAGTATTATGGAAAAGCAGTCACACTCACGCTTGCAATATCACTTCCCCCAGTAACTATTCCATTGTCCGTAGAAAGGGACAGCACCATATGATTTCAGAGAGGAAGCAGTTGATTACATCTTCCATGTTGTCATGCCAGATTCCTAAAACTGAGGTATGTACAATTCTCTGCATTTGATGTAAATTATATACAACATATATATGTATGTATATATGTATATATTGGATTTTATTGCAATTTTCTCCAGAATGAAAATTCCTGGTAGTTCCTATTGCATCATAATCATACATCTTTCTGTGAATGGGGCCACACAAAGATTCCGAAGATAGAAGGAACGGATGGGAGGAGTACAAGGCTGGGAGAGAAAGAATGACAGCAGCCATGGGACAGTGACCTGCCACTTCTCTTAAGGTTGGAATGAACTGTGTAATGCTAGAGGCAATTGCTGTGAAATTGCACTTTACTAAAGAGAGTTAAAGAACCAAAGAATGTGAAAAGCAACTTCTAATAACAAAAAATTACAAATACAGATACTTTAGTATAGGCATTGAAGTGGGATATGGAAGTAATCATAGGATGTCTGAGTTGGATGGAGTCTTACAGAGCATGTAGTTCAAAAACCTCATTTTATACATAGGGAAACTAAGGCCAAATGAAGAGATTTTATTTGCTTAAGGTTACACAATGACAGAATGGCACATATAAATAAAGATTTTTGTAGATCCACAGCACTGCTGTTTGATAGGCCATTTGATGGATGGGTTTTTTCCCCTAAGTTTTGGGTTCATTATTTTTTAATTTTAGTATTAATTTATAGAATAAAATAAACATTTCCATAACAAAGTACAATAAAAAAGATGATTGCACATGAAAATGCAAATCTACTATGTACAACTTGCTATTCCTTTCAAATATTCAACAAAATTATCATGTACGTTTCCTTTTTTTCCCCTCTCCCCTCAATGGATATGTTTTTATAAATATACCCATTTCATTCGGTAGATGGTTCATGAAAATTATCTGCCTCTTTGTGTGTACACTGTGTCTATCCCCAATAGTTGCATATATTTACTCAGAAGGGGATCTCTGTTCCAGTTTTTAATGGTTCAATTTTTTTAAGCATGGTTGATTTTCTTCCCACAAGCCCTTAAATTTTTGTAGGCCCTAGGCAAAATGCCTACATTTTAGGTCCAGTGCTCTCTCCATTCCTCTTCCCTAGAGATAATGCACAAAGAATGGTGAAGGGGATTACCTGCCAAGAGGCCTAGGCAATAATTTTGAATTTGAAATGAATGACTCCCAAAAGTCAAGGAGTTCTCAGTCTTAAATCTCATTGCTATTTTCTTGGCATCAAAAAGTTGAAGAAATGAGAAGCTTCTTGAATCTTCAAAAAATTGAAATGCTGCAGAACTCTCATCACAATCTGTCTCCATTTCTGATCTACCTGAAATCCCATAGGCACAAGCTCCCTGGGTGACCAGAAGGCCCCCTGACCAGAAGGCACAGTCAAGGGTAAAGATGAACTTAAGATTTCCCTAATATTCTGGAGAAGTTCCTAATGTGGGCTTACTTTGCTTGGATTCACACTACTTATCCAAGTCTTAGAATGAAGATGAAGCAATTGAAGTATTTAATTGCATTATTTTGTTCCCTTTTGGTAAAGCTGTAATTCTGGAAGAGATCCATGTTCTCTATGGGAAATGAAGAAGACCCTCAGGAGCACAATACCTATTACAGACAAGAAGGAAGAGACGGGCACAGAGGGAATTATCACATTCCACAAGATAATTGTGTTAGCATATCAACTCTCCTTCTCAGGGTATTTCTGCTGCTGTGGTAGTTTTCTAATTGACTCTTGCAATGTTCACTTTTTGCAATTAGAGGGCAAATCTTCTAAAAGCTGCTTAGAATTTGCAGATGTAGTATCTTGCCCATAAATGCTGAATTACTGTTGTTATTCAGGAATTGCTACCTGAAAAAAAGGTATTGAATGACTCAGAGTGGGGAGGGCACCAGTAAAGCAATTCTCTAACCTGAAGTCCAAATCTTTGAAAATGCTGCCCTTCAAAACCTAACATTATAAATAAGCTCCTCAAAATTTAAATGATTTTGTTTCCTAGAGAGCTTATTCTTCTCAAAGGCATTTTCACATTCTAGAACATGGAAAGAACTTTTAATGGATTTTTGTGGTGGGAAAATGACAGATTTCTCTGAAAAGTACTGTTTATAGTTGAATTTTCCCCAAATGCGTAGTATGTTCTATAGTAGATACTGCCTCCTTTAGATAATAATTTCTGCTCAAAGATAAGATTTTTTCTGACTATTGGATAAGTTCTTTCAGAAGATCATCTCTACCATCTCTACAAAATTTTGAGGGATTAAAATGCAAGTATGTGCTAGCCCTTCCTGTGAGAAGTGGGAAAAGTGGAGAGAGAAACATTCTAGCTTTCAGATTTCCAGAAGACAGGCACAGGGGTTCCTTCTGCTGACAACTATACTGATACCTACATGACTATGAGTTTCCTGTTCTGGAACTTTCAGGGAAAGAAGAAATGAGCCCAAAGAATGGCAATTCTGGCATCTAAATATCCACCTAAGCCAAAAAGAAAATAAATAGACCCCCTGGTTGCTATGAAGGAGGGAAATGGTAGCATCTGAGGATTGAAGCCTGGAGAGTCTTGATGCCACATTCTCATGAAATCTCACTATCCAAGCTCACGGACAGCTTGTGAGTCCAAGATAAAATTTCAAAGTAAATTAGAAGGACATGGTCTGTTAAAGCCAAGTGAGAAGACCAAGATTAGAATAAACAATGATTGATAACAGTTAATAAGAAAGTCACCAAATTGTTCCTAGGTATTCATTTTTAAGTGTCATCTAAAATGTCTATTATATTTTGAATAAATATTTATTTACTACATAATAATTACAATTTACTGTTGAATGGAATGTACTAGGAGTAAGAGAAAGGGAGAGGTAGAATGTAGCAAATCATCTCACATACAAGAGGGAAGAAAGAACTTCTACAATGGAGGGGAAGAGGGGGGAGATGAAAGGAAATAATTGAGCCTGGGATTTGGCTTAAGGAGGGAATAACACACTCCCTTGGACATGGAAATCTATTTTACCCCACAGGAAGGCAAGGGGGAAGGGGACAGGAGAGGGAAGATAATAAAAGGGATATAAAATTGGGGAAAAGGATAATCAGAAGCAAACACTATTGTGGGAGGACAGGTCAAAGGAGAGAATGGAATAAATGAAGGGCAGGATAGGACAGAGGGAAATGTGGTTAGTCTTTTACAACATAATTATTATGGAAGTGCTTTGCATTGTTACACATGTATGACCTATATTGAATTGCTTTTCTCAACAAGGGTGGATGGGGAGGCAGGAGAATATGGAACTCAAAGTTCTAAGAATGAATGTTAAAATTTGTTTTAGCATGCAACTGGAAATTAAGCTATACAGGCAATGGAGTATAGAAAACTAATTTGCCCTACAGAAAAATAGAAGGTAAGGAGGATGGAATAAGGATGGGTGACAGAAGGGAGGACAGACTGGAGGAAGGGGTGGATAGGGTACAGGGTATCCTGGGGTGGGGGTTAGGGAGAAATGGAGGAAAATTTTGAATTCAAATTCTTGTGGAAGTGAATGTTAAGAACTGAAAAATAAGTAAATTATATATTAAAAAAAAACAACTTTCCCAGGATAACAGAACTTGGTAGTAGGAGAGTTAGTACTCCTGATGCCTGGGCCACTATGTTTTGCTGTCTCCAAAGTGCTTGAATGGAATAGATATGAAGGGTTAATTAAAACATAAATAAGAGTTTTTAATAGTCACCTTTTCTGACAACCCAGATTGGAAAAAATAAGGATCTGAGAAGATCCTAAAAAACTATTTACTGACCCAAAGCAAAATCCAACTATTTAGTAGGGATAAAGATAACTACTAAAAAAAGCTAACACAATCCTAGAGGATGTTAGAAGAAATGTAGCAGCCTAAACATGAGCACTAAAAATCTCGCAATGACTAGCTCTGGTCAAACCCATTGCAGACCCTGTCCAGGCCTAGGAATCCAATTTCAAGATAGTGGCAGGCAAATGAAAGTATTACAGACAAGGGCTCACTGGATCATGAGGGATCTGGATAAGACTCTTAAGAAGGAACAGTTGAAAGAACTTGAGAATGTTAGGTTAAAGAAGAACAAACTTGGGGGGCACATGCTTGTAGTGCCAACCACTGTGGCAAGCATGGAAGATATTGTCCCTGCCCATAAGGAGCTCAAATTCTCATGAGGGAGACAACTCATATGACCTCAAGAGTAGAGGGAAGGTAATCCCAAAGGGGAAGGTACCAAAAGTTGAGAAAGGAAGGCAGGCAAGGATAGGTATTTCTGAAGAAGGTAGACCTTGAGGTGAGGCATGAAGGAAGCCAGGTTAACCAAAAGGTAGAGCTAAAAGTATAAAACATTCTGAGTATGGGGGATAACCAGTGAGAAAACATGGATATTGGACACAAAATGTCATAATCAAGAAACTGTAAATATTCCATCATAGATGGATGCTAAAATACATGGATGGAGAATAAAGTATAAGGAGACTGGAAAGGTTGGAAGGCACCAGGTAGGTGAGGAGTTTTAGGTACCAAATAGAAAACTTTGTATTGGATTGTGGAGGTAATAGGGAACCCAGTGGTGATTATTGAACTGAGGAAAGGGTGATAGACTTGCACTTTACAAAAATCTCTTTGGCAACTGAATGGAGAGTGGATTGAATTGGGAGAGGCTTGAGACAGGTAGACAAATTAGAAGGCTATTGCAATGAGTACAGGTGTTAGGTGATGATGGAGAAGTTTTCTACAGTTTCACTTATTCTGTGTGGCTCTAGAGGAGAGAATTAAGATGAATAGGGAGATGTTACAAGGAAGTAGATTTTGTCTTAATATAAGGAAGAATCTTCTAACAACTAGAACTGTCCCAAACCACAAAAGGCAACCTCATGTATATGGTAGCAGTAGAAATAGGACCAAGCAGGCAGCAAATGGTTGTACATATTCCCATACAGAAGAAATCTGGCATGAAAAGGCAAGTCATTTGCTCAAGATCACAATGAAAATAAAGGAAAGTTGAACTCACAGCATCTGCTTGTTCTGTCAGGTCTTTATCCCACAAATCCATGGTTTTTGCTTTAGGGTCCTAAGAAAACCAGAAAAAGAGAGATTAAATGTTACCCCAGAAAACACAGTGAAGAGAACTAGAACTTCAAATAGGACATTATGATTTAGAGACTTTAACAAAAAAGCATACCAATACTTAGAAAATTTTGCCTGGGAAAATGTCCTTTGCCATTGCATGCTCTTAGATAAAGGGAAAGTGACTTATTCTTCCCAATATTCTCACAGCAATACCTTCCATAGTCGAAGATGGTGGAGTAGAAAGATACACCTACTCTAGCTCTTCCCTCACAGCCCACAAAATACCTGTAAATGACTCTAAACAAATTCTAGAGCAGCAGAAGCCAGAAAACAACAGAGTGAAAGAGATTTCCAGCCCAAGGTAGCCTGGAAGGCTGACAAGAAAGTTCTATAGCACAGGGCATGGAGTGGAGCGCAGCCCATGGAGCCCAGCCCAGTCTTGGCCTTGGAGGCGCTGGCAATAACAGGATGGGAGGAGGCCTTGGGGGCTGAATTCCTGGCAGCAGCAACAGTTCCCAGATCCCTCAACCCACAAATGCCAAAGACAGTTCAAAGGTCAGTGAGAAAGCCTTTGCACCTGAGTGAGAAGGGAGCAGGGTCCTCCCCTATCCAGTGGTGGCAGCAGCAGCAGTGTCCATTTTTGGAGCCCTTCACCTAAAGACCCTGGGGGAATTGAGTGGCTGATCTGAGTCTCAGCCCTGAGTGGGGGCCTTGGGGTAAGGAAGAGTGCTGGTGTGGTGGAGCTGATGGAGGCTCTAGAAAGGGAATTATACTTGCAGATCCTGGGCAGAAAAGCTTTGGTAGCTCCCAAACCAGAGTGCAGACCAGGAGAGGAGTAAACTCCTCTCCCTTGATTGTGCCACTTTGGAGGAACTGAGAACTTACAGGTCCCCAGAGTATACTGTCCTCTTGACAAAGGACTCAAAAATCAAGGAACTGGCTGGAAAGATGCCCCAAAAAGGGAAAAAAATAAGACTATAGAAGGTTACTTTCTTGGTGAACAGGTATTTTCTTCCATCCTTTCAGATGAGGAAGACCCAAAAGTCAAGGCTTCTGCATCCACAACCTCCAAAATAAACATGCAATGGTCTTAGGCCATGGAAGAAATCAAAAAGGATTTTGAAAATCAAGTAATAGAGGTGTGGGAAAAATTGGGAACAGAAATGAGAGTGATGCAAGAAATTCATGAAAAGTGAGTCAACAACTTGCTAAAGGAGACCCAAAAGATGCTGAAGAAAATAACACCTTTAAAAATAGGCTAACTCAATTGGCAAAAGAGGTCCAAAAAGCCAAAGAAGAGAAGAATGCTTTAAAAGGCAGAATTAGCCAAATGGAAAAAGAGGTTCAAAGGCTCACTGAAGAAAATAGTTCTTTAAAAAATAGAATGGAGCAGACAGAAGCTAATGAAAAATGAAGAAATTACAAAACAAAACCCAAAGGATGAAAAAATAGAAGATAATGTGAAATATCTCATTGGAAAAACAACTGACTTGGAAAATAGAGCCAGGAGATACAATTTAAAAATTATGGGACTACCTGAAGTCATGATCACAAAAAGAGCCTAGACATCATCTTTCATGAAATTATCGAGGAAAACTGCCCTGATATTCTAGAACCAGAGGGCAAAGTAAATATTGAAAGAATCCACAGACCACCTCCTGAAAGTGATCCAAAAAGAGAAACTCCTAGGAATATTGTAGCCAAATTTCAGAGTTCCCAGGTCAAGGAGAAAGTATTGCAAGCAGCTAGAAAGAAGAAATTCGAGTATTATGGAAATACAATCAAGATAACACAAGACCTAGCACCTTCTACATTAAGGAACTGAAGGGCTTGGAATGTGATATTCCAGAAGTCAAAGGAGCTAGGATTAAAACCAAGAATCACCTATCCAGCAAAACTGAGTATAATAGTTCAGGGGAAAAAATGGTAATTCAATGAAATAGAGGTCTTTCAGGCATTCTTGATGAAAAGACCAGAGCTGAATAGAAAATTTGACTTTCAAACACAAGAATCAAGAGAAGCATGGAAAGGTAAATAGGAAAGAGAAATCCTAAGGGACTTTCTAAAGTTGAACTGTCTACATTCCTACATGGAAAGATAATATTTGTAACTCTTGAAACTTTTCTCAGTATTTGGGTAGTTGGAGGGATTATATATATATATATATATATATATATATATATATATATATATATATATATATATATATATATATACACACAGCGAGGAGGCAGAGGGTGAGTTGAATAGGAAGGGATGATATCTAAAAAACTAAAATTAAGGTGTGAAAGAGGAATATATTTGGAGGAGAAAGAGAAATAGAATGGGGCAAATTATCTCTCATAAAAGAGGCAAGAAAAAGCTTTTACAATGGAGGGGAAAAGGTGGGAGGTGAGAGGAAAAAGTGAAGTTTACTCTCATCATATTTGGCTTAAGGAGAGAATAACATGCACACTCAATTTGATATGAAAATCTATCTTACCCTACAGGAAAGAAGGAGAGAAGGGGATAAGTGGGGTTGGGGGATGATTGAAGAGAGGGCAAATAGGAGGAGGGAGTAATTAGAAGTAATCACTTTAGGGGAGGGACAAGGTCTAAAGAGAGAATAGAATAAATGGGGGCAGGATAGGATGGAGGGAAATAAAATTAGTCTTTCACAACATGACTATTATGGAAGTCCTTAGCAAAGCTACACATATATAGCCTATCTTTAATTGTTTGCCTTCTCAGTGGGGATGGGTGGGGAGGGAGGAAGGGAGAGAAGTTGGAACTCAGAGTTTAAGGAATGAATGTTAAGAACTGTTTTTGCATGCAACCAGGAAATAAGAAATACAAGTAATGGGGTATTGAAATCTATCTTGCCCTACAAGAAAAGAGAGAAGATGGGGATAAGGGAAGGGAGGAGTGTAATAGAAGGGAGAGCAGATTGGGGGAAGGGGTAATCAGAATGCATGTTGTTTTGGAGTGGGGGAAGGGAGAGATGGGGAGAAAAGTTGGAACTCAAAATCTTGTGGAAATGAATGTTGAAAACTAAAAATAAAAAAATGCTACCAAAAAACCCTCCAAAAAACAAACAAAAAAATACCTCCTATAGTCATTAAATAGCCTTTCCAATATTTTAGGGGCAAAGTGCCCCATTAAAAAAAGTCTAGTACATAGAAACAATGACTCAATAAACTGGGAAATAGTTTGGTAGAAATCAAATTTTGACAGATATCTTTGCCACATGTTATTCCGAGTGCAAAATGTCTATGAGACCTAAATATTAAAAGGCATATCATAAAACAATTAGAAGAAAAGCACAGCTATGGATAGGGGGATAATTTTTAACCAAATGACATCAGAAAAGATAAAACAGATAATTTTAGTTACATGAAATTGAAAAGCTTTGGCATAGACAAAAGCGATGCAACTAAGATAGGAAGAGAAGCTGTCAAGTGTAAAACAATCTTT
Source organism: Bettongia penicillata ogilbyi (assembly GCA_023548195.1). Lineage (NCBI taxonomy): Eukaryota > Metazoa > Chordata > Mammalia > Diprotodontia > Potoroidae > Bettongia > Bettongia penicillata. Next base: position 278,176 of record JAJHZJ010000098.1, read on the forward strand.
GCATCAAGTATCTCTGATAAGGATTTTGATAGCCAAGAAAGCAGGGAAATAACACAAATATTAAAAAATCAAGAGGCATTCTAAAATGGATAAGAAATTGAGGAAAATGAACAAACATTTCTGCAAAAGAAGAACTGCAAACTATTAATACCCATATGAGATTGTTCAGAAATCACTAATTATAAGACAAATGCAAATCATAACAACCCTGAGATTTCACTTCATATAAGAAAATTGGCAAAGAAGGGAATAATCAATGTTGGAGGGGCTGTGATAAGTTAGCCACACTGATATATTATTTGTAGAGCTGTGAATTCTGGAGATCAATTTAAAATTTTGCTAAGAAAGTGATTGAAATTTCCCTCTCCTTTGACCCAGAGCTCCCACTGGTAGGTTTATAAAAACATTATCAGTCAACAAGCATTTACTATGTTGTAAGCACTGTGCTAAGAGCTGAGTATACAAAGAAAGACAAAAAAATATGATCCCTAACCTCAAGAAGCTCAAACCCTAAGGGAGACAGCAGGAAAATAATTTTATATATGTATACATGTACATGATATATACTGTATAAATAGAAGATAATCTCTAAGGAAAGGAACTGAGTGGGGAGATGAGGAGAAGGGATAGATTAGTATAATCCTCCTATAGAAGGTGGCATTTGAACTTAGTTTTGAAGGAAGCTAGGAAGTAGAGGTGAAATGATATAGCATTGTAGGGAGTCAGTACAAAGACTGGAGGGAGAATGTTCTATGTAAGAAATGATAAGTGGGCCACAGTGTGGAGTACATGGAGGGAAGTAAAGTGTAAATAGACTAGGGTCCAGATTGTGAAGAGCTTTAAATGCCAGAGAACTCTGTATTTGATCCTGGGGGTCATAAGGAGCCACTATAATTTTTTGAATTGATGAGAGCAGGAGCAAGGCATGGTCAGACTCATGCTTCTGGAAGATTACTTTGGTAGTTGAGAGGAGGCTGGATTAGAGTGAGGAGAGATTTATATCAGGGAGACCATCTTGAAGGCTACTGTAATAATCCAGGTGAGACTTTTTGAAGGTGGTAGTTGAGTGAATACCGAAAGGGGACTCATAAAAGAGATGTTGTAAAGGCAGAGATGACAAAATTCAGCAACAGAGTGAAAAATGTGAAGGGAGTATGAAAAAAAGATGACACCAAGGATATAGGCTTGGGTGACCAGGAGGATGGAGTTGCCTCAAAAATAATAGGAAAGGTCAGAAGATCAAGTAAATGGGTTCTGTTTTAGACATGTTGACTTTGAGATGTCTATGGGGCATTTAATATGAGATGTTCAAAAGATGGTGATATGAATTCAGGAGAGATCTAGGAACAGTCTTTATAGAGATAATTGAACCCATGAGAATAATGAAATCATCAAGCCAGACAGCATAGAGGGAAATGAGAAATAGGTTGAGGACAGAGCCTTGGAGGAGGAGGATCCAGCAAAGGAGACTGAGAAGGAAAAATCAAGCAGATTGGAAGAAAACCAGGAGAGAGAGAGAAGAGAATATCCAGGAGACCAGTGTGATCAACAGGGTCAAAGGCTGCAGAGATACCATGATAGATGAAGACTGATGAAAGGCTATTAGATTTGGCAATTAAGAGATTACTGGTAACCTTAGAGAGAACAGTTTTGGTTGCAGAGGGTTTAGAAGAGTGAGAAGGGAGAGAATGAAAGCACCTAGCATAAACAATTTGTTATAGCCAGTTAACATGCTTGTGTCAAGTGAGGATTTTTTAAGGCTGGGGGAAACCAAAGAATATAAGCTAGCTGGGTCCCCATTCAGGCAGCTTGGTCTGCTCACCGGTTGCGTTTGTCCTTTGTTTTCGAAGAAGACCATGACATCAGAGAAATGATGGTATGACTGGGACTTGACTTTGTTTTGAGTGAGGGAAGGCTGTGCAAGATCTCATCCTGAGCTATCGCACAGACAGATGGGGACACATGGACAGATGGGGACACAAGGACAGATGAGGGCACATGTAAAGACAGATGGGGACACATGAACAGACAGATGGGGACACACAGACAGGTGGGGGTATATGGACAGATGGGGACATACAGAAAAATAGGAGAAACATGGAGATAGGGGACACACATACAGATGGGGCCCCATGGACAGACACATGGTGACAGAGGGACTGATAGGAGACATGTGGACAGATAGGGAACACATGGACAGATGGGGACAAATAGATAGGACACACAGACAGACATATGGGGACACATGGGGAGACATGGGGAAACATGAACTGACACATGGGGACACATGGACAGACTGATGGGGAAACAGACAGGTGGGGACACATGGACAGATAGACTGGAAAATAGGGACAGACAGGTAGAAGACACACACAGACGATGGGGACACACAGGCAGACAGGTAGGGGACACACAGACAGATGGAGACACACAGACAGACACATGGGGACACAGGCAAACTGATGGGGAAACACAGACAGGTGGGGACTCACAAACAAATAGGAGATACATGGACAGATGGGGAAACAGGGACAGACAGGTAGGGGACACACACACAGATGGGAACACATGGCCAGACAGGAGACACACGACCAGATGGGGAGACATGGACACATACAGAGATCATGAGGACACATGGAGATGAAGGTATAGAACAGAGTAGAGTCCATAAGTCATAAGGAATAATGTAATGACAAAAGGTTATGATCAGAAAAAAAAATGTAGAGTTCATGAATACTTTTGGCTCATGGCAAGAGCAAGGTTGTGAACCATCTGTGTGTGTAGCTGAAGAAGAAAAGAGATGGTGACAGGAAGTAAATTGTGGGACTGGCTAGGGTAAGTGAGGGCACTTCACAAGGGCTGTATAAAGGCAGGAGTTGGGTGGAGATAAGTATAATCACCCTGAAGTCACTGAGAAAGAAAGAAGAGTGTCCATGGAGAAGGCCAGGATCTACACTGGGTGATAAATTTGAGTGGCATAAGCTACAAAGGAGTAGAGGATGCTTGTTGATTGATGGTGCTGGAGGGAGAATCTGGAAGGAACAATGGGGAGCAAGGAGTGTTCTAACTCTTCCATCACTATGTGTAAGTCACTGCCAACATGAGTGAAAAATACAGCCAGGACCAGAAAGGCTAGCCAGGCAGATGTCATGTCATCCATCAGGATGGAGCCAAGTCTCAGGGAGTGCCAGAAAATGGAGGGAGTGAGAAAGGAGATGGTTTAAGATAGAAAAGGACCTATAAACATCCAACTATTTATACTAGCACTTTTTATAATAACAAAGAACTGAAAACAAAGTGAAACGAAGGAAACAGATGTCCATCAACCAGGGAAAGGCTAAGAAAGTTGTGACACAGCAAAGTCGGAAGATTGCTATGCCATCAGAAACAATGACTATGATAAATACAAAGAAGCAAGGAAAGAGTTATGAACTGATGTAAAATGAAATCAGCAGAACCAACAATATACAAAACTACAACGATAGAAAGAACAACAACAATGGAAAGAGCAAGAAGAGAATAGTCAAATTACCTTCTGCTAAGTAATGACTAGACTTTACATGAGAGAAAAAAATATAAAAATACACCTTTCTGTCTGCATCTTTGCATAAGTGGCAGGGGAGGGACCACGTATGTTCAGCATTGCACAGAATGTCAGACTTTTTTTGATAGCTTGGTTAGTTATGATGAACTTTTTCCCCCTTCTTTTTAAAATTCTTGCTTATATGGATCAGATCTCAGGAAGGGGCTAGGAGAAGGATTAAGTCAGAAATGTAGATGTTACATAAATAAAAATCATCAATACAATTTATTTTAAAAGGCTAAATGTATAATTACAGTGACCAAGCTTAAAGAGGGAATAAAAAAACACTTTCCTTCCTTCTTTGCAGAGCTTGAAGACTATGAGTATAGAACATTACATATCATATCTTTCAGACTCAGCTGATATGCTGGTTAATTTTATTAAGTCTTTTTCCTCTCTTTTAATTGTATTTTTTACAGGAGATAATTTTCTGGGAAGGTGGGGGAGAAGGATAGGTTTGTACATGAAGGTGATGTAAAAACAAGATATTCATAAAAATTAAAAATAAATTAAAATGAAAAAAATACTTTGTACCATAGTCTATACAAACTAGCTAGAACTTTGATTATTAGCTCACAAAAACACAATTTTGTTAGGAAAGAAGAGGGTTGTTAACAACTAGGTTCTGACCTCAGCCCCATTCTTTAGTGATGTCACATGGGTTAGTCCTATGCTGTCATTTTGGGGAATTTGCCCGGCATGTTGGATCCAGATAGTGGAAACCTACCAGTGGCATTCTCAGTAGTGTTTATATTCACACAGGCATGTGAACACATTATAGGGGTCCAAGGGGATTTGGGGGATAAAAAACAGAGCCAACTTTGTAGGGTTTGGGCCAGTGCCAGACATCAACATCTTTTTATTCACCAGAGCTCTTAAAAATGAAAATGAGAAAACCTGTCAGCATTCACTTATCCACACATAGATTAGCTACCACATGGGATAATCAGATCAAGTTTTTAATCCAGGTCAGTTTTGGCCTACTTTCTATGTATTTTCAAGCCATATTCCTGATATCTTCATGTAAGATCAGGAAATGTACATTAATGTCAATATCAGTCAATATATATTATACATATATAATACCTGCACATATTCAGAGGCAAGTAAACTTTTGGGAGGAACACAATAGAATGCATGTCAAAGCCAAAGAAAAATGACTCAATTTACTATTGCTTAGGATTACTTGTGCTGCTTTCCTTAAGTAAGGAGACTAAAATGGACAATGTTAATTGGGCAGTAATGATTTAAAACTGGAAATTATTGCTCAAGCAAGGCCTAAAATTTGGCCCCTCACTAGGGTGTCCCCCAAGAAGCAAAGATGTATTCTGCAGTGGTCATGTAGTTTTTCTATAGAAGGCTCCCTGACAAAAGGCTGACTATTCAGCAGAGGTGGCAGAAAAGGTGGTGGTTCTTGTGTTGCAATTGGTATTTTCTCTCAAGCTCTCTAAATTCTCAGGGCATTCTCAGTCTCTTCCTCTGGGCCTAGTATGACTGAGAGATGGAAAACTGAATATCTTGATCAGTCTTTCCTTACCTCTTGCCCCTCTTAAAGGGACTTGGCATCCTCTAGCTAGGTCTCTGCAAGGCCTTTCTTGTTTGGCTAGTTACTGTGCTTCTGTGGCTATTTTTGGAATGGCTGTCACTAAGCCCTCCACTGGCCGTTCGTCCCCTTATTTTGTTAAATGAGTTCCTCTCTGCTCCTCTTTTAGCCCCACATCTCCCAGGGTTCTCCTTTAGCACTTAATTATTGTTGTTTCCTCTGTGAGCTAGGTCTTATAAAGTGAAAAACGATTCTAACCTCCACATGGATCACAGTGACAGACAGATTGATACCTACAGGAAATGGCTCTCCGGAGGTTTTTCTGGCTGGATTAAAAACTTGTGCCAGATTGGAAGTGGAAAAGACATATGATTGCAGTGAGTGAGTATTGGGGAGTCCAAAAGAGGGGGTGCTATGGAAGAGGAAGTAGGGTTAGTCCATTGAAATATTAAATGGCAACCCAATTTCCTAAGATCTCCAGAATCTGAGATTAAAAATCTATACTTAAACATGCTTGTTCATGTGTCCCTTCTTTTCTAAGCTCTAAAAATTTGCCAAGACAGGGAGCATTCTGGTACCCCTCAAATGGCACTATTGAATATGCATACACATAAAGCCATCCCTAATTAGTACAGACAAGTAGCCAGGTACATGCTGGAGCTGGATATTTATGCCTCCAAGTGGCACTTAGTCTCACTGAAATCAGATAATTGATAAATCTAAAATGCACCCGACAGTTTTCACCCAGTGAAAAGGCACTAGCAACTACTCCACATCAAAGTCCTTAGTTCCAAAAGTTTAGAAACCTAAGCATAGGGACTGGTATCTAGAGTCTTGAATTTTATACCTAAGTCTACTATACCAGGACATTTCATGATGTGCCTAAATACCGAAAACATCAGTTACTTACAACATTATATTTAAGAAGACGTCTTATTGCCGTCAAACCCAGCTTAAATGTGTCCAATTTTACAAAATAATTGCCCACTACCATCTTATAATGCTGCTATGTGGCAAAATTTCTGTGACAAATGTCCATTTCAGATGGTCTCCATGGAATTCTTTGTCCAATGAGGTTACCTTTGGGAATTCTATTGGAGTTAAAAAGAGGCTGTCATCTTATAATTCCAAATAAGTCTTTGATTAATAGAACAATTGCTTACTGAGTTGCTGTTCTCTGGGAAATTTATGATGATTTTATAAATGTATTTCTAAGTTCCAGAGTGTTAAGATTCAATGTGGATATGCAATCTCTTGATGGCAAGCTTCAGAACATTACACAAACATGTCACAGTTAGACTTTTAATAAATTTCTTGGTAGAGCTGATGTCTGAATATATGACATTTCTCTTGGCCACCACCAGTTCTTGCAAAGGCATTTGTGAAGTGGTCTAAAGGTCTATTCTAAATTTTTGTCCTTCCCTGGATTTCATGACTGAAGACATTATGAAAATCCATGGAAGACATGGAAGAAATTTTTCACACTGCATGAAATAAGGTGTATCTTTCTTAACAGAGACACACCAAATGTCAATTTCCATTGGTGGAAATAATAAAGCATGCTAACGATCCTTCTACCAGCATCTGTTACCTCCTTGTGCAAAAGGTAACATAAAGAACTTGCCAGGGATATCAAACCCTTGAATAGCCCAAATAAAGCTACTTATAGAAAATTAACAGATATCACATTAAAAAAAAAAAACTTTAGACAGAAGAGTTAAAAGCTTAAAGAGTAAAAGGAATATGTGCCTTAGTATGGGCAAGAAAACAATAGACTGAATTTAAAGGGCTGAGTCATATATAGAACATAGCCCCTTCTCTTCCTTACTATTTGGAAACCCAATTTCTCAGAAAAAATAAGCACTTTGACAAAGTATATTTTGTTCATTGTTTTGAGTGCTTTGCTATTCAAAAAATATAATTTTTCACTTATAGACAGTATGTTAAACATGGTAGGTGCTTAATAAGTGGTTGTATAATGGAGGTCTAGCAGAGAGGCATGTTAAAAGTATATGTACTCCAAGATGATTTGCTACATTATTAAATATCATCTTTATTATATCTTTACACTCAAAGTTTTTTTCATAGCAAGAGACCATCCATTTCAGATGGAAATAAATAGAAAAAAATAAGATTTTATTTTACAGAAATTCACTTAAGGGCCAACTTTTCAGGAATACATCCATTCTATAAAGCGAGATACATTTTTCCTCTAATCAATCAAGCATTTGTTAAACACCTACTTTGTAACAGGCAATATATAAGTGTAGGGTATACAAATACCAAAGGATAGAGGTCTTGACCTAAAATCATCAGACCAATTAAATTCTTATAACACTGAAGTAGGCGGTAGCATATAAAAGAAGGTCATGTAAAGCCCTAAGGCTAAACATAGTATGGATAAATGTAGCAACCTACATAGTACACCTTGAAAGATGACACAAGGCCCCATGTGCCCCAAAGAGCTACCATATCTGCAATTTAGAACATATGTAATCTTCATATTTGAGTCACTCCTTTGGGTTAAAGCAGTTTCCAAAAATCCTGCCTTCCATTTACATATGCAACCTAGAGGATGAGCAAGAATCCAACTAACATTGACTTCACAGAAGGACAGAGGGTTTCAAACAACGAATTGGTCTCCCAGTTGATAATCTTCCCTCTGGCTGGCCCTTTCCCAAGAAAGTAAAAATGTGAAATGATTAAGAAATTATCTAGAAATTAGTAGCATATCATTGGAACCATCTCAGCCCAAAGGAACATAACCTGGAAGGCCATCACGACCCAGGATGTGACCAGTAGTGTTGGTCAGGAGAGCACCTGGAAGCCCTGGAAATAAAAGTTTAACTGTGCTGTTTCAAACAAGTTACATCTCCCATTCACTACAATTGTTTCAGTAGAAGCTACAGATTAAACAGTGACACCATCAACAGTGGCATCTGCTAGGAGAAAACTTTCCCATTTAGATGCCATACTACTCTTGACCTTAACTGCACCATCATTACTCTCCAATAGCTGCAGAAAACTATGTGTCTTCTGTTTAATACCTTTCTTCCTCAAAGCGTCCAGCCCTTAATGATGCATTAAGGCTTTTGGAGACACCCTCTGTGTATGTGTGTGTGTGTGTGTGTGTGTGTGTAAATGTATGAACATAGCTAGATAAGAATATACTTATATATTGCTGTGTAAACTCAAAGTTGCTATACTTTTATTTCATCTACCTATATTGAGTAGTAACTCCAATAGTTTCAAAAGTTTCCTAAGGAATCTCAGCATCAAATGAAAAGTGCTTCCAAGGTGTTTATCCCTCAATTGGTTCTAAAGTATGATCCACCTTCAAACTCTTGTGAGAGGTCTGCTGGTTTGTGCTACCTCATTATTCTTTAGCTTGCTCAGTTTCCCTTGAGATTTTGTGGGCAACTGTCCTTCTTTTATATAATTTAGAGAGTCCTCCTCTAATCTTCTGACACATCTACCACTTACCCACATATTCTGTTACAAATTTAATTTTTCAATTCCCCCCCACAAAGAAATGTTCAAATCTAATACCTGCAAGTGCTTCAAGAATAAACTCTTGTTACAAATGATTCAATCTTATGATTTAAAACACTAAACCTTTTCAGTTCCCATATTTCCTGAAAACGACGTTAGGAACTCTTAGGAACCTTTATTTTTATATTCCCTAAAAATTGGATTCAAGAATACACAGGTACTTGTTCTTTCATTTAAATTCAACGTAGAAAACTCCTTTATGAAAAACAAAAGGGAATTGTTTAAGCAATTGGAAGGAATGGGGGAAAGTCAATGTTCTCTCTGCCACCTAAGTCATCCTGGAAAATCTATAAGTAGAAACAAAGACTTAAAAGACACTTTGAATCTTGATAGTGTCCCCTCGATGTAACAAAGGACATATTAAGTGTGATTATTTTAATTGAAGAACTAGATGCAAAAGTTAATAGCTGAATGGAATGCAATAAGTTAAAGGAGGGCACAGTATTTACTACACCAAGATTAAAACGATGAGCCCTGAAGAAGGCTTATAATGAAATAGCAGTAAGTCTCTCTCTCCCATCTCTCTCTTTCTTTCCCTTTGCTCCCAGAGGTGATTTGAAAGCATAATAAATCGCAGAGCACAAGTGTTAACAGAAACCAGGTGCACTTAGCTCTTCCCTCCCTTCGAGTATGTGATGTATAGAGCAATATCCCCTGGAACATTTCCTGCAGGTGACTTTCTGGAGCTGCCACAAAGCAGCCTGAAAAATCATCACCCACCTCATATTTTATTTATTCAGTGGAATTCATTGGGATGCAAATTTAATGTTTCTAAATAAATTCAGGAGTTTTAGAGAAAAATCAGAACTACTGTTTTGAAGTAAGTAACAGACATTTCTAGGCACATGACATGTCCACTGGTGTATCTCCTGACTGAAAAGGCTACCCTATATTTTAATGGTGGAGAGGTAGAAGAAGGAAGGAAGGCTAGATAGATCTGATTAACACAGAAAGCATCAAACATATTTCAGGAACACTAGAGAAAAGTGTTCATCCAAAGACGAGGCTCCCATGAGGCTCACAGCTTGCTCAGCCAACCCAACAGGTGTACCTCCCAAAGCATCAGGACCATCTCTTTCCCTGCATACCTGCGATGGTTTGTGCTGCTCAGCCTAGCTCCCACAGCTATCCTATCTTGGTTACACATAAGGCACATACCATCTGTGAAAAGAGAAGATTGGACTAGCCGAGCTTTGAGTTCTCTCCTGACTGTAGATCTGAAATCCTATTTCCTGTGAGGTCTTGGTCTTCCATGTGGCTTAGGTGTCTGGCAAACTAATAGTGCTACGCATTAGACAGCAGAGAAGGACTAAAAAGATGATTCAAGGAAATTGTTGCAGCCCCGTCTCCTGTTGAATACAGTACCTTTTCTCCATCCTATGGAGTCTGTGCATGATGTATATAGATTTGCCTGAACTTTTTGGAATGTGGCATGATCTTCTCTCCTGTGAATAGGAAGAGTTCATCCTGGGCTTAGTTCTCCCCACCTATGATGCTTAGCAGGCTAGGGTCTTTATACTGGCTTACCTGCTGGTACAATATAGAATACCTTTAGAGCTCCTATAAACTACATAATCTCTCTGGTTTAAGATGCTACACAAAGATGTGTGCATGGAATCAGGCAGGATGGAGACTTGATTTTCATCCATGGCCAGTCCTTTATCACTATCTCTACTATATTTCTTGCCAGAGTCACCGAGATGCTAGCCATTGCTGATGGGGTGAGGACACATATTCTAGGGTGCTAATGGGGTCAATCTTGGACTATATCAAGCCATTAATAATTACCCTTTGTTCAAGTTAGTGGTTGGATGACACCACCAAATGCAAAAAATGAAGCTACCCATTGTGTTCTCTGAGAATACCCCATAGTCAAGTGGCTTGGTATCCATATCACTTTGAACATTAGGGCTCCAAATATGACAGGAATAAAAAGCAGTGAATCATTTAAGAGATTTCTTTAATTTGTGCACAGTAAATCCATTCCTCTGAGTCTCCTTCTGAGTTCGCAAATATTTCAGCTTTCAAAGCACAAAGAAATCTCATGTCACTACAAAACCCCCAAATTATTCTTTTTTTCGATAGAATGAATGAATTTTCAAGAATGATGGTCTGTGCACTGTGAGATACTGGAAAGCCTAGTGATTTGGAGTCAGAAGATCTGGTTGGGAGTCCTGGACCTGCAAGTTTCTTAGCTCAGTGACCTTAAGTCTATAAGTCTCAAATTTCTCATTTGCAAAACTGAGATCCTAATACCTCTTAACCTTCTAATGTTCCTGGCAACTAGTACAGACCAAGTTACAAGCAAGTTGCCAGTATGAAAGAGTTTGCACTCAGACATTTCCTACACATGTAAAATCACAAGTCTAGACACTAAAACTGGGTTGAAAATTTAATATATATAACTCATTTGCAAAGACCAAAGTCTTTAATGGAAGAAACAGTGATGTATTTTCATTTGTATTTTCTAATGAATTATTTGTCCAACTACATGAAGTTGAGATTGATGACACTGAGAGATTTTCCATTAAAAAGTACAGCCTTGCTGCAAAAGAATGTAAGTGGAAGACAACAGGAAGGCATCCTCATGATGCCAAAAACATGGAACACAAGAATAGTTTTGTTAGCACTTTGGGGTCAAATTGTCTTCCTCTTTCCTAATTTTATTCTACTTCCTCCCTGCAGGTGACGCAAAAAATATTCAGTCAAGTCAGTTTGGCTAGCAGCACTTGAGGCCATTTATTTGAATGCCTTAAAAAACTTTAGACAGAAAAGTCATTTTATTGCAGGCTTAGATCACACAGATGAATGGTAAAACCAAAGAGGCATAAGTGTCTTGAAACAGTGGTCCAGAAAAATGTTGAGGAGGAAAAAGTAAGGCATGATACATTGCAGGTCCCTCCAGGTCAGGGGTAGCATGTCTTCAGTTTCCTCTACACGCCTATATGACGCCTGGTTAGCATGCTACAGTTCAACACTTGGTATAAGCTGATATAGTGTTATAAGGTGGGGTACACTTGCTCTGAGACCTAAGCAGTATAGATGGCCCAGAAGACTGATGTCTATAGACTGAGGTAAAAGGGTGACCAAGAGAAAGCTTCTGATTGGGTTTATCATAGATGGGTAAACCAAGAAAGGGAGTTGGGGCCAATTCCTTCAAACAGTTAACTAAAGTGATCAGAGTAATGATTCCAGTGGTAATGGGAACAGTTTTGAAGACATAAAAGATAACTTCTAGGGGAATAGATTTTATCTCCTATGACCAAATGACCAATGCAATTTTATAGTCTGTATTATGAGTTCCTTGAAAAAGTATGTTGTTTTTACTTATCTCCCCCCACAAAACACACACACACATACACCTACACACACATACATGCACTTTTTTACTTCTTGAGAAGAAAGTTATGAAAAATGTTTTCCCTGTATAACTCTCTTCCTTCCCCCTGTTTTTTCCTCCTGTCCTAAAATAGCAAAAGCAATTACCGGGCCAGCAAGGAGTCTTCTAATGTGTTTGTCCTTGCTGGGGCAGACAATGAGTTAACTCAAAGAAGTAGCTGGAGTGGAAAGAGCTAGTCATCCCTCACTCTTCAATCCACTATTCAATTAAATCCCCTCATCTCCTTTTTTCCTTATCTCTATTCTCCTTCCTCCTTTACCTGGGCAATGGTCACAAGATTGTTGCCTGCTAAGTTCGCTGCAAATTTTGTGGCAAGAAAAAGAGGTATTTCCCACTTTTACTAAAGATGGTAGTGCCCCAAACCTGAAACTCAGAAAAGAGGGATAACCTAAACACAAAGACCACCCATTCAAGAACCTTGTAAGAGCAAGAGGGAGCCAGTTTTCAAATGTACTGATGCCACCTGCAGACTCACTTAAAACTGTCTTCTTTTTAAGTGGTGCCAGCTAACAGAAATGTTACCAAATAGAGATTTCAATTAATTTTGCCACTGACTACTATATAACTTTGGGGCAATCAGTGATTGTTAGTAAATTGGGATGAGAATCTCTAAGATCAATGAGGGTGATGGTGGATCAGGACCAAAATGCTTACATAATTTCTTCCCCACGGTTGTGTTCAAATGAAAAAATCAAGGAAGAAGGAGATGGGGTAAGCAAGTAAAAATGACATACAGGTAATCTCTAAATAACATAAGTGCATCCCCCAAATAGTCAGAGTCCTCTATTAGACCCCACTGAGTAGACTTCTTCCTTCCATTTGACACTACAGGTCCTGCTGCTTCTGCCTCTGAAGACTCCCTCCTTCTCCAACTCCAGTCTCGCTTCCTACCTCCCCTCAGTACTAGGTCAAAGGAGGATTTCACAGAGGCAAAGGAGAAGGGAAGAGTAAACGCCCATGGCTATGAGTCCAGTCTTGTTGTCAGCAACCCCATCCCTTGTTTGATTTTCTCACCTCCCAGCCAGAGGTCCTTACTTCTCTGCACCTCAGTGAACTTGTGCCTTCCTCAGAAAATAGAAATGAGTTATATCAGTTTAGTTCTTTGTGTGTCCCAAATGCCACCGCTGGCACCTATGTGCACTTTTATCTTTCCCTACAGGGTAAGGAAAAAAAGGTGAGGGGTTGGGAACATAAGAAGAGTGTTTTTAGCTCCATTCAGAAAACTCCCTTCAAAAGCCACAAAAGGACCCCATGCTCCTGCAGGACCAGGAGGAGGGAGGAGATGTGAGGCTGTGTTCTCAGCTGCTTGGGAATGGGGGAGGGAACCAATCCCAGATGAAGGGAATGAATGGGGACTGGTGGAGAGGGGAAGGAAAGCAGGCAAGTTTTTCAAGCAGGGGAGCATCATGATCAGATAAAGCATTGGGGCTTAGGAAAGAAAAGAATGTGGGTAATGGGTACAGGGCTAACCAGGACTGACAAGTGTCTGTAGGGATTTATACAAATGTGTTTGTATACCACAGTTTCTCACCCCTACTCCTTCAAACTTCCATTCTTTTTTCATCTCATGGGTACCTAGCACTGTGCTAGATGGAAGAGTGATACTAAAGAAATATGAGGGTTATTGTAGAAGATGACAGAGTACAGACCAAGACCCACCTGATTTCTCCCAACATTTCCTTTAAAACAACTTGCAAATAACACCTCAAATAAAATTGTAGAGTGACAGAGCCAACAAAAGGTTAGAGGGAGCCATTTTTCCAGCCTATGAAAACTTAGGCAGTCCAAAGGAGAGGTCTGTAACACCAGGGTGGGAACAGGCCCAGGATTTGGCAAGAGCACCAGTGGTGGGTCTTAGAGGCAGCTGCAATAGCAGCAGCAGCTTCAGGAGCTCTCAGCCCAGAGCCAGAAAGGGGGTTGGATGACTGCTCAGAAAGGGAACTTCATTATCCATTGGCTCAAAGAGAGAAGAATATATATTAACACTCAGCTGGGTATAGAAATCTATCCTACCCAATAAGGAAATAGGAGGGGAAGAGGATAAAGTATATGGAGGAAGAAATAACAAAAGGGAAGACAGAAAGAGGCACAGATCAGATGCCATACAGACTTTTGAGGGAGATACGGGGTGGGGGGGAGAGAGAGGGAGAGAAACAGAGAGAGAGAGAGACAGAGAGAGACAGAGAGAAACAGAGAGAGAGAGAGAGAGAGAGAGAGAGAGAGAGAGAGAGAGAGAGAGAGAGAGAGAGAGAGAGGAAGTAGAAGAATGAGGATAAACAGATGGAGGGAAAAGTAATCATAACTGTGAATGTGAAAGGGATGAGTTCACCCACAAAATGGATGCATATATCAGAATGGACTGGAAACTGGATTCCAACAATATGTTGTTTGCAAGAGACATACTTAAAACAGAAAGATAAAACAGAGAATTAAAATAAAGGGCAGGAGCAGAATCTATTATGCTTCAGCTAAAGTAAAAAAGGCAGGGGTAGCAATCATGATCTCAACAAATCAGAAGGAAAAATGGACTTCATTAAAATAGATAATCAGGTAAACTATATTTTGCTAAAAGGTATGAAGTAATATAAAAAAAAACTTACAGCAGGTTTCTCTGATAAGGATATCATTTCTCAAATATATAGAGAACTGAGTCAAAGTTATAAAAATGAGGGCCATTCCCCAATTGATAATCAGGGGATATGAACAAGTAATTTTCAGAAGGAATCAAAACTATCTATAGTCATATGAAAATTGCTCTAAATCACTACTGATTTAAAAAAAGGATAATTAAAACAAGCCTGATGTACCACATCATACCTATCAGAAATAACAAATGCTGAAAAGGATGAGGGAAAATAGGTACACTAATGAATTATTGGTGGAGTTGTGAACTGGTCCAACCATTCTAAAGTATAATCTTGAAATACAAAGGGCTATAAAACCATGCAAAATCACTACTAGCTCTATACCCCAAAGAGGTCAAAGAAACAGGAAAAGGACCTATATTTACAAAAATGTTTCTAGCAGCACTTCTCATGATGACAAAGAACTGGAAATTGAAAGGATGCTCATTGGTTGGGGAATGGCTGAACAAGTTGGGTCATATGATTATGGTGGATTACTATTGTGCTATAAGAAATGATGAGGTAGGTGGTTTCAGGGAAAAAAAAACATGGCAAATACTACATGAACTGATGCAAAGTGAAGCAAGAACTGGGAGATCACTGTGCACAGTAACAGCAATGCTGTAATGATGATTAGCTGTGAAAGATTTGGCTACTGATCAATATAATGATCCAAGACAATTCCAAAGGATTCATGATGAGGAAAACGCTATTCACCTCCAGAGAGAGAGCTAATTGACTCTGAGCACAAATTGAAGTATAATTTTCTCACTTTTTTCTTTTTTTGTGATATGGCTAATATGAAAACATCTTGCATAATTTCACATATATAATTGATATCATATAGTTTACCTTCTCAGTGGGTGAAGGAGAGTTGGGAGGTGAAGGATAAGTGAGAGGAAAGGAGAGAATCTTGAATTCAAAATTTAAAAAGAAAAGAATGTCAAAAATAAACTATGAATCAAAAAATGAAACAATGATACATATAATTATCAAATCATTCATGGATCTGAAAAGAAGCCCTTCAATTTTTTGAGAGAAGCAGCAGCATTCCCACAACTGGCATCAGGCTTATTTTCTTATATAAGAAGTAGCATATCAACAGATATAATAACTGTGATGGGAGTGAGATGTTCTGGAAGCAGAGGTGTAAAATACGCAGTCCAGCATAAATCAGTGTTTTAAACTGGTAGCAATATGAAGGATTATTTAGGGGAGAAGAAGTGGGAAATAGGGGCTACTGAAAAACTGAAAAGAAGGGGCTACTGCAATAGACTTACAAATAGGTGGCGCTGCAGTGGATAGTGTTGGGCCTGGAGCCAGGAAGACCTGAGCTCAAAGCCAACTTCAGACACTTACTAGCTTGTGACCTGGGCAAAATCACTCAACCTCTGTTGCCCGAAGCCACTGAAGAAGGAAATGGCAAACCACTGCAGTATCTTTGCCAAAACAACCCCATATGGGGTCATGAAGAGTCGAATACCAGTGAAAACCTACTGAACATCAACAACACTGCAGTAGTCCAGGTGAAAGGTAATAAGGACAGAACTAAAGTGACATTGGCACAAATAGAAAAGGAAGCATAGGTATGAGAAACACTGTAAAGGAACAATAAATAAGCTTTAGTACCCAACTGGTTATGTAGGGTAATAAGAATAACTCATGCACAGTATCTGCTAAACCAGCACTTACCTGTTGCACGATGGTCGTTAACTGCAGGCAAAGTTGAACAATTTTGTTTTTCAGGATCCTGTATTCTGTCACAGTGACAAATGGAAGCCTGCCAGAGAAAGATAATAGAAGACCCTATCAATCTGGGTTTCACTGAGCATTATCTCTTGCCATTTATACCTAATGCCAATAACAGGCTAATTAATCCTCTGGGGAAACTAAAACAGTGATAATCTGCAGTCACTATAGTCATTAGAGCCTCCTCCAAAAAAAGACTGTTAAACTCTAAATCTCAGACTTCCCATGTCAAAAAGCAACAGCTGTGTTTTCTCTAGGAGGAAGTTTATATTCATGTTGGTCATGGAGATATTCTCCATGGCTTCAACAAGATTTGTCCCATAACATGGCCCTGGAAAGTACTCTATGGGTCTAGCATGACAGGAGCCACGAACACCCACAGGATTTTGGACGAGGTAACAAAACCACTGTGCCTTTGATAAAGACCACTCCATCACTTAGGAATTCCCAACAGTAAGAGGGGTGTTTTCAGAGTACCCTATGTAAATATAAATTAATAAGCAACATAGTGCCAAATCCATATTTATTTTAACAGGAAAAATGCAATTTTAGTTCAAGAGTTAGCAAGAAAGAGCCATTTAAGCCTCTGATCCAAGCTTTGCAGGTTGTAATGCTGCCAGCCCTTGGGGGTGATGGGGAGGGGGGAATTCATTGATCGAAGGCTCATTTTTTGGAGGCCAACTCTGGAAGTACATGTGGTTTGGGGCAACATTTCAAAACACTTCTTAAAATTAAGTTTATAAAACCTCCATGTGGCAACACTAGCTGCCAAAAAGCACAAGATACTTTCCTATGGCTCCTTCCAGGCATGAAACATGTGAGCACAATTCTCTTGACCTTTCCTTCCCCTTCCTTGCCACCTACCCCCCCCCCCACCACTCCCCTTTAGCCCAGCTGGGCCACTAGGAACTCTGGATCAATGGCTAGTAAACCACTGAGACAAGATCACAAGGACCATGGCATGATTTGAAGTGAGGCCCTGAGACCTTACTATTAAATATACAAGATTTTTAAGTTTTTGATCACATTCAACTAAATGATCTTCAATTGCCAAACTTTGTAATGACTTATTAGATAGATTTCTTTTCTAGAAATTATTTTCTTGAATTCTGTAGTTGTAAATTCCATGGGATATACATATGTATGCATATATACATTTAGACAACGACAACAGTATTTCGGCACTAATCAATATATCCCCCTCGTTCACAGCTGCCTCCAACACTCTTAGAGCATTTTGTCTGGGTCAAACCTTGGCCCTTTTTATTCTCTAACCCTAATTACATGTCTATGATGTTACATCCTCCCAGTAGAAAATAAGCTCACTGAGGACCATGCCTGCTTTGTTCTTCTTTGTAATCCTGGCACTAGCACAATGCCTGGAACACAGCAAGCAATTTGCTGAAAATGAATTTGAAATTCCAAGACTGGCATTTGGCAACATTTCTTAAAGACCAAACAAAACCAGAGCCCAGTGGTTTTGTCTTCAGGAAGTGGTCCTAACATGAAGTTGTTTGCAGTGTTTGCAAAGCTAATCTCTTCGACTTTTTACCTTACTATCAGAAAATCCAAACAACTCACTCTGGAGGCCATGAACATTTAACAAAAGCCAACAAAGAAGACCGGAAGAAGAGATTACTCTTGGGAGCAGGCCACGTGACAGCACTTTTGTCTTTGCTTTCATGATGAGCTTTTGAATTAAACTCTTGAATTAACTCCAGTTCTCCAAAATAGTCACTACCTCTATTACAGAGATGACTCATCAGATCTATAGCCTCCTTTTTAATAAAGCTGAAATGAATTTTAGGCCTCAAAACATGGATTTGATTAAGCCAGACTGAACCAGGTCAAATAATACCTTTGAATCTCAATTTGAGAGAAATTCAATATTAACACTAATAATTGAAAATTTACATTTTAATAGCATTTTTCTCTTGCAGATTCCCAGAACACTTCAAAGACTAAACATATAGGGCTTTCCTCACCTGCCACAGAGATGAAGCCAATTCAGGGTTGAAACACAGAAGCCACTTTTCCCCAGCAACACTATTCTAACAAGTTTCAGAGAGAAAATAAGGAGCACCTCCACCAATTGACACCCCTCACCAGGCAATTTTGAAAAGGGGAAATCTAATTACTATATGGGAAATGCAATTTGGCTAGGCCACTCAGGTAAAAGCTAAACCAGGAGCGTTAATGGGAATGAATGATTGAGTTCTCCAATTTGTACCTCAGCTGAAACACACCATCTCAAGGCCCCAGCTGTTCAGACCCCATGCTGCTATCTGCTCTGAAAGTGACTCAGAAGAGTGTCCTAATGAGTCATGGGCACAACATCCATCTGGAGTTTCTTAGGAGAACTTCGCAAGATCATATGTGATCAGAGCTTTCAGGTTCAGAAGGCAACAGAAGGATTTCCAGCAAACACCTTCAATACAAAGCACCCCACCTTGCATTTTAGGCACGTGGATCACAACACCTCTATCACCAACATCACAACTTCAGGAGCCTGGCGATTGAGAATTTCTTTTCTGAATTCTTTGTGGCAACGGCACAAAGAGAAAATTAAGTAAGGAAACCTGAGACCCTTTAAGTAATGACTATGGAAATCTGTAATGCTCAAGGTCTTAAGTTATTAAAGAGTTAATTAAAAAACCCACAGATATAAATTTGACATTCTGGAAGACTGGTCAGTCATTTTATAAAGACCATGTCTGATTGTCTTAAAGAGCATTTATTAAAAGAACAGGGTTGAAGGCAAACCTTCCCCCTTCCCACTAATGTACACCCTAGAACTTCTCAAACTTCTGATTCTGAAAGAATATTTGTTAATGCTAATAACAGGAGGTGAATTTGGTGAGTGGAAGTAATACTTTGTGAGAAAGGAAGAAAATGAGAAAATTAAACCTAGCCATGTCTCAATTATAATTATACATGTCACAAATTCCGGGTCACCTGTTGAGGGTCCTTTCCTCTCATTGTCACTTAATTGATGCCCTTTTTCTTCAGTTCTCATGTTACAGAGATCCCAAGGGTTATACCTTCTCTGATCCCCTTGGCATAACAGGAAAGGCAGGGAATCAAAAGACATTTGGGCGACTTCAGACAAGTTACTTAACCTCTCAGCCTCAGTTTCCTCATTTGTAAAATGAGAGAATTAAATTAGATCATCTTAAAGGTCCCAACAAATTATAAAATTCTAGGATCCTCTGAGCAATTCCAGAGAAATGCCAGCCAACTGATTGGAAGAAGAAAAGGCAGAAATTTCCATTAACTTTCCTCTGAACTGTAGCAGCTGTAACCTCCTCCTGTGTTTATTAAATTTTTTTTTGTCAATCAAGAATTGACCGAAAAATAAGCAAATGAAAAGTGACCTGTTAGAAAGCAGGCCTCAGTTTCCTTATCTACAAAATGGGAGGAAGGGGAGACTGAACCAGAAAAGGAGCAGGGAAAAAAGTCCGAGTTCATGACCTAGCCATACAGTCTTCCCTCATATATCTTGCTTGGCACTCCTATATCGCTCCCTCTTTGATCTCTCTGTCTCTGGAGCTTTGCTATAGCTAGGAGGGAAGCCCCAGGCATATTATCTACACTAGCATTCTCTTAGTGCACATAATTGAGAGTTGACTGTAGTCTTTCAGTCAGAACTAACTGGAGTCAAATATAATTTGGTGGTTGAGAAACAGACATCTTCATACCATCCCCAAAGCAGAATGCAGGAGATTGCATTCTAAAGCCTGTTCCTGTTGAGAGTAAAATAGACAAGAGACTGAGTCTTGGTTAGCCCAAGTAACAGAGATAATCAGTGTGCATAAAAGAAGCTATAATATTTTGGCTGCTATGAACAGTTCAGATTAATCCTAACAGGTTAGTACTGTTATATGATCAATATGTAATGCAGGAAGTAACATGGGAAGAATTTTCTCTCTTTATCTGCCTAGTTAGAAGGACAAATAAGAGGCCTGGGTAAAGCACAACCAGAACCAACTCCTGAATGATCAAAAGATGACTACATTTCTAGTTCAATCATAGGTCATCTCTTTTCGATATTTACCTTATTGGATCTTTCTCCATTTTACTTTATGCAAAAATATAGCCCTCAAAAGCTGCAATAATTCTAATCCTTTCTCACATGTATCACTGCATTTAACTGCAGTTAAATGAAAACTAAAGTAAATGAGTTTGTGGAGCACAAAAATTTTTTTTTTTTTTGGTAAAGTCTACATCTTTTTCAATATGTCTCTCTTTATAGATCTCAATTTTAAAATGAAATCATGGAATGTGAGAGTTAGAAGTGGCCTTAGAGATCATTCTTCTCATTTTAGAGATGAGAGAAATGAGGGAAATGACTTTCTTTAGGTCAAAAGGCTCATGTCAGAGCTGGGACTCAAACCCTGGTCTCTTCCATCCCATTCACCATGCTCCAGCCTGCCCTTTCATCCTAGGGCTATCTGAGCCTAATGGGAAGAGGCACTGCAAAAATAAAATTGAATGGAAGACATCAGAGTTTATAAAATGTCAAAGAACTGACACATTTCCAAACTATAATATAAACCGGGAAAGACAAAAAGTCAGTCAGCTAGAACTACTCCAGGACTTTAAGGATCACAAGCTTAGAATTACCTGTCGAGCCAGGCCAGTAATTTCTTGGCAACACCAATCAGGTCAACTACAGCAGTGAGACAGTTATTCGGTAGTTGTCTGTATGTTCTAAGGCCAGCGAGGACGCTCCTCCTTCGTCCTGCTAGAAAGCCCTGTAGGCTTTTGGCGGCCACATTCAGCTTATGAGCAAGAGATCTCAGATTTTCAGTTTCTAATTCATGATTCTGAAATAAAAAAGGGGGGTGGGGTGGAGAAAAAACACAAGGTTAAGAACGTTGATGTAGTCACAGAATCATAGATCACAGAATTAGAGCAGGAAGGGACTTCGAGGTCATCCTCATTTTACAGATGAGGAAACTGAGGCCCTGAGATGGGGAGTGACTTGTTCAGTATTACACAAGTAGAAATGGAAGAACTAGTATTTTCACCACATTCCCTGACTCTAAACCCAGTACTCATTCCACGTTACCGTGCTGAGTCTCCAACCCTGAACAGCCATGATAACCTAAGAGATATGTTACGACTATCAAATTTTGTTTATTTTCACCTTGATTTCAGATATAAATGTCTCTTCTAACAAAGTTCTTTTCCTCCCTCTTATCCTGCTAAGTACTCAAGGATGCCTATCATATTCTGGCCAATCCCTACTAAGATGTTACCTGATAAAAAATAAAACATTAACATTTAATCTCAATACCTTATGATGTGACCTTTCCCAGGAGTATTTACTCCAAGCCTATGAAACTCAAAGACAGAGAGGAAGTTCAAAAGGCAGCAGCAGCAGTGTTATGACTCAGACCCCAAGCCAGAGTAGGGTCTCAGTTCCAGCAAATAGACCACTACCTACAGAGGAACATTCAAGAGAGAAATTCCAGACTAAAGGGGAGCCTACAATTGTGCCACTCTGAGCCAACAGACCTTTCCAGCTGGCTGACAGTGGCTGAGTTCAGAAATTTTCTACCCTTGTAAAATCTCAAACCAAGGCCAGGAACTTACAGAGCTCAGACCAGGGGAGCAGCAATCATACTTTGTTCTGGATCAAACCACTTTGAGAACACAAAAAGCTTGTGGGTCCCTGCCTGTCCCTGAGATCCTGGAACAACACAACACTCAATGCTCCAAGAAAGTAGCAACATGACTAACACAGATCTTCCTTACAGAAGTGTGGCAGAGCCCAGTCTCAAGTCAAGTCTGAAGTCAAGAAGTGGGTTGGGAGAGTGGGCAAACATAAAATGAACCCCAGGAAAAAAATGAGCTATTATGGTAACAGGGATGCTTGAGACACAAACACAGAAAAAGAGAATGACTTCAAGCCATCTACAAGCAAAGCCATAGAGAAAAACATAGCTTGGGCACAAACTCAACTAGAATTCCTGGAAGAGATGAAGCAAGACTTAAAAAAAAGTTTTAAGGTGTTTTTATAAATGAAATGAGAGTGTTTCAGGGGAAAAATGGAAAAGAAATGAGAGCTATGGAAGAAAACTGGAAAGAAATTAATAGCTTGGCATAAGAGGTTCAAAACTTTGTCCAAGCAACAAACTCTCTGAAAATCAGAATGAACAGAATAGAAGACTCAAAGAGGCAACAAGAAATATTAAAACAAAGTAAAAAAACTTAAAAATAGAAGAAATTGTGAGATATCTCATAATAAAAAAATCTGATTTGGCAAACCAAAAATGGAGAAAAAAAGTTTAAGAATTATTGGACTCTCTGGATGCCATGACTAAAAAAAGATCCTAGACATAATATTTCAAGAAATATTAAAAGAAAACCACCCAGACCTCTTAGAACTAGAGGGAAAAGTGGAAGTGGAAAGAATCCACTGGTCACCCCCTGAAAGCAGCCCTAAAATGAAAACTCTCAGGAGCATTATAACCAAAATTCAGAGCATCCAGATCAAAGAGAAAATCCTGCAAATAGCTAGAAAGACTTCAAGTACCATAGTGAGGATCACACATGACATAGCAGCCACAACTATAAAGGAGCAGGAAGTATGGAATATGATATTCTAGAACTCAAAGGATATGGGCTTATAGCCAAGAATAACTTAATCAGCAAATGTGAGTATAATGCTATAGGGGAAAATGGATCTTCAATGAAATAGAGGACTTTTAAAGCATTCCAGAGGAAAAGACCAGAAGTTCATAGAAATTTTGAAATTCAAACACAGGAGTGAAGAGAAACATGAAATGGTAAACTGAAATGAACAATGATAAGGACCTAAAAAAAAGGACAAACTATGTTCAAATATAGGAAGAGGATATGTGTGACCTATGAACCCTGTCATCATCAGGGTTCATAGAAGAAATTGACGATGTCTGGGAGTGATTCTATTATGTCTTTATGGTCTTAAGAAAAGAATGGAAAGAGAGGGGAGTAAAATAAACTCTGAGGATGTAAAAAAATGATAGCTTTTTTTGAGGTGGCAGAGGTTGGGAATTTGAGGGGGTGCCCATAAATTGGAAAATGAGTCAATAAGTTATGGTCTATAGGTGTGACAGAATACTATTGTATTGAATTTCTATGAGCATAATGACCAACCAGGATACCAGAGGACTAATGATGAAACATGTTACCCACCTCCTGATAGAGAGGTGAAGAACTCAGAATTCAAAAGGAGACAAATTTTTGAGACATAATGTTAAAATTTGTTTGACTGACAATATATATTTGTAAAGGGTCTTTTTTTGTCTCATCTGGAATGGAGTGGGAGTGGTTGGGGTAGAATTGTGAAAAGTCAGATCTCAGCTGATTGAAATGAATAATTCGTTTTAAAGTAATGCGATAGATAAATATTATGAAAATAATACAGTCAACTTCAGAATAGCTGCAATAACACCGCAGACAAAAACATGAGCAATTTAAATCCTAAAGTAATCACCCAGTTTTATTTTAAGCAATAGCATCAACAAGTGGTAAATTAAAAGAGATTAAATCTTCTATTAATCAACAAGTATACAACCATTTATCAAGCACTTACTAGTTGCAATGCATCAAGCTAATATGTGGGAATACAAAGGTGAAAGTGAAGTAATCCTTTCCCTTCAACATCTTATTTCTAAGAGGATGGACAACATGTATAGATATAAAGATAGACAGAGATGGCTATAGACAGATAGCCATTATAGACATTAAAATGCACGGTAATTGGGGGAAGAATTATGCTAGTAATAAGGAACATCAGGAAAGGTTTCATGTAGAAGGTGGCATTTGAGGTGAGTTCCAAGGAAGCCAGGAATTCTAGGAGGTGGAGGTGAGGAGGGAGGGGATGAGGAGGGCAGAGTGAGTGACAGCCAGTGCAAAAGCACACGCTTTGGGAGCAGAAGGGGCAGTAAACCATTAGGCCTGGATCCCAGAGTTCATGGAGAGGAAAAACCTTTATTAAGCACCTACTACGTACCAGGCGCTGTGCTAGGTGCTAAAAGAAAATCGAGATGGTGTAGAGGGGTCAAATTATGAAGAACTTTAAATGACAGAGAAGTTGATATCTGATCCTAGAAGTCAAAGGGAGTCACTAAAATTTACTGAGTAGAGCCATGGCATGATCCAGCTTGCACTTTAGCAAAATCACTTTAGTGTTGCTGTGAAATATGGATTGGAGTAGGGAAAGGATTGTTGTAAGGAGCGGAAATAGGGTGGCTAGCCGGCACAGTGACTAGAGCACTGGGTCTGAAGCCAAGAAGATCTGAGTTTAACTCTAGTCTCAGATATTTACTGGCTGCATGACACTGTGCAAATTACTTAGCTCCTTTTCCCTCAGTTTCCCCATCTGTAAAATGAGCTGGAGAAGGAAAGTGTTTTTGCCAAGAAAACCCCCAATAGGGTCACAGAGATGATTGAACATCAACAAAGGGGGATGAAATAGGAGCCTACTGCAATAGTCCAGATGAGAGGTGATGAGAACCTGAACGAGGATGAAGGAGGTTGGGAAGAGAGAAATGATAAGATCAGCGACTGATTGTATCAGAATGGTGAAGCCAAGAAACTGAGGATGCTCCTGAGTTTTCAAGCCTGGGGGACTAGGATGACAGTGCAACCCTCAACAAGAATAGGAAAGTATGGAAGAGCAGTAAGTTTAGTTGGGAAAGAAAATGAGTTTGGTTTTGGATATGTTGAGTCTGAGATGCTTCTAGAATGGCCAGTATGAATATTTTTGTGGTATAAATCTAGAACTCAGGAAAAAGAAGAATAGGGATGGATATAGAGACCTAGGAGTTATCTGGAAAGAGATAATAAATGGAATCCATGAGAGCTGATGAAATCACCAAGTGAAACAGTATAAAGGGAGAAGATAAGAGGGTCCTGTATGCAGACTTAGTGAACACTGAAGTTTACTGTGACATAGAAGATGAATCAGTATGAGAAGAATCAATCTGACAGGTCAGAGGCAAATGAGGAGACATCAGTGTCATGAAAACCCAGAGGAGGACAGAGCTTCCAAGAGAAAAAGGAAATCACTAGTGTCAAATGCTGCAGACAGGACAAGCAAGGTGAGGACTGAGAAGAGATTATCAGATTTGTCAATTAAGAGTAACTTGGAAGAAAGTAGGTTCAGATGAGTGATAAAGTTGGAAGCCAGATTGTGAGGATTTAATGAGAAAATAAGGAGAGAGGAGGTTAAAGCACAAAATATATATATAGCTTTTAGAAGGAGTTGGACTGAGAAATAGAAATTACATTTAGGATGATGGTTAGCAGAGATGGGGGGGGAATAAAGTGAAGGTTTTTTTAAGGATAAGGAAGAATTTGGCATGTTTGTAGGCACCAGGGAAAGAATCAGTAGGTAGGGGGAAATTGAGGATTATAGGGAGGGCTGCTAATGGGGGCAGTGTTGCTGGAGGAGATGGAATCAAGGGTATATGTAGAGGATTTGGCATGAGTGAGACTGACTGCCTCTTCATTAGAACCTGAAGTAAAGGCAGAAATGATGATGGGGTATGAGGTCAAAGAGTTGTGAGATAAGGAGGAAGTTTTGTCAGATGAGGATGAATGGTTTTGACTGTTTTCAGTCCATTATGACTTCAGCCAAAAGGAGGGGAGGTGTGGTATGGGAGGTTTGAGGAGAGAAGAAAGTGATTAAAATAGTTGTTGGAGAGAGTAGGAGAGACAACCAATTAGCTAGCAATAAAGAGATTGTCTTGCTTAAATTAAGGGCCCATTTGGGATTAGACAACATAAATTTGTAGCAGATCCAGTCAGCACAGTTGTGTGACTTCCCCTGGTTCTGTTCAGTTGTACAAGTAGGAGTAGGGTAGGCTGACCATGGGAGCAATCTAGTATTGGGCTTTGGCAAGAAAAGCGGTCAAGGGATTTGAAAGTAGAGAGGAAAATAGGAAGGATGCTATTCACTAAGAAACTCATATTGGGAAAGGAAGATGATGTAGTCAGAGTAGGGCTGATGGCCTGGGATGGCAATGAGGGATAGATGGACTGGAGGTCACAGAGATAACGAAGTAGTGGCTTGGGCAGAATCAGGCACAGAGAGAGAAGGAATGGCAGGACTTTATAATCAGATAAAGGCATTTCGAGTGCTTATTCACGGAAGATGGGAATTTGAGGATGACTGGAAAATGGAAAAAAAGGTAAGACTATTTTATTCAAAATAATGCTCTTTTCTTCCTCAACTAGACCTTTCACCAGAGCTGATAACAAGCAGAAACAGCAACTGACTTGAATTTCCATTCTATTTCCTCTCCCCAAACACACTAAAGTATAAATGTTAACAAGCAGAGAAAGGATTGTAGGAAGAGGACAGGCCAGCTAACCAGTCCCTGAATAATCGATAGACCTTATTCAACCGAAAATAAAGGTTTCTAGCTACTGACTATAGCTTAAACCAACTTCCTCTTGACTTGGCTTATCCTCTGGAGAGATGGTCAGTGTCTGATGAATAACCTTTGTTTGGAAATAATAGAGATGAAAGTGCCTTAAAAAGTGTTAAATGTTTTATAAATGCAAGGTGATATTACCCATATTTCGTCTTAGCCTAGAATTCTATGTCAATGTTTCTGTCTCTCCTATAGTTTTACATTTTGAAATTAGATTTTAATTTATTTTCAGAGTTTGTATAATGAAGGCAGGTCCCTCACATTTGATAGCCTGACGTTGTCTACATATGTTTGGAAGGGAAATAGGAATTTTCTGTTTTCAAGTCTGGGTACTTTTACAAGTGATTAAAAAGAGAGAGACAAATGCTTGTCCCCAGACGTTGCATTACATTTTTCAGCCCAAAGCTTCTTACTCAATAATAATAATAACTCTTACTCAATAATTATCTCTTAGGCTGCAAGCATTTCAAGATAAAAATATAATGTGTTATTATTTGATAAAGGAAATGTCCAACCAAATAATAATGGTAAGAAAAATGTTTACTGCATTAAGGTAAATCACAGAAAAACTAAGTTTTTATTCACCCTTTCACATCCTATTACAAAGTAGATATATAAATGCATGTTTTTCTTGAATTTTCTAATATCTTTTCAAAAGTCCTATAAAAGAGATTAAGTGGTATATAAATAGCAGTTTTTCTTTGATCTATCTTAAAGGGTACAAAACTAGGAATGCATCTTTCCCTCCTGGAAATTTTAAATAACATTATTTATTCTTGTATATCCTCTGCAGAGAGCATAATATTTTCCAGAAACTAAATACAATACAGAGCATGTAACTCAGTCAATTTATTCAGAATAAGGGACCAGGAGGTGCTTTCCTTGTAATTTTTGTAAAATATATGCCTAGTAATATCCTTTAAATTAAAAAGAAAAGATTTTATTCATATAAGAAAGATCTCCATGGGAATGCCAATGAAACATTTGTCATCACTAATTATATGTAGCCAATTGTTGGGGGTGGGGTGCGGATTGAATCAAAGCGAAGGCCAGGTATATTTTTTTACTCTTCACACATCCTACAAAACTGAATTTGCTACAAGGCCAGGAAGGACATATTTTACCAAATAAGACATGTATTTGCTTTAACCCCTTTGAAGTCTTACAGACATATTAACTGCCAAGAGAGGCAATCCCCTGTGTTTCTATTAAGATGTGAGTTATAGACTTCTCAAGTTATGTTCTGACTCATGAAATGAAATAGATCATCAATTCTTTGCTCCAGTTGACAGTTCTTTTTTTCACAAGTATATGGTCTTCATTAGCCCTAGAGAGTGGAAGACTCAGAAGAGCTGATAACAATAATAGCTGTAGAAAGAAATGTCACACATTCGACTTGATTCTCCCCTCAGCATGAGGGACCATATTTTCCCCAAGCACAGGTGGGAAAGCTTATTCTTCCTCCAGGTTCTCTCCCTGTTATTGGTAGCCCACAGGGGCAGCCTACTCCAACATTTGTCCGCTCAAACAGGAGCCAGTGTGAAGAGAATCTAGAAATGGTGACTCCAGAAGCCACTGTTTGTGCCCAGATCATTTTCATTTATAAAAACTTTCCAGTCACACAATCCCAAAATACAAATTGACATTTAGGAAAGTCTTACAAGTTTGTAAAGCATTTTACAAATAATACCTCATTTGAGTCTCACAAGACTTGTGAGTTAAGTACTTGAAGTGTTATCCCCATTTGACAGATGAAGAAACAAGTTCAGGCAGGTTAAATGAGATCAATAATTGCATAGCTCAAAGCATCAAAACTGGAATTCAAAGTCAAGTTTTCTGGACTCCAGACTCATTCTTCTTACTACAACATAGTGTAGTGTAACAGTGGAAAGGCCACTCTCTGAAACTCTTTCCCCAAGGTTGAAGAGGGGACCCAAGGGCACTTCAGGAGGAGAGAGGAGGTGATGGGAGAAAATTCAGTTCAATTTTGTGGTCTAGACCAGGGTATCTAAACGGGGTGTATGTAATAGAAGTCAGTGAGGATGTAGGAAAAATATTAGCACTATTTACATTTTTTATCTAATGAAATAAAATTTTATGAATTTTTAATCATATGACTTAATACTGGCCCTTTACTCACTTGGCTCCATATGTCAGATGGCCACATGTTTCTGTGCATTGTACAAGGAATCTTGAGGGAAGAAGGTGTTCCACAACATGGAGGGGATAGGGTGGAAGTGCCTCAAAAATAGTTGTTTTTTCACTTTCAACATACTATAATGTATTGTGGCTTACCCGTATCCAGCCAAGCAGATTTATGGGATGCATTACCTAGTATTAACTAAACTAACACAAATAAAATGGATGGTTGACTTACAAAAGATTCCTACAAAGAAACTGTAGACCAAAGATAATACTGATAATGTAAGCACAAGAGAACAAAGCAGTGGCAGAGCTGAAACACAGCTTCGTCTAAATTCTCTGACAACCACATTATGAGGCTTAAAACAATGAAGATCTAATCAGATATGACAAGAAGTCAACCCCCCCATTCAAAGTGAGCAAAATTATTTGAAATGTGGATTCAGCTTCACTATCATGAGCAATGAAAACTAAAGCATAGTGTGCCTTGAAATGTTATCTAATGAGAGTAGGAAGCCATCACAATTAGCAAGGTATTGAAAAATTAGACTTTTGTTGCTGAAAATGATTTAAGTGTATCACCCATAAAAACTCTCACAGTTGTACATCTTAAAAAATGGAAACAGAACTTTCTAACCTGTTTAAAACTCTTCCACATGCAGAATTTCTATGGGTTATAAACCAATTTGCTAAAAATATAAAAGTGTAACACATTCTAATTAGAAGAAATGATTGACAGCAAGGAATACAGAAATTTATTGTCCAGAGTATAACAAAAGACTTTGCATAAGTGGTGGATGGGCTTGAGAGAGAAAAAAGTCAAAAATCAAAATGTGAGTATTCCAATTTGGAAAACATATTTGACAGTGATAGCTTTGCTAAAGAAGAATAAAAGAAAGAAAAGAGATATGATAAAAACATCTAAACACCACATAGATGTTCAGAGGGGGGCAAATATGCAGGGAAGTTTTGTTACCACAGTATTGATTTTAATATACACTTTGAAGAAACAAACTACATACTGGTTCAGTTTCATAGACAGACCTTTGTTCTTTGGATGTTGGAATGTTCATGTTTGTGGATGATTGTTAAGTTCATAATTATAAGGAAAGGAAAATGTTTACAAAATAACATAAAAGGGGGCAGAGCCAAGATGGTGGAGTAGAAAGACACACATACGGAGGCTGCCCCCACATAGCCCATAAAACAACTGTAGAGAGGGACTCGCAACAAATTTTGGAGCAGCAGAAGTGGAGAACAACAGAGTGGAGGAGATTTCCAGCTCAGGGTGACCTGAAAGGCCCACGGGAAACGTCAGTTGCACCAGACGCAGAGTGGAGTTCTGAGCATGGAGCCCAGTCCAGCCTTGGCTGCACGCTGAGAACAGCCCTCTGAGGTGGAATCTCCAGTCGGCAGAATCCACAGTCCCAGCAGCAGAGGGTCCGCAGATCCCTCAGCCCACAGATGCCAAAGGTCAGTGACGGGGGTTTATTCAGCTGACCAGGAAGGGACAAAGGCCTTCACATTGGGCAGGTGGGCAGGCAGCAGGAGTTCTCAGGGCAGCCCCTACAGCAGCCTGAGACCATAGCTGGATCATAAAAATCCCTGAGGGCACTGAAGAGCTGAGTCTTACCTCAGCCCTGTGTAGTTGCCCTGAGGCAGCGGGTCTTTGTCTCACACTGAATGGAGGCCCTGCCCCTGCAGCTTGACTGAATCCCACCCCTGCAGTGCTAGCTTGGCAGAACTGGAGGTCAAGTACCTGTGGAGAGGAAATGCTGCTAAGATTCTGGGCACAAAAATCTTTCCCTGCACCGAGTCTAGTACACACTTGATTGTGCCACCTTGGAGGAACTGATGTCTTACAAGTCCCCAGAATATACCCTACTCTTGACAAAGGACCCAAAAGTCAAGTAACTGATTGGGAAAATGCCCAAAAAAGGGAAAAAAATAACACCATAGAAGGTTACTTTCTTGGTGAACAGGTATCTCCTCCCATCCTTTCAGATGAGGAAGAACAATGCTTACCATCAGGGAAAGACATAGAGGTCAAGGCTTCTGTGTCCCAAACATCCAAAATAAATATTCAGTGGGCTCAGGCCATGGAAGAGCTCAAAAAGGATTTGAAAATCAAGTTAGACAGGTGGAGGAAAAACTGGGAAGAGAAATGAGAGAGATGCAAGAAAAGCATGAAAAGGAGGCCAACACCTTGCTAAAGGAGACCCAAAAAATGCTGAAGAAAATAACACCTTGAAAAATAGGCTAACTCAATTGCAAAAGAGGTTCAAAAAGCCAATGAGGAGAATAATGCTTTCAAAAGCAGAATTAGCCAAATGGAAAAGGAGGTTCAAAAGCTCGCTGAAGAAAATAGTTCTTTAAAAATTAGAATGGAACAGATGGAGGGTAATGACTTTATGAGAAACCAAGAAATCACAAAACAAAACCAAAAGAATGAAAAAATGGAAGAGAATGTGAAATATCTCACTGGAAAAACAACTGACCTGGAAAATAGATCCAGGAGAGACAATTTAAAAATTATGGGACTACCTGAAAACCATGAACAAAAAAAGAGCCTAGACATCATCTTTCATGAAATTATCAAGGAAAACTGCCCTGAGATTCTAGAACCAGAAAGCAAAATAAGTATTGAAAGACTCCACCAAACACTGCCTGAAAGAGATCCAAAAAGAGTAACTCCTAGGAACATTGTGACCAAATTCCAGAGTTCCCAGGCCAAGGAGAAAATATTGCAAGCAGCTAGAAAGAAACAATTCAAGTATTGTGGAAATACAATCAGGATAACACAAGATCTAGCAGATTTTACATTAAGGGATTGAAGGGCATGGAATAGGATATTCCAGAAGTCAAAGGAACTAGGACTAAAATCAAGAATCACCTACCCAGCAAAACTGAGTATAATATTTCAGGGGAAAAAATGGTCATTCCATGAAATAGAGGACTTTCAAGCATTCTTGATGAAAAGACTAGAGCTGAAAAGAAAATTTGACCTTCAAACACAAGAATCAAGAGAAGCATGAAAGGGTAAACAGTAAAGAGAAATCATAAAGGACTTACTAAAGTTGAAATGTTTACATTCCTACATGGAAAGACAATATTTGTAACTCTTGAAAATTTTTCAGTATCTGGGTAGTTGGTGGGATTACACACACACACACACACACACACACACACACACACACACACATACGCACACAGAGACAGAGAGAGACAGAGACAGAGGCAGAGAGCAGAGGGTGAATTGAATAGGATGGGATCATATTTTTAAAAAATGAAATTAAGGGGTGAGAGAGAAATATATTGGGAGGAAAAAGGGAGAAATGGAATGGGGCAGGTTATCTCTCATAAAAGAAGCAAATAAAAGACTTTTCAGTGGAGGGAAAAAGAGGAGAGGTGAGAGAAAAAACATGAAGCTTACTCTCATCACATTCAACTAAAGGAAGGAATAAAATGCACACTCATTTTGGTATGAAAACCTATCTTACAGTATAGGAAAGTAGAGGAGAAGGGGATCAGCAGGGTGGGGGGATGATGGAAGGGAGGGCAGTGGGAGGAGGGAGCAATTTAAAGTCAACACTTGGGGAGGGACAGGATCAAAAGAGAGAATAGAAGCAATGGGGGGCAGGATAGGATGGAGGGAAATATAGTTATTCATACACAACATGACTATTATCGAAGTCATTTGCAAAACTACACAGATATGGCCTATATTGAATTGCCTGCCTTCCCAAAGGGAATGGGTGGGGAGGGAGGGAAGGGAAAAAAATAACATTAAAAATGTTGCTATTTAGGATTTTTGTAGCTGCAAGTGCTAACCTTCTGCTGAGAAGGTAAAAAAATTGGTAATGTTTGCTAGAGGTCAAATAAATGCATGTTAATATTGTTGTTTTTGTTATTTCAACCATGTCTGACTCTTTGTGATCATGCTAGGGTTTTCTTGGCAATGATACTGGGGTGGTTTGTCATTTCTTTCTCCAGCTCATTTTACAGGTGAAGAAACTGAGGTAAACAGGGTGAAATGAATTGCCCAGGTTAACACAACTATTAAGTGTCTAAGGTCAGATTTGAACTCAGGGAAATGAGTCTTCCAGATTACAAACCCAGGGTTCTATCCACTACAGCACCACCTAGTTACCCTATAAATATATAATTATACTAGTTATACTCTTTCTCTTTTACATTAGAATCTTCATCTATAAAATGGGGGAATGAGACTCTGTGGCCTCTGAAGTATGTTCCAGTTCTGAATCTCTGACCCTAGGAAGCTCCCCTCTTCCCCCCAACCAAGATCACAGAACACCTAGGTCAGCATTGCTTTGTAGAATCTGAGGAGAAAGCTATAATTCCTTAAAACAAACATAGATTGTTCTCACTTAAGGATGAAGTCTCAAAGCTACTCTTCTTGGTTTTGGTCCAGTTAGTTTGAGACAACAACCAAAATTCCTTTGGACACACTGTTTTCCACTTGCTTATGCAACTTTACTGTTTTGTCTTGTATTCCTGGACTATTTGTAAGCTCCCTCCCCATTTCAGCTCAGGCTAAGTAAAGGTGATCTTAGAGAAAAAAGGATTTTTGTATCTTAAACACATATAGGAACAATGAGCTTTCTGATCACATTCTGCATGAAAAAGAAAAACTCCTGACCCCTCTACCTCCTATCTCCTCCATCTCTGGTGCTCAGCCTTCTCCCAGAACCTTGGGGGCTAACATTCACTTCTTCCATCCTCACCATGTGGGCAACTACTGTCGTTTGCCTCTATCCTTATCCTTGCTGCACTCATTTCCATCTGAGACCACAAAACTCTGTAATCTCTGCGAGCTGGTAGAGATTTGATTGAAGACACAGACTTGAAGAGCAGCTCATTGTATCTCTATCAGTACTGAAGCCATCACTTGCTACAAAGAACGTCCTTGAATAAACTTCATTATAAATTTCCAAAATTTTATGTGTACCCTATTTACTTCTTCCTGATATGGATTGTTTATCACAAAATCATTCATTTAAAGGCCAGCTGCTGTTAGATGTAGGAACAGTGTGAATAGAATTGTCTGATTATTTTTCAGAGCTCCAAAAGTAACCTTGACACATCTGGAAGAAGTAATTGTGCACTAAAGTAGCTAGTTATGTACTAAGAGTGAGGGATACAGATGGACAGGCCTGAGGGAAGCACTGCTGCCAAGGTGATGTAAAAAGACTTAGCAGAAAGTCTCCAGCATGTTGGGTGGGTGCTCCATAGGGGATCTATGGGAGGATATGGACAAGGGTCGAGAAAGATGAGAATCCAAGGGTGGAGGCCAATAGGCAGCCTAGTCGATAAAGTGTTGGACCTTAAGCCTAGAGAACAGGACAGACATCAAGTTTGATCTTACAAGTGGAATCCTGGGCAAGTCAATTAACCTGTCTTATCCAGAGGGAAATCTAGTACCTGCCTCCCAAGATCATTGCAAACCTTAAAGAATATAAAAGAGGGGTGTAGTCTGAAGTCATGGAGGGAATGCTCATACCAATTACATCACAGATAGAGCCAAGTAATAAAATCTCATCCAAGTTTAATCATTTCTAATCAACCTAGCAACAGCTTCTATTCTTGTTTTTACCTTTCTTCTCTATCATTTCTGTCATCAGAATGTAATTTCACTTCCAAAAGAAAGCATTCAGGATTGGTCTCAATGTAACTAACAATGGTTAACTGAATCTTAAAGTGTCGCACAATCCTGCTGTCTTTTACTTGTTTCAGAAGGTAATCAGGCCCTGTGGCTTATTGTACTTGCAGAGTAGAAGTGGGTGGAAAGGAACTACAGAAGTGCCCCCTGGGAATTACCCAGTGACTACATATGTGGATAATGAATGCAATAGGGAGTGGTCTGTGATGTTATTTCAGGGGCACTAAGAAGGGCCTCCCACTCTGCCTCTCCCTATTTCCTCTCCAAAAAACCACTACTACCCATTAGATGACCCTTGAAATGTCACAGTTAGAAGTCCATTCCTTTGGCTAAGGCTTTTGCTATTAACAATTCAAATACTCCTGGAAATAGTAGCACTGTAAGCCTTATCAGTCATTTCTACCTCTATGTGAATTAGGTGATTAGATACTTTCCTGGGAGCTGGTTTTGCTTCAAGGAGAAGAGAAAGGCACACAATGGCACTGCATGCCTGGGGGAGGGGAGAGGCATACTGAATCGGGGAAAGGGTACATAGAGAGGGGAGACTGGGGGAATGCCAACGTCTACCTCATAATTTTGCCCAGAGCCAGCCCTCAGTACATACAAATTAAATCAGAAGGGGAAATATTTTTGTCCTCGTGTTTCCAAGAAGCAGCATCACAGACAATAACATTAATGAAGGAGAAAGTTATTCTGAATGTCTCCTACAGTGACATAGGGCAATTATACAGGAGAACTTTTTTTTTCGAAAGAACATAATCCAAGTCATAATCCATATGGTGCTGGTAAATGGCAAACTCCTATTAAAAACTTCCATGTTGCCAAGTGATCATCTGACACAAGCTGCAGATGCTTAAATGAAAAGTACCTCCATAACAGTAATATTTTCTAGAAGTGATCGTTTTGATGGTGGGTTTCTTTTTTTAATTCAACAACATACAAAGTCAGTGACTTTCAGGTAACTTTCTAGGTAGCAGATAGTTCCCAAAGATTCAATCAAATTGTTCATACTCAAAAAAACAGATAAATGAAACAACCAAGTCCAGCCTTGGACAGAGCTAAACATCAGCTAAGAGCAAGGTAGCAATGGATAACTAATTCTGTTTGGCTAAAGAAATTAGGGGCAACTGGGCACAGGAAATTGTCATATTGAGCAAGCTGTAATATTGCCATAGCTAGGAAGGAGGAAAGGAAAATAAGAGTACATGTACTTTCAGAGAAAAGCTAACTGAACTCACATAATGAGCTAGGGCAGACAATACACCAGAGTCCATGCATACTTTGCACAGAGAGACAAAACAACAGAAAGGTGTCAGCATCCTCTCTGTCACTCAAACCAGAAATTTCTGTTCTCTCTCTCTCTCTCTCCTTCATCTTCCTAATCCAGTCAACTACATGACCACATCGACTCTTCTTTTAGAATGTTGCTTGCACCCATCCATTCTCTCTGGTCCCAATTTCACTATCATAGTACAGACCCTTATCTCAACATCTGGACTACTAGAACAGCTGTTTAACTGATCTCTAGACTCTGACAGCACATAAAATCAGTGCTACTCTTCTTATAGCTCTCCTGTCATCTCTTCCAAATCCTTTCTCATCTCTGATCACTCAGGGAAGTCATTTCTACTCTCCTCCTGGGCATCATTCTTTGTCTATTGTAGGAATTCCTATAGTACTGCTAGAACTGCTCTCTCGCTCCTCCTGCTTTTTTCTGTCCCTTTCCTTCCTTCTCCTTCTTCTCTCTTTGTCTTCTCTCTCACTGTCCAACAGAGTTGGTCATTTTGCTCCCCACCTGGGAAACAGCTCACACAGACCTTAAGAATTCCATAAACCTTCACAGAAGCCCATTCCAAAATATAACTGAAGCAAATTTTGCCCAACATCCAACCTAAATCCTCCTTGCTTCACTTTAAGCTTATTTTATCCTCTTGGCCCCTTAGTAAAGATGGAAAACTGCTGGTCATCTTCCTCTGTGAACCCCTTCCACCCCCACTAATGACTGCAATAAAATAATCCCTTAGGTTTCTCTTCCAGGCTGAATAATCCCACTTCCTTTAACCTTACCTTGTAAATTTTATTTTCCAGTGCTTTCATCATTTTGGTAAGTGACTCTCCTTTCAGCCTTGCCCAAATTTCATATTCTTTTTTTGGTGTGAAGGCTAAAACTGAAAATGCCTCTAGAGGATGCCCTCA
Source organism: Bettongia penicillata ogilbyi (assembly GCA_023548195.1). Taxonomy (NCBI): domain Eukaryota; kingdom Metazoa; phylum Chordata; class Mammalia; order Diprotodontia; family Potoroidae; genus Bettongia; species Bettongia penicillata. Next base: position 315,075 of record JAJHZJ010000098.1, read on the forward strand.
GTTCTAATATATAGCCTTTTATTTATGGTTCCCAGGATGAATTCTAGAGTGTGTTATCTCTGACTTGTTCAATGTGTTTAAATAAGATTAGTTTGAATTCTAATCCTGTATTTCCAAGGTGTTACCCATCAGTCATACCCTGACACATCTCAGTATTGTACTGGAGATAATGAGGCTGATCGGTAAGTCATTGATGAGAAAGTTAAGGAAACAGAGTTAAGCCTTTTCTCTATATCCTCAATGTTGACAATGGTCGCCACTTTGGGGGATACAACCCACCCTTCAATAGTTCAACCACCTCAGATACTTTAAAGGTGACTTGGAATAGGAATCACCAAAATCACTATAAAGTGAGTTCCAAATCCTGGGAATTTCCAGGAAGGTTTTGGCTTTATAAGGTGTAGCAATGTCCGGCTGGTGCAGTAGGTGGGGGCCCACATACAAAGAGCTGTTTCACATTAAATCTTGGAATAGGAACAACTACAAGTGTTGAGGAAATGGCTATCCACCATTTCCATCTAAAACACTCACCCTCATAGTGTGGGATTCACTACAGCCAGCCAAAATCAGCCAAATGAAGCCCAGTCAGGAAGTAGATGTGTTTCTGGAGCTAAGAACAGTATGATTTCAGGGGTGTGAGAAAGGCAGATGTACTCTATTAAGATCTGCTACACAAAGAATGGATATAGAGGTATAGAATTAATGGAAACTGGAGAAGATGCTCATAAGAAAACAGAAGAAAGCAAAATTTGTCCTTTGGAATTGAAATAATAAATGTGGTTTTAAAAAATGCTGGATTTGGAGTTCAAATTCTGGTTCTGCCATTTATTGCTTATGTGATCTTGGGCAAACTACTTCACCTAGGTCTCAGTTTTTCTTATCTACAAAATGATGGGATTGGATTAAATGGTCACTAAGGTTACTTGCCAGCAATCATCCAACAAATCTTAAAATACCATATATAATTAATTTGTAGATTACAGGAAAAAAACAACAACCTTTCCTCTTCTTCAGTAACAAGTCAGAGGCTGAATTATAAGAATAGCTATACCTACATAGTTTAAAGAATGCCATTAGAGGCTGAAGGGTATTGAGTAAAATAATAGTTGGGGTAGCAGTAGAACAGGAAAGGTAACTTCTAGGGAGGCAGCCTGGTCCAGTGGAAAAGAGATAGAGTTAGAATCAAACAGAGGACCTGGTCTCAGAGGCTATCCCTGCTACCTACTTACTACCTGTCTCGCTTTGGTCAAGTCATTAAATCTCTTTCAGTCACTGCATTTGTAAAACCAAGGTGTCAGACTAGACAATATAAGGTACCATATAGGTCTAAGTCTATGACACTGATGCTGAACTCAGACCATCTCTGAGTGTCCTGCCCTTACGGTAGTTATGGCAGTCCTTTCTAAGCCCTCTACATTGATCTTGGAGGCCAAAACTCTCATTAAGGAGAAAACTGATGTGCTAGCTCTTTTTTTATTTGGAACAAAAACCGAATGTTAGGAAAGATGACATCTAGAGGGTAGAGTTAACAAGGAACTCAAATGCTTTTTGGTAAAATAAAATGAGTGTGTGGGGAGACCACAAAGTGGAAATTTACTGTAATTTGGTCAGAGTGAGGTTGATGGCTGAGGGAAATTGTTAATGAGTATGCTAAGGGGGACTGTTTTAAATGGCATTTAGTCACACCTACACTATTGACTTAACATTTCTCAGTTTTGCTTTCCATATTGTAAAATTAACTAGGGGTTTCAGAGTTGAGTTTATACTGCACCCTCCAGCTCTACTCCCCACCCAAGGTAGAAAAGATACTTATGAAGTTCCAAGCTCCAACTTATTGTGAAATGGATCTTTCAATGTTTGTTCTTGCTTTCCATTGATTACTGTCATAGGAAGCAGCTGAAAATAGTGAGGTGATGGAATTGAGAGCTCCAGGGCTTTTGCAGTTGGTAGATTTTTCAAAATGCTGAAATAACAGGTGTATGTTGCCAGAAGTGTGAGAACAGAATTACACTGAGTGGAGAACAACAGGTTAGAGGCAAGCTCTGGGGGAAAGCATATGGCTCTTACTGTCCAGCTATTATTGATCTGCAAGATAAAAGGCCAAATCCTTCTTTTTCTTTGGAGGGGGAGGGTGGTTGAAGGGAAATAATTTTTCTTCTAGATATATATGTATATGATATATATATTAAAATTTCAAATTATTTCTAGGGCAAGAAACTGGAACTAATAGGGCAGACCACTTAAAGAGAAAGGAACTGAGACACATGACTGCTCTATAAATATGGTGCCTTTTAATCTCAAAAAGTAGAAATGAATAAGTTGAATTCCATTTATGCCCTTCTAAGCAAAGATCTATGCAAAACTGTGGCAGTAAATTATGATATGATTGAAACTCCCAAATGATCAACCTGGACAAGCATGTTTGAAATCATGTACTTTAACTCTCCTTAGCTATACCTCCATTATGTCAAACATCTCTCTGATGTTGATGTTCCCTTCAACAATGTAATTACAACCTATCTATGCCTGCTCAATCTATGAAACTCAATTCTTGTCCCTATTCTCTCATAAGTTTGTCATGGGGAGTACACCCAATGTTCTGAGAGCCTGACTTGCTTTGTTCTGACAGCACCTGGGCTGCCCTATAATCACTCCTCACTCTTATTGTGTGGCTAGCCCATCTTCTTTTTTGATCATCCATTTCTCTTTGATGCCATACTGTACTATGATTCTTATTCACAGTTCCTTATTTTTTATGTGTTACAGCCTGTTTATATCTACTACACAGCTTTCCATTGTCCTTTGAGTGATGCTCATATTCAATTCTTTTGAGGCTGCAGTGTTCCATGACTTGCAACCATACAATCCATTTGGCATAAGGGCAGCCCATTATGTCGAGCATTTGGATGTAAATATACATGGGAATTTTTTCAACTCCCATATCTAGATTTTGTATGACAAAGGTATTGAGTTTCATGTTATCTTGATTACTGTGCTTATTGTAGATACTAACTTCTCTTCCAGGCATCAACATGTCTCAGAAAATTCATGCTGATTCTAGAAACCACCAAGTCTTTAATGGTTTTGGCTCTGTACCACATGAGGATTGTTGATGTAATTTTTTATCCTAAGACATACAAGAAGAAAATCTGAATGGCCAAAAAAAGGGATGAGAGTCTGACCCTGTGTCATTTTTTATTTTGTAAGTAAAGTTAATTGAGATCAGTAGTGATTAACAGAATGGGAGCATTTGTTTCTTATGAGTGTATAACTCTCTGACATTTGGCAAGAGGCAAAACCAAAATACATTTTCAGAGAATTCAGTATTTTCATTAGAATTTTTATTACACATTGTAAACTCCTATAATATTTTTTCATGCTAACATCAAAAACCTAATTAAATTCTAGGTTAAAATAATGTTAAGGATTTGGCTTACTCTAAGAAGAGTTGTTTTTTCTTTAAAATGTTGTCATTGAATAGATTAAAGACAATAAAAATAAAATTCAGTCACTAAATAAATTGAATAAAAATAAATCTCCTGGTTCTGCTAGTTTCACTGTGCATTAGTTCCTATAGATCTTCCCAGTTTCTTCTAAAATTGTCCACTTCATCATTTCTTATGGGACAATAATATTCCATTACATTCATATATTAAAATTTGTTTAGCCACTTCCCAGTTCAGTGGAAGCCCCTTAATTTCCAGGTTTTTGTTACTATGAAAAAAGCTGTTATGAAATTTTTTGTACATAGAAGTTTCTTTTCTTTCTTTGATCTGTTTGGGATATATATGTAGTAGGACTATCATTGAGTCAAAGGGTAATATCCAGTTTAGCAACTTTTTGGATGCAGTTCCAAATTGCTTTCTAATAAAGAAATTTTATGAATATTTTTGTCCAATTCTATAAAGATATTAATTTGTAGTTGTGTTGGCTTGGCACTAATTCTGTATATAGATTTGGGTAGTATCATTACTTTTATTGTATTACTGAAGTTTGACTATAAACAATTATCATCACATATTATTTAGGTCTTCCTTTAAATGAGTTAAAAAAAATTTTGTAGTTATGCTGATGTAAGTCCTGAATCAATCTTAGTAAGTTGATTCCCAGATATTTTATAGATTCTGCAGTTATCTTCAATGAAATTTCTTTTTGCATTTCTTTCTTCTATCTACCCCCTTCCTGCTAAGTTTTGTTTATAATACATAGAAGGATCCTTATTTTTGCAGATTTATCTTATATTCTGTTACATGGCTAATTTTTTCAATTAATGTTTACATTGATTCTTTAGGATTCTCTAAATAAACTATTAAATTATCTGCAAGTAGCGATGCTTTTATCTCTTCTTCATCTATGCTTGTTCTTCCTATTGTTTTTTGTCTTATTGCTGTAACTAGTCAAATCAGGTAGCATTTCTTAAGTTCCTACTATGTGCCAGGCATGAGGCTAAGCACCGGGGATACAAAGGCAGGCAACAACAAAAATTAGTCTTGAGGAACTCATAGTCTAATGGGAAAGACAATATTGAAATAAGCACACAAGCTACAGAGAGGATATATTGGCAATAATTTTAGAGAGAAGGCAGTAGCATTAAACGGGATTAAGAAAGGTTTCTTATAGAAGGTAAGATTTTTAACTGAGAGCTAAAAAAATCAGAGAGGCTAGGAGACAGAGAAGAGGAGGGAGATTCTCTCCCTCTAGCATTCACTAGATATGGAGGCCAGTTAGTGAAAATACACAGAGTTGGTAGATGGAATACCTTATTCAAGGAACAGAGAAGAGGCCAGTGTCACTGTATATCAGAATTACACCAAATAATAGCAGTGATAACATAAGGCATTTTGCCTTATCCCTGAGCTTACTGGAAATATTTCTAATGTTTCTCCACTACAAATAATGCTGGCTTTTGGTTAAACTTGATTCAATTTAACAATTCCACAAAAATTTATAAAATGCCTACTATGTGCCAGCTACTGTGCCAGATGCTAGGAATACAAAGACAAAAACATAACCTTCCTTGCTCTCAATAACCTTATATTCTTAATCATATTAGCTATTGCTCTTATACTAAAGGAAAATAAAATATACATGACAAGTCAAATGTAAAATACATACAAAACAATTTCCAGGGAGTGGGAAACCAAGGCAATGAAGGTTTTAAATAGACATTGTTTATCAAATTAAGGAAAAGCCTATTTATTTCTGTGCTTTTTAATTGTTTTTAATGTAAGTGAAACTATTTTATTAAAGTCTTTTAAAATCAATTTATACACGTTTATCTAATGGCAACCTTTAAACTACTTCCCATGTGAAATTCCTTTTTTATAATGTATTTCAGCATGATTATGCATACCATATGCTTCTCCATTATCCTTCAAGTGATCTTCAACTATATTCAGTGACTTGAAGTTAAATAGCATCACCAGAGAAATACCGTATAAACAAGATAGACCTGTTTTAGCAAGAAACATGGGGTCATTACATGAATGGTACTATTTCCCAAAGACAATCCAGGCAACTTTACTCCTTCAGTTGTATTCTGACTCAGTTCAGTGTTTGTATGTGGTATCTGTCCAAGGTAAATGCACTGAAAGATGAGTGTCATATGTTCGTTCAATTGCATACCAGAGTTTGTGTGATAGGCATTCCTAATCTATTGTATTTGGTTTATCCTGTGTGGATAGTTAAACCAAATTCTTTTTATGTTTTGATACAGAAATAACTACCACAGGATCATATACTTAGAGATGGAAAGGACCTTAAGTAATTTAGTCCAGCCCCTTCATTCTACAGCTGAGGAAGCTGAGGCCCAGAGAGATTAAGTGACTTACCCAAAGTTACACAACCAGTAAGTGGCAGAGCTGGAATTTTGAATTCAGGTTCTCCTACTTGACATCTAGTACTCTTTGTACCATACCATTCTGCTTACTAAATTACATACCAAATTAAACACCTATTATCCATCTCTTGTGTGTAAGGTAATGAGCCAGGTGTTACAAAGAATAGTCACTATCTTCAGGAAGATGCCATTCTCTTGGGGTTGGGGAACTGCTATGTGTATACAGAAAACTACATGCAAGATAATGTGAGGAGGAAGCTGACACTCACAACTAGGAAAGTCAGCAACAGCTTCCTGTAGAACAGGAGTTCTAAACTGAGGAGAGAAATTCTTGGGTTCCATGAATTTGGATGAAAAAATTGCATTTTGATTTTCACTAATTTCTGATATTTATAATTTCCTTCAATTATGAATGTATGCAGCAAAATGTTCTGAGAAGAGGTCCATCTATAGGCTTCACAAGACTGATTGTCTAAGGGATCCAGGACACACAAAAAGGTGAAGAAACACTGACCTAGTTGGTGACATCCTAATTGACCCTTGAAAGAATCTAAGACTCATAAGAGGCAACAGTGAGGAGGGAGTGCAATCCAGGCATATGAATGACTTGTATAGGGATAAATGCAAGAGATTGCTGGTGATTTCTGTTCACAATTGAGAACTTCCAATGTTTCAGCTTTTCACAAAGAAAGCTAAGTTCTTATTTCTTTGGAAAGGAGTACTGAACTTCCAGATGCTTATCAAGATTGTGAAAAAACCATCATTAAAATGGAGCACGATGAGCAACAAAAGTTATTCCTATAATCACCAATGTTTTGAAATCTAAATCAGCTCAACCTTTCAGAACAATGGATGACTTCATCATTCCATTCATCTATTTAGTTCCCTAATTCTACAGTAGTGGCTGGGAATATTATTGCTCAAATCAATCTACAGCTATAACACACAGACAAAGACATGCATGAATAGTCAATTTAATAAAAACAAGCCTCCAAATCAAGTAATAAAGCTTCGGGGTAGTTCACTACAGCAGATTTCTCTTATTTAAAATACACTCTTAGAGGATTTATCGCCCATCCAATTTTTCCCAGACACTGTGACAATCTTGCATCGTTAAGAATGAGACAGAAAATTGAGTATAAAGGAATTCTACTGTAACTGTAACTTCAAAGATACTAGGCCTTATTAAGACTGGGGAGATATGAGACACCCAAACCGTCTGATCTGAGGGTGTTAAAAATGTCATAGAAGCTAAAGTTAGCTTGCTGATCTTAAGCTGCAAAGTACTAGAGGATTTCAGGTAGAGTGACACATCTATCTTTATTTCTAAATTCTATAGAGAATGAGAAATCTACTTCTCCATTTAATAGCAATATGCTAAGTCATGGAGGTAGAGTAAAAGGGTTTGTCATTTCATCATGAGTCTGGATAAAGTCAAATAGATTCCATTTTCTTCTTTTTTTTAAAATAACTAAATAGGACAAAAAATAGATTTGCATTGAGAAATGGGCCCGAAAGACAAACTCTGATGCATTCCAGTAATCTTTATCACCAAGTGAACATAAAGAGGATGGCCAGCCAGGGTATCATTGCTCTGAAGAAACTGAGCCACCACAAATGGAATGGAAGGATGAGCACAAAGTGTGGCCATTAAAAGTAAGATGTGAGACTGGTGATTTTGTTGTGAATTCATTCATAATGGAGAGCTTTGGGGCATTTATTTGGAGGACAAAAGCTTGGTTTTGATTGAGAGTTGGATGGATTCTAGTGACAACTCAGTGATGTGCTAAACTTTGATTGAAGGAAGTATGTGATTATGAATAATTTCAACTAGTAAGTGCTAAGTACTTCAGTACTAGCGCCATAGGGTGTGAACTGCTTACTGCTCACAACTTCCCTCCCAGGGTCTGATCATGGATTGCTACTGCTCAGAACCTGGTGGGTCCAGTGTCTCTCCCTAATAAGAAATTCATAGGAGAACTTCATTCTGATGCCTGCAACCTCCCCTCATTCAAATTTAGAAGAATGAGTATTGTGTAAAGAAGGGAACTCAATGACTCTGAGGGGGAAAAGCAGTAACTGGATAGACTTCAAAGCAGGAAAAAAAGGCCAGTACTAAAGGAAAATGCCTTTAAAAGCTCTGGACAGGAAATGGATTGTTGTTTTTGAATGGTGAACGTGCAAGTACCATAATATTCAAGTGCAAGCTTTGACAACACTTAATGAGATGTTAAAAAAAAAATCAAAAGCAGCTATGGCACGTAAAAGACTGCTTAAGGACGCTCTGTATCAGCTGCAATTCATACACTGGCAGTCCTTGTCACTACACAGCAGGGAGAATCTTAGAGTTTTAATTGGGTAATGACGATAATCACATAGTCTGTGGGCCCAGGAACAGGAAAGCTGAATAAGAGACAATTGAACCCAATGTGATCTAATTTTCAAAACAAACCAACTTCCTTCCTATTCTACTTTATCAAGACCAGAGACAATTCTTGCACCTCCAGAAGAATCTGACCATAGGGTGATATAAAACTCTACTCCTCTAAATTCTGCTAGATGACAGGGGCCTGTTTGGGGCAGCATGCTTAATGAAACTACATGCTCTGCTCTGCTCCACACCAAAAGTTAACAAGTGTTTAAGACCTGATGAATATTTTACACTTCGGAAAACAGGCAAGAAGACCAGACAACTCAGTCTTCCTGATGGAGTTTGTTCCTTTGGCCTAAAACCACCTTTATCTTAGTTCTTTGGAGAGAGAAGAGAAAGATGGTATGGAACAAAATCCGTTGTTCAGAAGGGAGAAAAAAGACAGTTTTACTAAAAATACATGGCCATTCTATGTAAGGAGATACACAAGGAGATAGGAAATGAGGGATAAAAATCACTCAACATATTCTGTGGAAAATGGGTCATGTTATCTCCATTAATTTTAATTGCCTATATGAGCTGAAAAACTTCCACTTCAGAGTTTTATGGGATTTAGTTCCCCCTTTTAATACTCTAAACTTAATGATTTAAATCTGTTTTAGCATAGTCATTTATTCCTTACTCTAAGAGATACAGTATGAACAAAAGCAAGAAGTGGGCACTAAACAATGTGTATTTGGGGGCAATGACCTTTCTGGCTAGTACAGATTCATTTTTTCTGACCACTAGGAAAGGAGAATGGAAAGGCAAACTAGAGACTTTATTATGGAATGGCCCCAGTGGAAATTATGAAATGGCTTTGAATACCAAGGTAAAGAGTCTGGATTTTATTTATCACTATTATCATTCGTAGTAGCAGTCATAACAGTAGTAGTAATAGTTGTAGCAGCAGTAGCAGTAGTAATAATAGCTGGCATTTATACAGCCCTTTGAGATTTGCAAAGCACTTTACAAATATTATCTTGTTTGATCTCACAACCCTGACAGGTAGATGCTCTTATTATCTCCATTTTACAAATGAGGAAATCTGAGATGGGTAGAAGTTGTGACTTTTCCATGATGCTAAAGCTAGTAAGTGTCTGAGGCCAGATTCCAGGCCCAGCTGTTTATTCCCTACTCCACCTAGTTGTCTATGTGGCAGACAGTTAAAAGCCATTGGAGGTTTTTTAGAAGAAGAATGACATGAAGAAAGTGGTATTTTAGGAAATTTAATCTGACAGTGACATGGAGTATGGAATTGGGAAGAAAGAAGCAAGGAGATCAGCTAGGAGTTTAGGCATCAAGGGATAAGGAAAAGAAGTAGGGTGGTAAGAGTGGGAAGAGAAAAGAGAAGTCATATTTGGGAGACATTTCAGAATGAAAATTTATAAGATTTGGTGACTTAGGGCTGAATAATGAAAATTATTATTAATTATATACTACATAATTATAACAATGAGAGGCACTGAAGGAGAGAGAAAAGCTAAAGATAATTCCATGGTTTATGTACTAAAACAGAATCCAAGCTAACAAAATTTAACTATGTCACCCACTGTCTCTTCTCTCAAGACCAGTATTCTTCAGTTCACATCCCTCCATGCTATATGATGAGTAGTTTAAGTGCTATAAGTACTCACTTAAGTCCTGAGTGATGGAGATATTGGTGAGTCCTGGAAATTCAGCAGCCATTGAGGTGAGAGGTTTAAACTCTTGCTGTCCTCAACAGTGTGACTCAAACACTCAGTAGAGAAAATTATGAAAAAAACAGTCTGGGAATTAGAACCTTGAAAATTAATGGGTTAAAGTAAACCTACTATAGCTCAATGGAATAAATAGTAACAGTTTCTTTGTCCAGAGAAATAACTTTTATTATTGGTCACTGGTTAGCAATGAAAAAAATCAATCTCTCTCTCTCTCTCTCTCTCTCTCTCTCTCTCTCAAGATATATCAATTTATGATTACAATTACTACACTAAATTAGATATGCTAATAATGGACATTAGATCCATTAATGTAAGAAACCAATACTTGGAGAGGGTATTCATCTGTGAAATGTGATCATTTAGTTAGAACAATGCCTTATAAATGAACCAATGACAGAGTATTGGGTACAATTTATTTCAAGGACATGATAGTCAAGGTAAAAATGCTAGACTAGTCTGGTCTTCAGTATGTCCAAAGATGGAGGTTTCACAAGCATCCCTAAGAGTGTGCTCCACTCTCATGATCCTTTATTCTACCATAATCCCTTCTACTTTTGCTTAAACCCTCTCCTCCTTCACATAGTGGAAATAAGAAAAGAGTTATTCAGTGCTCCTGTGCAGGGTCCCTTCATACGAAAGCATTTGACAGGTGGAAATCTCAATTTTCTCTTTTCAAAAATGTAGCCTCAGCTGCCTTAGACTTTTTTGGCCTCTCCCTTATTTACCAAACTTTTCACCCTTTCTTCATCTCTTCCTTATTCTCCAGGAATAACGCTAATGATGTTTCAGAGGTGTGTTGACAAGAGGTGATCTATAGGAGACAAAAAAAAAAACCAAACAAACCAAGGAACTTTTGCACTGGGAGTACAATCCTCTGCTTCCTGGAGCAAGAGCAGTTTTTAGTGTCTTCCTCACATCATTGCCATGATTCTGCATATGCAGAGACAGAAGAGGAACAAGGGAAGCACTTCATAGAGAGACATTTGGGGGTCTCTTCTTCCATGTTTATATTTTGTGCTCTGAAGCAGAGAGTCTCCAATTGGCAGAAGTCTTAGAGGGCACAGAGTTCAATCCACACCTAGACAGTAATGGCCTTTTCATGCCATTGAGATTTGCCAGGGGTTAGCTCCGGATGAAGCCTGACTTTTCAGTAGGGAAAGTCTGCTCCCAAAGTCTCAAATTCCTTGACTCGTCATTCCCACCTGAGCTTCCTGAAGATTGCTGCTAATTGCAGTATTACTTTTGGCTCAAGTTTAGAGAGTCTCCCCAAAAGGGAATTAGTAAAAAAAAAAAAAAAAAGTACCCAGTGTAGAATACGAATCATGTGGTTTATTCTCACACAGAAAAGGAAATTCTAAACAACAACCAAAATCATAGAATGCTTAGAATAAAATCCAGTAACATATCACTACTAGTATATTCAGTTGGGAGGCTAGTATTCAAGCCTCACTGGGATATAAACAGCTTTTGGAATGCTATAACCAGCCAATTTATATTTCATCTCCACTGATTGAACATCAAGCAGTAGCTTCTCTCTGGTGGCTCCTCTCCCTCTCTATGTCTCTCTCTCTTTCTCTGTCTCTGTCTCTCTCTCTCTCTGTCTCTCTTTCTCTGTCTCTCTCTGTCTCTGTCTCTCTCTCTGTCTCTCTTTCTCTGTCTCTCTCTGTCTCTCTTTCTCTGTCTCTGTCTCTGTCTCTCTCTTTCTCTGTCTCTCTCTCTCCTGACTATTTTATCTTTGGCACCAACCCAATTCTATTGCTGCTGAGAGCCTCTCTCTTATTTTGGTCACACCTTTCATCATCAGCCACTTCTACTCCCAAGGGAACTATTGTCATTGCCTTGACAATGGAAGATGTAGCTGCTGCAACTGAAATCTGTTGGGAAGCATTTATTAACTGCTTATCACATGCCAAGTACTGTGCAAAACAATGAGGATACACAGGAAGGTAAAAAGTAACCTCTGATTTCAAGGAGCTTACATTCTGTGGAGAGAGATTACATGTAAATAAAAATACATGCGCTGGATATATACAGTGTAGAAGGGGAAAAGCATTGGGTGCTGGAGGGCCTGGAATATTCTCCTGCAGAAGTTGAGATTTATACCAAGTCTTGGAGGAAGCCATAAACCCAAGAAGTAAAGTTAAGGAGGAAGAAGGCCTAAGGGATAATCAATGAAAATGGCCAAAGACCGGAGACATTATTATGTGACATCTAGTGTAGCTTGGTGTCAGCTCCTGAAAGGAAAGCAGGTGTAAGGTTGTACAGGTAGAAAAGGGGCAGGTTATGAAGAGCTTTCAAGACCAGGCTTTGTATTTGATTCTGAAGGTAACAGAAAGCCACTAGAGTTCATTTAATAGGAGAGTGAAATGTACAGAATTACACATTAGAAAAATCATCTTGGCAGCTAAATGGAGGTTAAATAGAATGAAGAGGGGAGAGACTTGAGTTAGGAAGACCAAATTAGAAGGCTACTGTAATAGTCCAGTGAGAGGACCTGGAATAGGGTTGGAGCTGTGTGAGGAGAAAAGGGGATGTATCCTGGAGATGCTGCAAAGGTAGAAACAACAAAATTTAGCACTGGATTTGATATGTGAGGGAATGAGGGTAAAAAATTTAGCATGACGCTGAGGTTGTGAGCTTAGGAAAATGGGAGGATAGTGGTTTCCTTAAAAATAATAGGGAGATAGAGAAGAGGGGAGAGTTTGGAGGAAGAAGATGAGCTCTGATTTGAATATGATGATTTTAAGATATCTATAAGACATCTAATTTGGGATATCCAAGAGACAGTTGGTGATGTACAACTGTAGCTCAGTAGAAAGACTGAGGCTAGATGTATAGACCTAGGAATCATCCACATAGAGATAAATGTACCCATGGGAACTGATGAGCTCACCAAGTGATAATCAAAGGGAAGAGGGCCCAGGACAGAGTCATGAGGGATGACTATAGTTGCTGAATGTGACATAAATGAAGAACTTGGAAAGGAGAATGGGAAGAAATGTTCAGATAAACATGAAGATATTCAGAAGAGAGCAATCACTAAAAGTCAAACAGAAGAGATCATTCATGAGGAAGTGAACAATGCTGGCAAAGGTTGCAGAGAGTTCAAAAAAGATGAGGATTCAGAAAAGACCATTAGATTCGGACATGAAAAGATCAGTGGTAACTTTAGAGAGAGAAGTTTCAGTTGATTGATGAAATCAGAAGCCAGTTTGCAGAGCATTTTGAAGATGGTGAGAGGAGAAAGAGATAGTGGGGTAAGCTGTTTGAATGATATGAAATGAAGAGGAGGAAAGAGGGGGAAGCTCTTGGCAAATGGTCTCATTTGTTTTCAGTGAAATATAAGGTGGGGTCCTCAGCTGAGAGAGTACAAGGAGGTGTTCTGTGAGAGGCTTGAAGAGAGACAAGAAGGCTTGGAATGCTGCTTTGCTTTCACAATCATAAGTCAATAATGGAAGAATACAATGTTTGCCTTACAGTGACATAATCTCAGTTGAGATTATGTAACATAAATTTGTTGTGGAACCAGTCAGCACTGTATCATGATTTCCTCCAATTCCATTCAATAGCAGAGGAATAGGAAAAAAGGAGGTAGATTGTGCAAGTAAACCAGGATTGGGGATTGGCAAGAAATGATTATTGATAGGACCAGGGGGCAAGACATTGACATGTAGAAAACAATGAAGAGTTGAACCTATTCACGAAGTGGTCAAGACAGGGAAGGGAAGAGAATGGGATCAGTGCAGGAGGGATGATTGGAGGGGAAATGAGGAGTGGAGGGAATGGAGATCATAGTGAAGATAAAGAATAGGGTGAGAGGTCATAAGACTGAGAGAAAGAGAGGATGGTAAAAGACGATGATCAGAAAAAGCAATTCAGAGGTCATGAATATGGAAATGGAACACTTAGAGGTGATAGAAAAGTCAAGACTGTGGCCATCTATGTGGAGCTGAGGTAGAGTGAAGGAGTAAGAGGTAGGATTGAGTTGAATGACTAACAAGAAAGTTACGGTTTTTAAGGGAGTGTCGATATGTATGTTGAAGTCCCCTAATAAGCAGGGAGGAGGGGAGGAGATGGGGAGGAAAGACTGCTCATTGAGGAAGGAAGTAGAATGTTTTCGGGGTGGGGTGGGGGGGGAAGGGAGGAAAGTTGCTCTATAATAGCCAGTAGGATCTGGTTTAGTTGATAGCAGGAGTCTCAAAGGAGGAGAAACTGCTTAATGAAAGTAGTGTTGGGAGAGTCTTAAAATGTCAATGGGGAGCGAGAAGCATTCTGACTCCTCTACTGGCAACAGAAAGTAGACCGAAAGGATGTCAAGGGAAGTCATGTCATCAAGAAGGAACCACGTCTCAGTGAAGACTAGAAGATAGAAAATTAAAAGGAGCTTGTTAATTACAGAGAAAGGTAAAGTTGGAAACTTCAGAGTATTACCTGGGGTCAAGTCCGATAACACTTGGCTGACTGGGGTGTAACTAAGGTGGAATCCTTAGTAGCACAGACAAGATTTTTCCATTTCCTTCATTAATCAGCATGACAAAATAGAAAGGAAAAAAACACTGCTTCAGTAGTCAGAGATCTGGGGTTCAAATGCTACCTCATCACTTACTACCTCTGTGACCTTGGACAAATGAGGAGGCTGGACCAGATGACCTCTGAAAGATCCCTTTTAGTGCTAAATCTATGATTTTATAACCTTGATCTTTTTTATTACTATAGTATTTATGGAGTGATCCTTGTTAAAAAATAAAAGCTTTTCAAAGGAAAGGTGCTATGGAAATTTCATAAATAAATCAATACTGGGAGAGAACGCAATTCACTAAGCAGACTTGTGCCTTCAGACAGGACTTACAGGCAGTAATCATTTTAAATGAGCATCTGAACAATTTGATTTTCTTCGGTGAGTTCCTTTGTATCATCAATGCTGTACAGTGCCTTGATATGCCTGATAACACCCTGAGCCACTTAGAGAATTTTAATGAATCCATGACAGTAATTGCTTTATCTCACCTCATTTTTTTTCCATTCAACTTGTCTAAAAGGTTACTCCTGGGCATACAAATGCAAAGACAAGTAAATACAAAAGACCTGGCCATCTAAAGAGGCATGTTCTTCAAAGGGGAGCCAAAGTCCTGAGGGATTTAGCATGTCATAAAACCAAACAGGACAGGCTTCTTGTTCCTTATGAGGAGCAAGAATGATGTGAGGAGAACACAGAAAGCCTCCCTGACTACCCTAGCCTATAGAGATGTCTCTCACAAGGCTCTACAGTGATGACTGTGTACCACAAAAAGGCATTGAGCATGTACTGCCGTTGTCTACTAGCAATCTTTTTCTAGCTTGCCTTTCTAGCTAGCTTACAAACTTCCTTAATAAAGGAAAAGTTGTTTCGAGGGAAGCACTTTGTAAAATGCAAAATGTTATATCCATATGAACTATTATCATTAGCAATAATAACAAAAATAATCTCCAGTTTGATATTCTCAAACTTAGACTAGGTGAGCCTGCAGATCAGCCCTTGTTTCTTCTCTGGTGAGACCATGAGAAATCACACTTCTATCCATTCATACCTTCCTTCAAAGAATAATTTGCCATGTTGCAGAATCCCACAATTTTGTCTTTTTTGTTAGAGGAAAATAAAAGGATTTTTCTCCATCCCTGCAATGAGGAAGGGCAAATTCATATTGAAATTGTTCTGAAATCCTACAAAATCTATAGCCCTATACTATAGAAAAGCTAAAATGGTTTCATTTTTCCAAGTATGAAAAAGAGTGCTGGAGTAATGATCAATGACATGCCACTAAGCATCTCATCAGCATGAATTTGATTATAAATTCATCAGCATGAATAGCACCTGATGACAATAAATTCATTTGAATTCATGTAACTCTCCAGTGTGCTTCTTTGACTCATGTATAGTAATTTCTAATTTAACTAACAGACTCTTAACTTAAAGTGCTACCACACTACCACCACCACCACCAAAAGACTATTAAAGATTGATACTTATAAAACAAATTGTTCTTTCCCAAAAAAATGAGGTGGTTTAATTTTCTAGCCATTGCTGGTCTGGGACCATTTTAGCAAAACCAAGAGAAGGGATGCCTCTTCTGGACCAAGAGGTGATTTCTAACTCTTCTGCACAATTGGTCTCTTGACATCTCTTTAGTCATGCATTCCATCCCCATGCCTCTACGTAGGAATGTACTTAAGGATTCCAAAATAGATGATAGTTTATCCTCTTCATAAGTAAAAGTGGGGGTAGTTGGTAACTTCCAGTACTGTCTAACTGCCTGTAATCAGGAAGTCATTCCTTAGACAGCCTAACTATTTCCTGTGGCAATATAAGCCCATTACTTCTTGTTCTAATCTCAGTAGAGAGGAACAGCTGGCTACCATCTCCCTTATTTATATTATCACGTAACTACTACTTGAAATGTGGAAGGCAACATTTAAATCTCATAAGCAACTATATATTTATTCAAAGAGCATATAGACTCTAACACTTGGGACCTTGCCTTGACACTTATAACTCCCGTTCTAACTATTTGTGCTTTTTTGTTTCCCCTCTAGTTGAAGACTCCTTAAAGGCAGGGACTACTAGACACCTTATTTCATCTCTGTATATCCAGTGCCAAGCAGAGGGGCTTGCATGTAGTAGGTGCTTAATGGGTGTTTGCCTGCTCAAAGGATTGCAACAAACAATTCACAGAAGAATTACAAATTATGAATAGCCATATAAAAGAATTTTCTATATCATTAATAATAAGAGAATTACAAACAAAACAGCAACAACTCTGAGGTTCTACTCAGTAAATTGACAAAAATTATAAAAACAGGAATAGTCGATGTTGAAACGGTTTGAAGGGTCAGGCACATTAATGCATTGTTGGTGGAGTTGTGAATTGGTATAATCATTCTGAGAAGCAGTGTGAAATTATGCAAAAAACGTAACTAAAATATCCACACCCTTTGACTCAGAGGTCCAAAGGCTAGATATATACCATGCTGAGTGAAGTAAACCGACCCAAGAACACAATATATCCCACTAGAACAATAATGTACCTGGAAAAACAACAACAAGGAAGAAACCACAGAAACTGAATACTGTGTAATTATGACCAAGTCTTATCCACAATTGCGTACCTTCTATATTAAGCTATTTATTGTTTTTCCAATTCTTTCCATTAGCTCTCTCATTTCATTTAGGATACCCTTTTTAATCTCTTGCTCCACATCTTCCAGGAATACTCAGAGACTTGTGGCCAAGCCATACTGTTCTTTGAGGTTCTGCCCATGGTCACTGTGGGATTACTCTTTTCTCTAGGTTTGTTTGTGTCCTTCATGTACCTAAAGGCATCTTTATTAATGATGCTATCTTCTGTTTGTTCATTATTCCAGTCTTACTTCCTGAAATAGGACTTTTTGTCAGAACCAGCCTCTAACTGCATCTTGTATAGGGATGGTGGGTTCCTATTTGGACACAATCTGTATTATTTGGAATCTTGCTGCTTGCCCTCTCTTCCACTGGTATCTAGGCATAAAAACTTGGCAGGTTCCTCCAGGTATGGAGCAATGAGCTCTTCAAGTCCTTCATGGGCAGCTAATAGGAGCTACACAGCTCAAGAGCCCCTAAGGTGTTCAGACTGATCACTATCCTCTCAGTAGTATCAAGAGTGGCTCCTTTGCAAGGTCTGACTTACAGGCGTTTGATCTCACTGAGGCTTTCTTACTGTTCCTTACTCACTAAAGTTGTTACTCCAAATCTAATCTGGGGTAAAAATTTCTGGATGCCTGATTGAAATGGGACCTCCTCAACAGAGTACTCTGATCTTCTTGCTCCTATCCCAGTTTTCCTATGGGTTCCTGATTGCCTTGGAATTTCCTAGGTAGAGTATTTCAGTCTTCCTGCTACCTGATACCCAGTGTTGCTACAGACTCCCTCTGTCCTTGCAGTTTCTTTTTTAGAGTGGGAGTTGTTCTGACTGCTCTGGGAGGACTTCCCTCCTTAGTATTTGCAGAATTTGGGGTATCCTTTTTGCCATTCTGGGCTGAATGCCATACTGTTGCTTCTTAATAAATATTTAGACTGGCATATTCAGAGAAACCTGGAAAGACCTGTATGAACTGGTGCAAAGTGAAATGAGCAGAACCAGGAAAACACTGTACGCAGAATGAGCAACATCATGTGATCAACTATGAATGACTTGGCTCTTCTCAGCAACACAATGATCCAAGACAAGTACAAAGAACTGTTAAAGGAAAATGCTATCCATATTCAGATAAAGAACTGATGGACTCCAAATGCAAATCAAAGCATGTTTTTTTCACTTACTTTATTCTTTCTCATGGTTTTTTCCTTTTGATTTGTTTCTTTCACAACTGTGACTAATATGGAAATATTTTTACATGATAGCACATTTATAAACTATATCAAACTGCCAACCATTTTCAGAAGAGGGGAGGGGAGAGAGGGAGAGAGAAATTTGGAACTCAAAATCTTGTAAAAATGGATGCTAAAATTTTTCTTGACATGTTAATGGGGAAAAATAAAATACTATTAAAATAAATATTTGGTCTTGTATTCTTATTTTGCTGCTGTTGTTTTTGTAAAAGTAAGGGAAGTGGACTGGTCTGCTCCCCTTCACTTCATCATCTTGACAGGAAGTCCCAAACTTGATCCAAGAGAAAAATTCAACTCTCTCCTTTCTTTGAAGAGGTGAAGACCATGAGTATAAAACAAAACTTGCTTGATATGTTAGCTAGTTTTGATGAACTGCTTCCCCCACCCACTTTCTTTTGCATTCTTTGTTCCAAGGTACATGGTACCTGGTAGATAGGGGAGGGGAAAGGACTATATTCAGGAATAAAGGAAACACGAAAACAAAAGATATCTTAAATTTTTAAATGATGAAAGTTTGCCTAGGAGAAGAAAAAAAAAAGTTTGGATGATCAATTAAGTGATATCTATTTAATCTGCAGAGCACATACTATATGCAATGGGAAGGTATTAAAACAGATCTCTACCCTCAAAGAGCTTGCTGTCTCATTGTGGAGACCAAGCATGCACGTGTGAAATGACACGAGAAGAGCTGCAAGGCAACGAAGGCATCAATTAAATAAATATTACTGAAAATTGAATCAAGGAACATCCGTAGACTTTTTAGGGGAGTTGAATTTTAAGGCAAATCTCAAAGAATATGTTTCTTGATAACTGGTAAAAAGAGAAGGGCACTCAAAGAGAAAGGCATGGAATAAGCAAAAGCCTAGAGGAAGGATTGAGCAAGAGAACATGTTTGTGGGGGAGCGGAGAGGGACTGTTATAAATGACTTGGCTAGAAGATATATTGGACAACACTGAGAGATGAGAATAGAAGACAGCAAGCTTTGAATAATAAATTGCAGAGTTCAAATTTGATCTCGTAGCTTTTTGAACAAAAGAGTGATATGAGAACGGTGTTTAGAAAATTCTCCTGGCAACAAAGAGCAGGATGGCCTGAAAGAGGGAGAGAGACTAAAGAGAGGGCAGGGGTGTGCATGTCTTATAAATGTGAATAATTACCTCTTAGCTTCCTTATACTCTACCAACTGAATGAATCTTTAAAGCCCACTTGGAGGGAAAAAATACCTTTGGCTAAGTGAATATACTTGTTTAAGATAAGATACATTCAAAACTTTTCCCTAAATTCTAACTATACGTGAGGCTTTCAATGTGTGACAACTCTCAGGAAGCTGTTAAAAATACCTTTCTCTTATTTTCCTCCTGGTGATTGCCAAGGAAATTAAAAACATTGGGAGAAGGATGTTCCAACAGCACAAAATCAAAAAGACTTTGACCTCTCTGAAGACTATCAGCCCCCTGGGGTGTTTATCATCAATCCAGGAAAACTGCTAAATCTAGGAGCCTTTTCTCACCTATGCTTGGTTCCAAATGTCTAAGTTCCTTCAGTGATAAAGAGGAATCATGTGGTTTTCTACCCAACAACTTTTACATATTAAAGTCCAGGCCACCCAGGATGACTACAGTGGGATTTGTAAAAACGCTGGGTCACACACATGAATAATCTATAATCCTGGGTTGATTTTCAGTTCCCACCAGTCAATTTGCAAATGAGTCTCTAAGGTGCCTTATCTTGGTCTCCTCTGACTAAACATATTTAATGATTCTTTTCTGCTTAGTACTATGGCTGCAAATGGATGAATCAATATCCCTGGGATGGAGTCTATCAATGCTTTAATAGTCCCTTCTGAGTTCTCACTTGCCAAGCACAATTTTAATCCAATTAGAAATTAATGATGAGATTCCAAGATATCCCTTAATAAACAAATTTTTTTTTTCAATCCCAAAACCATGACAACAAAACTCTTCTCTTTAGCCATTTTAATATGCCTTTTGAAAATCAAGAGGAAAAGCAAGGGAAGGAAGGGATATAAGGGATACATAAAAATAGGACAATGATGCAGTGACTCATGTACCCAGGCTCTACAATGGAACACAAATGGAAGCACTGTAAGGGAACTCAAAGGTTATCTAGCTCAACCCTTACCCAAAGCAGAATTTTGATAGACAGTGGGTAAACTCAGACACTTCTGGGCATTTTCCCTATGCATGAGAGTGAGCGGCCACCTCTAAATGATATTAAAGCTTTCTAAATGTCAAGTGCATCAGTATTAAACTCATCTGTCTATAGTCTCTGGACTCCACCTTTTTCCCTCTTTTGAAAATTGGGACATTTGAACATTTGCAGTCTTCTGACACCTCTCTCATTTTCTATGATTTCTCAGAATTGCTAACAGTGGGTCTGTAATCATGTCTACAAGTTCTTTCAGTACTGTTGGATGTGATTCACATTGGCCTGGAGACAAACTCATTTAAAGCAGCTATGCACTACATTATTATCATCTTACCATCTTCAGTTTCAATTCTATCTTATCCATGCTTGTTCTATCCTTTCCTGTTTTAAAATAATTATTTTTGATAGAGATGAAGCAAAATAGAAGGTGAATAATCCTGTTTTCTCTCTGTTGTATATAAATGTGACACTATCAGCTCAAAGAGATTTTTCCTTTCTTATTTATTTTCTTGCCCCAAACATTGCTCTAAAAATGCACTTTTTCTAAGGGTTGAATTCTTAACCAAACAAAGCATCAAGGAAATCACAAAAGATAAAACAGACGATTTGGTTAAAATCACTTCCATAATTAATCAGTTATTCCTTGTTGCTTGAGATTAATAGAGTGGAAGTATCCTTCACTGCTTCATCTTGCTTCTGAGGTGAACCATTCAATATCTAAGTCAAGAATTTATCAGACACATTAGCTTTTTATGAAATGCAAAATAGGACTTGCAAAGGGATTTTCAAAGAGTTTCAGAAACTCATCACTACTATTTCTTGCTTCTATGCCAAGTGAAAGATTAACACTACTTAACATGCTACTCTTTTAATAATTTCAATAACCATGAGTATGAAGAATTTGGTTCCCTAGGTTATAAACTAACTAGCCTGAGAGAAGTTCCTAAGAAGCAAAAATAAGTATTTGGGACTAACACATCTGCCCTTTAGGGGTCATTGAATAGTACAATTATGCTTCAGAAATGATCTGTATTCTCATTCTTATTAATAGCGTTGGAAAAGAAAGTTGTAGGGGGAAAGGGGGAAAAGGGCTAAGGTTATTTAAATTAATGGGCAACTTGAAGGCTTTCTAATAACCTCGTGGATTGAATACAATTGAATAGAATAAAGATGGAAAAGAACAGAAGAAAGACTTTCATTGGACCAAGAAATTTGTGACTGACACCAACTGGTAGAGAGTGAAATGGATTGCTAACAGCCTGGAGCATCCCCAATTATAGACACAGCCCAGAAGAGACTAGTTAGGGATCCATCTACACAGTTAAAGATATATGAGTCTGAGTCCATAAACACTTAGTTCAGCCATTTTAGAAGCAATGAAATAAAAATGTTTGAAAAAAGCAGAGTAAAAGCCACAATGCACTATTCAAACAGTATCAGTGCATCTCAGTAGCCAAAGCATCGATCACCAGATACAAGGGACACCTGGTTCACATTCACAATTCAGTTTAACATTGTAAAAAAAAAAAATCAACTCCATCTTCACACCCTAATTCATTTGCATATCTAGACATTTTTTTTTCCAGTTTACTTGGAGATATACTTATGTCATTAGGACACTGGCCCTTCTGATTTAGTCATCTCTTAACAGGATCCCCTGAGGCTTTCAGTTGTTGCTCAGTTGTTTTTGGTACTGTCAGACTCTTTGTGACTTCATTTGGGGTCTTCTTGGCAAAGATGCTGGAATGGTTTGCCATCTTCTTCTCCAGTTCTTTTTTTAACAGATGAGGAAACTGAAGCAAAAGGAGTTAATTGACTTGCCCAGGGTCTAACAGCTAATAAGTGTCTGAGGCTGGATCCAAACTCAGGAAGATGAGTTTAATTGCAATGAAAAATCTGGACATACAAAAGGATAGAAGTTCTAAAATGTGCATCGGACAACGATGCTCTATCTTCCTGCTAAGAGAATCTCTAACGGGAAAGTAAAGTTCAGGTAAAAAGAAAGTGAGCTAAATGTCGAAATTTGGGAGCCAGTTGCTAATCTTTTCTCCCTATTACTAAGCAGTTGGCCATCTGTTTGTCATCTTTTGAAGCATAGTTTCATTTCCATACTATAGTCATAGCTTACAACTAATTCTTGGTAATATGGGATTGACACATTCATTCTGGCATTTTCCCAGTTGCCTGTAGGATAAACTACATTTTTAAAACTTCTCCAGGACTACAGAGTTTTTTGGCCTACTTTCTAGAATTCATTCTATTCTTGCTATAAAACTAGCCATTTATGATGGGTGACCTTCTTTGATTCAACTGATTAAAACTCAGTAAAACAACACCAGAGTGATTTTCTTCTTTATTCTTCAATGCTTGTTGAAAAGAGAAAGATGACCTAGAAAATTAGGGATAATAAAAATAGTTGCCATAATATAGCACTTTGAATACTAAAAAGTCCTTTTTGAGAAAAAAATTGGATTTTGGAGGGGATGTGGGAAAACTGGAACACTAATACATTGTTGATAGAGTTGTGAACTGATTCAACTTTTCTGGATAGCAATTTGGAACTGTGTCTAAAGGGCTATAAAACAGTGCATAATTTTTGATTCAGTAGTACCACTACTAGGTCTATATCACAAAGAAACCCAAAAAAGGAAAAAGAACCTATTTGTACAAAAGTATTTATAGCAGCTCTTTTTATGATGGCTAAGAATTGGAAATCAAAAGGATGTCCGTCAATTAAGGAATGGCTAAACAAGCTGTGGTATAGGGTTTTGAGGGAATATTATTGTGCTGTAAGAAGTGACAGGCATGATGATTTCAGAAAAACCTGGAAAGATGAACATATGCATAATGAAGTGAATAGGATCAGGAGAATATTGTACACAGTAACGGAAATATTGTTTGATGAAGAACTGTGAATGACTTAGCTATTCTCAGCAACACAATGATCCAAGACAATCCCAAAGGACTAATGAAGCACACCATCTGCCTCCAGAGAAAGAACTGATATTGACTGGATACAGACTAAAGCAGGCTATTTTTCATTTTCTTGCTTTCATTTTTTTCTTTTATTCAGCCCTTCTTGTACAAACTTGACTAATATGGAAATGTTTTACATAATTGCACTTGTATAACCTATATCTGATTGCTTACAGTCTACAATGGGGGAGGGAAGGGAAAAATAGAATTTGGAACTAAAAACTTTAAATAATGTTAAAAAATTTTAAGTCTTTTTGCTATTGTGTTGGTTCAGTTGTGCCTGACTCTTCATGGACCATGGGACCATAGCATGCCAGGCCCTTCTATCCTCCACTGTCTCCTGAAGTCTCTCCAAGCTCATGTTCCATTGTTCCCATGATGCTATCTATCCATCTCACCCTCTGTCATCTCTTTTTCCTTTCTCAATCTTGCCTAACATCAAGGACTTTTCCAATGAATCGCATCTTCTCATTATGTTGCCAAAGTATTTAAGTTTCTGCTTTAGGATCTGACTTTTCAGTGAATAGTCTGAATTAATTTCTTTAAATACTGACTTATTTGGTCTCCTTGCTGTCCAAAGGACTCTCAAAAGTCTTTTCCAGGACTACAATTCAAAAGTGTTGATTCTGTGCTGTTCAACTTTCCTTACTGTCCAACTCTCACAGCCATACATTCCTAGAAACTGTGGCAGATAGGGTTAAGTGATTTGCCCAGGGTCACACAGCTAGTAAGTGGCTGAGGCTGGATTTGGACTCAAGAAGATGAGTCTTCCTAACTCCAGGCCTGGTACTCTATCCAGTGTGCCAATGGGCTGTCCTAAGCTGGGGGTACAAACAGACTTGGTGTGTTACATCCAATGCAGATTTTTATTGAGAGTGTGCCTTTCATTGTATCTTCTATTTTTAAGTTTTATTATGACACCAAATTATTTTCAACTGATTATTTTTTCCATCACGATGTCTCCTTTTATTAGCAAGTGCCATCATGAATCCTTGCAGAGGCTACCAAAACTCCCTAAACAGCACTGATTGTGTTTCTAGTGACCATAATTATTAAGTGGTAATACTGAAGATTTTTATGTCGGCTAATTCATGTAATTGCATTTTAGGCCAGTAAAAGCTACTCTTCTGACAGAGATGGGCCTATGTTCTCAGGGAACCAAAAAGGCACGTAGCAGAAGTCGTCCATATTATTGTGCTAATACTGCATTTAAGGTGGCCTGTTTTGCATATGACTCTAATCTTTATCATTCTAGAACTTAAACTTTTGTCATGTGTAATATAGCCTTCATTATATTGCTCTTTATTGGCTGACAGAAAACCTCGATTACTATCCTTTGATGCATATCCAAATTAATTTACTGAGTCCACACTGCCAGATGTGCACTGGCTCATCCATAACCAGGAATTACAATGTCAATAATTCAGTTGTGTTGTCTTTGTTAGTGTCCTTGACTGGTTATCATATTTATAATTTGCTTAAAGAAAAACAAAGCCAAGTAGCAAAATGTAAAACTATCGAAGACATTGTTCAGCTTGACATTTTCAATTCAATTCAGTCTAACATTTGTTAAGCACCTACTATGTGCAAAGGTACAATGTTAGGTACTTAGGCTATAGAGATAAAAATGAAAAACAGTCCCTGCAATGGGGCTTACAATCCAATGTTACTTTTTAAGCAGATGCTGGAGGACCCCTTGTCAAATATGTGGTAGAGGTGATTAGGGGTAGGGGTGGGGTGTACAGCTCTAAAATTCTGTGATTCCTTGACCATACCTTTCTCCAAAATTACTCTTCCTTTGGCAAGTGAGTAGTTTCCTGGTTCTTCAATTACTCAAATCCAATTGCTGTTTCCATGTAACTATAGCTTCCATAGAAGCCTCAATCTTTATCCCTCTAGTTTTCTACATTTATATTCACTTCTTTATGGAACTCATCTACTCTCTTAAGATCTCTATAATCACCTGAATGAAGATGATGCCTTAATCTACATCTTCAGGCCTTATGTCTCACTCTATCACAACATTTGGTGCAGTTGAAAAAAGACCACAGTGTGAGTAAATGACATTCACATTTACAATGTGATATATTCGATGGAAACTGATTAAAATTATCCATAATGTTTCTTTATCTTTTTTTATACTTCGCATTATCCCCTTACATTTGCATTTTTAACATTCCATGTCTTTACCTCCCACTTTGCATTCAATGGTTTCTGATATCTCTTTGCCTTGAATGTCTGTCCCAAGGAGTATAATCATAGGCCGTAAATGCTGGCTATTTTCCAATTTTCTCCTTTAGAGATTCCACACATAACAAAATCCCCCTCCCCATGGCATAATGTGCTCCCCAGTGCCTGCAACCTCAAAGACAAATATTTCTGCTTTCTTGTCTCCAGCTCACACTGCCATTAGCATTTTTCTCTAATGGGATTATGATCACTCTGTCCTGGAAATACTGGACTCTCTAGCTAATATATAATATTTGGCTCATTTTCAAGAATAAAATCAAGAACAGACCTATTGCAAGTCATTGCTCAGGCGTCCATGTACAAACTCATCCTTTCACTAATTCTAGGAACACACTCATTTTTTCAGCTTTGTCTCCTACGATTATCATGGCAAGCAATGTCTGAGTAATTAAAATGCCTTTGGTGCCAGAAAGGCAGAAAGACTTGGTTATTCAACCAAAAGATCATCTGGGTCAAGTCGAGGAGCCCTTACAACCTTCTCTTCTTATACATGTTTACAAGATAGTAGCCACGGGGAGACTAGTTTCCCTATCCACTTCTACCGAATAAAGGAGAATTTCATACATTTTCTCTGAGGATCAGAAACAATGATGAGGAGGAAAAAATACAGGCATTTACCAATATTGTTCATTTGTTAGATTTTATACATTCGGATTTAAAAGAAATAACATTGAACATAGAAAAAACTAATTAAATTTGCTTTTTCTTTAGTCATTTTTTCAGTTGTGGCCCCTTTTGTGGGGGGAGGGGGCTTCTTGGCAAAGAGACTGGAGTGGTTTGCCATTTCCTTTTCCAGCTCATTTTACAGATGAGGAAACTGAGGAAACAGAGTTAAGTGACTTGTGCAGGGTTACAAAGCAGTCAGTGTATGAGGCTAGATTTTCATTTGGGTCTTCCTGACTCCAGGCCTGGCATTCATCCACTGGGCCACCTCACTGCCCTTAAACTTGCTTATACTTAGCAATTTTAATGCATAAAATAGCATAATTCTTTGTCACTCCCTCTCAGTCCCCAGGCATATTCTTTGTCTATTCTCGATTATTTTTCCTCACATAGTTATAATTAGTGTATACAAACTGCAGAATTCCCATCCTATTAGAAGAAAAGGTAAAAGGACTCAAGGAAGAAGAGCAGGTGGTCACAGTGGGGATTCTTTTTTGGTGCCTCCCTCTGAATAGAAGCTCGAGGGGCATACTCCATGCTATCAGGGTCCAAGGAAGTACTCCTTAGAAAACTAGAAGAGTGAATTCAGTGTAAAAGAAAGAAGAAGGAGGATCTAAAGAGATTGCAGGAAATGCTAACTAGTGTCAAAATGTTGGAGAATAGAAGAACATTGAAGGAAAAAAGGGCCACTGTACACATGGAACTAAAAAAAAGACAATTTTGAGGCTCTTCCTGAAGGGGGGAGGCTTAATATTCTAAAGAGGAAGCATCTGCTTATCTTCCTTCCTTTTGTCTTTGAGCAGAAGATGACTTTTATTTCATGCCTCCAGAAAATATAGACTGTATAAGAGATTCACAGAAATGGATAGCATCTTGTCTTCCAAAGGATGATAACGTAGACTCACAGGCAATGTCCAGTGAGAGATGAGCTAGTGGAAAAGAAGAACAGTGGGATGAAGGGTACTAAGACAGCTGCTGAATTTCTAATAAGAAGGTCTGTATCTCAGACACAACAGAGAGTCTCTCAAGGTATGCCAACATAGTTGACTAGTACTCATTTCTGGTCATTCAAATGGGCATAAATACTAGAAGAAACATGGAGAATATTACAAAGTATTGGGTAAGAAAATTAAGACCATAGGGATATGAGTTGTGTTTTTATCATTGCTGGCCAAAGAGAAGGGCTTCAGAAAGGAAAAGCAGACTAGGGGAGTAATTAGCTATTTAAGAAGATAGTGTCTAAGTATGAGGGTTGAATTTGTACACCACAGTTTAAAAGTAATGCCTGTCTTTTGGTAAAGGATGGATTGTATCTAACAAGGGCTGGTAAGAATGCATTTGTATGATATCTTACATATGTAAATCAAGGGGATTGTAGGTTGAAAAGGAAAGACAGGGAGAAAAATGCCTATGTAGAGCTACCAAACTAGATACCACACAGAGTTGCTACAACGTAGAGAGAATAGGAGGTGGGACACCAAAAGTTCACAGGACAGAGGAATCACCAATGAATCCCCATGAATTCAGACATCCCTGTATAAATGCAGAAAGTATGGATAACAAGCAAGATAAACTGGAAATCATGATGCAAGGAGGCATATTTAGTTTCATAAGTCACCAAGGTAACACTAAGACTTGGTAAGCTCACCCCCATAACCGGAATATGGCTATAGAGGGGTGAATATAACTTTTTTTTTTAAAGCACAGGAAAAAGGATGGCTGGGTTAAGGTATTGCCATATATTATACGTGTGTGTGTGTGTGTGTGGGTGGGTGTGTGTGTGTGTGTGGGTGTGTGTATGGTAGAGAGCATTTGGATGAAGGTGAATGGAGACAGAAACAAAACTGATTTTGTCAAGAG
Organism: Bettongia penicillata ogilbyi; assembly: GCA_023548195.1. Taxonomy (NCBI): domain Eukaryota; kingdom Metazoa; phylum Chordata; class Mammalia; order Diprotodontia; family Potoroidae; genus Bettongia; species Bettongia penicillata. Next base: position 343,347 of record JAJHZJ010000098.1, read on the forward strand.
GGTATATACTACAGACCACCTAGATAAAAAGGATAAGGAAGGAAGGAATTCAGGAAAGAGCTTGGCACAGAGGAATGGCATAGTCATGATTTGGGGGCTTCCCTTATCTTTCCATATGTTGGAGCTCTCTCTCTTTGGCAAAAGCAGAGCAACTGATCATTTCATAACTATGGCATCTTTAATATAATTTCATCCTACATAAGATAGAGGAAATAGCAGGGGAAAATTCTATTCTGTATCCAATTCTTGCCACCAGAAAGGTACTAGTTCTTGGGGTTGGAAAGATGGGACCCTCAAGAGAAAACGATTAATCCATCTTAAGAGTTTGTTATAGACCAGGAAGGGAAAGCTGAATGCCATCTACCACACTCCCTATATTTTGGGAAAGCAACTTTAAAGGGCTCAGGGAAAGAATAGGTAGGATTTTATGGACTAAAATTTTATAGGGGAAGTCAGCCTAACAGGGACAGGAAGCTCTAAAGAATTAAATTCTGAAGGCAATGAGTAACCATTCCAAAATGGAGGAAAAAGGAATTATTAGAAGAGATTTATGTGGATACCCAGGTGACTTGTCAACTACCTGTACCAGCTTAGTCACAATGAATACATTTTCATGTATTTTTATATTTTATTAAATAACTATTTAGTATTTTTGCATCTATATTCATTAGGGAAATTGGTATAGATTTTTTTAATATTAACTTTACATTAAGATCAATAACAAATATTTTTGTATCATAAAAAGTATTAGTATACATTCCATATTTTTCTATATTCATGAAAAATAATGTTATTTGGGAATTATTTTTCTTTGGAAAGTTTGAAAAAATTCTACTGCTAACCTGTCTGGGCCAAGTGTATGTGTGCCCTTAAAAGTTTTTACATGTGCCTCTTTGATGACCTCTTTTACTGTTTCTTCTGGGAATGGAAAAATCCAAATCGTTAATTTCTTATTATGTCAATTTAAATAACTTATATTTTATAGATAATCATTTATTTCCTTTAACTTTTCTAATATGTTAGGTAGTTATGCATGCTATTCCCTAATAATATGGTGAATTTATTTTGTTTGCTGTGATATGTCTCCTTTGTTGGTAACTGTGTGCTCTCATTCCCTTTTTTTTTAAAAAAAAAAACTTTTCTAATAATATCAATATTATTGGTATTTTTTAAAAACTGATTTTATTTATTATTTTGAGTTTTTCACTTTTTCTCTTCTCTGTATTTCTGTTCTTCCCTTTATAATCTTTCTTTGTTACCTTTCCTATCTATTACTGCCTTGTTCTTTTCTAGGTACAAACTTAATTGATTTCTCTTTCTCCCTTTCTTTCTTACTCCAATGAATCTCTAATCTCAGTGATTTGAGAACTCCCTCCAGTGATGAAAATTTCAATTCAGCTATGCCTTCCCATATTATAAAACTTATACCTTCCTATATTGTAAAACTCTTGTTCATGTCCTCCTAAATTTCAGTACAAGAGATCTAGCCAAAGTGCTGAGGACCTCACTCATATTCTCTTGACACCACCAAAATATCAATGGAGCTCTCAAGCAGTCCATCAGATATGCCTCAGTGTTGCCATATGAAATGCCCATATCTTCTGATAATTTGTTTTTTTGATGACATCTTTTATCCAGTTTTGCCAGCGTAATTCTTTATTTGTGATGTGTTGAGGTTCGCTCATGCACACCACATTCCTCTCCATTACCTGTTAACTTCAGTTCTTCAGAGACAACAGAAGCACCATAAATTGGCCTCTAAAGAACAGCTTTGATCGTGTCCAGTAGATATTTATATGTGCCATTATCTTTTAATTATTGTATTATTATTTTTCTAATTTCTTCTCTAATCATTGTTTAACACATGGTTTTCCAGTTTCCACATTTTTATTACTTTTTTCTAATGCTACTTTTATTTTATTCTAATTTTATTTCATCATGGTCTGGAAATACATGTTGTGCCTTCATTACTATAGAAATGAGAGGTTCAAGAAGATGCTATCCCAAAGACCACCAGTTGTTTATGTCTTTGAATTTTCATATCTGGGAATGTTCAGGGGGATTTTTGAGAGATGAAGACCAGAATGAGTTAGTTGGAGAAGTAAAGAATTTGAGAGTTCATGCTTCATCTTGGGACCATGTGGGCATACACATAGTTTGGACAGCACCATGCTGGATTTCTGGGTGCTTGCTTTCCTGTTCTTTCTTTCTAAGACATTAACTCAGTTATCGCCATTGTTGCTGCTTCTGTTTGTGTGCTGGGGAGATGAAAATAGGACCTGAAGAACTTCCAAGAGACTCCCAAGAACAATGGCTGGAAAGATATAGATAGCAATCATACTACTCCCAAGACATTTTTCTTTCTCTTCTCCTCCTCCTCACCCCACTGACAGGGGGGCAAAGTGAAAATAGAAAGAATCCACCAGTCACCTTCCGAATGAAATCCCCAAATAACAACTTCCAGGAACATTATGACCAAAATTCAGAGCTTCTAGGCCAAAGAAAAAATACTGCCAGTAGCCAGAAAGAAAGAATTCAAGTACCAAGAACCAAAGTGAAGAACATACAAGATTTAGCAATCATGACTATAAAAAGAGTAGATACCTTGGAATATAATATTCCACAAAGCAAAAGATTATAAGTTTGCAACCAAGTATAACTTTTTATCCTACAAAACTAAATATAATCCTATGCAGGAGGAGTAAGGGATAGACCTTCAATGAAAGAGAGGACTTCCAAGTATTCCTGAAGAAAAGGCCAGAGTATATAGAAGCTTTAAAATACAGTCAGGAATCAAGAGAAACAGAAGGCAAACAAATCCAAATAGGAGAGCAACCATAAGGATGCAGACAAGAAGAAGCTGTTTACATTCTAATATGGGTAGGTGTGCCTCCTTGAGAAGCCTATCATTATCATTGGTCATAAAGAGAGTTGAATAAGACATAGGGCCTGAGAGTGGGTCTTTTTATGGTAAAAGGGAAAAGGAAAGGGAAAGGAATACACTATGAGGGAAAAGAAGAGAGGCAAGGTAAGGAAAATTAACTCATTTAATTTGGATATGTAAATAAAAGACTATGTAAACAAGGAGGAAGATGGATATGGGGAGGAGGCTTCACTTGAACCTCACTTTAATTGGAATTAGTCAAAGGAAGAATGAATATAAACACACCCAAATGGTGCAGATATAGATTTTACCAAACAGAGAACCAAGAGGAAAGGGAGAGAAGGGATAAGGAGGAATAAGAGGGAGGGCAGATTAAGGGAAGGACTAGTTCTAAGCAAAACAAACTAATCATGGAGGGTGGATTTCATGGAGGGGTTTAAAGGAAAAGAATGGAAGGACATAAACCTGTGACTGGGCTCTGACTGAGAGAAAAAGATAGGAAGGAGAGAAGTAGCTGGCATCACGCTTAGAGCACTGGTGCTAAACAGTCCTTCTCCCTCACTAATATTTTCTTCTTTATAAAAAGAGGCAGAAAATTATTTTCAATGCCATGATCACCCATGATTCCAGAGGACACTTGATGAAACATGCTTCCAACTTCTGATAAAGAGATATGCTGATCAAGACATATTTTCACAGGGGAGGGGGCTGACATGGCCAATATGGGAATTTGTTTTGCTCAATTACGCATCCTTATAGGAGTTTAATCTTTCTTTTTTAACGGGAAAAAGGGAAATGAGAGAGAAAAGGTAAGTTTTTATTCATTAAAAAATGAAAATAATTTTCAAAAGGAGAAGGTGTAGGTTGGACACAGCCAAGATTAGGAGGGAAACAGTCAGTTGGTGAGGGGGGAGGGAAAGAGCACTGCATCAAGTTTATTTGATAGAGTTTTCATTTCCAAGATATATAAGGAACAGATTCAAATTTATAAGAATAGTAGCCTTTCCTCAGATGATATATGATCAATTTTCAAAGGAAGAAATCCAAATTATCGACAGCTACACGAAAAACATTAATCATTAGAGAAATCGAAATGAAAGCAACTCCAATATTCTACCTCATACCTTCAAATGGGCGAAATTGACAAAAATTGAAAATGACAAATGTTGAATGTGCTGAAGGCACATTAATGCACTGCTGGTAGAGTTGTGAATTGGTCCAGTCATTCTAAAAGTAATTTGGAACTATGTCCCAAAGTTACTAAACTGTACATTTCCTTCCATACAGGCCTCACTAATCCTTACTATTAGGCATATATCCAAAAAAGCTCAAAGAAAGAAGAAAAGGATCCATATGTAAAAAAAATTTATAGCTGCTCTTTTTTTAGTGCAAAGAATTGAAAACTGAAGTGATGCTGAACAAATTATGGAATGAAACTATGAATTATTATTATTATGAATGGAATATCACTGTACCATAGGAAATGACAAAAAGCACAGTTTCAGAGAAAACCAAGAAAGTATTTATGGGGTGAGGAGAACTAGGAGAATTATGTGTACAATAACAACAACATTGTGAAGACAAGAAACTTTGCAAATTTAAGAATGGTGATCAGTGCAATGACCAGTCATGATTCCTGATGATGAAGGATGTTACCCACTTCCTGGCAAAGGTGACAGACTCAGGGTGCAGAAGAAGACATATGTTTTTACATAGTCAATGTAGGAATTTATAGTGCTTGACTATGCATATTTATTGTAAGGGATTTCCCTTTTCTTTTTTTTTTCATGGGTGAGAGGAGATAGGGAGATAAAATGATTACTAATTAACATAAAGAAATAAAAGAAAATATATAAAAGTTGGACAATAAAACAATTTCCTTTTAAAAGTGAACCTATCACTGTCTCTCTGTAAAGTTTGTTTCAACAAGCTTTTCTGCTATAGTACTCTAAAATGTTTGAACTGGTTCTATAAGCAAATCAACTCCAAGGAGTCACTAAAGATTAGTTTAATACTATATAATCCTTATAACACAAGAATTTAATTAAAGTGCACTGACATTTCGATGATTCCAAGAAATACAAATGAGATCACCATTAATACAAATGGTATTTCCCTGAATAATCTCCCAATTTTGTTACATATGGACTTCTTGGATGAGAAGTTTAACTTGGTAGTGGATTTTTCTTAAGGATTCCACTAGATGTTGAAAGTTAACTAATCTCAATACAATCCATCAAAATGTTCTTTTCATTTCTATTTACCTATAGAAATGGTTTAAGTTACAATGATCCATAGTACATAGTGTAAAATGAACTTGAAGGTGTTCTTAGATCAGAAAGCAGTCATTTTCCTCTGAATATCCTATGGTACATTAATACCTGCCTCAAAAGAACAAACAGCAGATTCATTACACTTTAAAATCGCTAAAATATACTTCAGACTGACTGCTGGGGATCAAAGTTCTATTTTGTTTTGATTTGTTTTTTGAATATAGAAGATAAACTAATTTGAATAGCAGATTATTTTTAAAAATAGAATGAGACAACCTGAAGGAACCTCCAGATATCTTCCAGTCTACTGACCTAATCATTGATCCTCTAGACTAAGAGTGGGGATTCTACGGCCTTGAGGCCACATATGGCCCTCTGGGTCCTCAAGTACAACTGGATTCAGTCAAAGGGCCACATTTGAGGACCTAGAGGTCACATTTGACCTCAGGGCTGTAAATTCCCCACCCCTGCTCTAAACAAATGGTTTTTGTTGACATGCTCAATGTCTCCACTTATCCAAACAGGGGATTAGAACTGAGACAGTCCTGAGTGTAAGGTGTTGGTAAAAGCTAGTTAGTATCTCTAAGGGTATGGATCTTGACTGCTGGCAAGACAGTGGAAATGTTGTCCTAGAGTTGCTCGTAGCCTTAGTCTTAGTAGTCATCCCTCATCTAAGGATATGTGTGTGCGTGTGTGTGTGTGTATGTGTGTGTGTATACATACACCCTGTCCTTAGACTACAGTCCCTGGACTACTTGTATTAGATCAAAGGACTGAATACTATATGGGGAAGCTTGACCACAAGTTAATGATATACAAGAAATTACACTAGGTGTATTGATGGTACCAAGAGACTGAGTCCCAAAGCCACCGGATCATTCTGCAAGAGTCTCTTTACCATGAACCTGGCTCCCTTTGGGTTAGTTAATGCCTTTTCAGCACTTTCCACCTTTTAGTGATCAGCAACAAACAAGCATTGTGATGGGGTGTTCAGGGTGGGGAAGGAAGGCAACCTGTGATATGATGTGCTTCCTGTAGTGTAGACATTGGCTGCTTTGGTTAGGGATGCCCCTCATCTAAAGAGATGGCAGTGCTACATGAGAATTCTCAAAAACAATTTACAAACACAATTTTTATTTCACTTTGAAAAGGTATATTCTATCAAAGTTTAGGAAGAGTGGAGACATCACATAATCTAATCTGAACAGGATGTAAAAGCCCCAAGAAGACTCTAGGGATCACACAACAGGCGTCCAAAGGGAGAAACATTTCTTTTACATTTACATTATGGAGGAGTTGGAGAGAAAGGTTGTGCTCCAGAAGGGGCGATCCAATCCATTACCAGACATGGCTCACGCTTGAGGGGTGACTCAGAAATCAAAGGAAAGTCATATTGTCCCCACTTTCTTTCCCACCAGCTGGTTCCATGTGCCTGAAATTCTCATCATTCGTCACCCTTTAGGTCTTCCTCCAGTGAAAAGTAAACTTGTGACCAGGAATATCACCTATCTGAACAGATTCACTTATTAAATTATCTGGAAACAGGACAAGGGATGGGCACATTTTGACAAAGCAAGGAAGAGTCTAAAACCTGGTGGATTATTAGAAACAATACTGTTCTACTGCTAGCACTTTTTTCCTCAAGTAGTTGTAGAGAATATCCCAACCTATATATATTGTCTACTGCAGCTCTAAAGGCAATCGATTCTTTTTAGTGTAAGTGGTGTCAAGTTCCCACCAAAGCCCTATTATAATGCCCCATCACATCATGGAAATGACCCTGGGCATTCAAAGACTATGGCAGTGGATCACAAGCTCTGGTTTCAAGGATAATCCTGGCACCAGATTATCTACTGTTAGTGAACCGTCCTAGCTAAGAATACTATTGTCCAGACTATGACATGCAGTTAGATGGGCAGCATCTGGAATTCATCCATATCTCTTGGACAGGCATTGCAGGTGGACAGTGAGCTGGGCCCAGAAATGAATAGGAGGAGGAGAGCAGGCTGGGTTGCATTTGGGAAATCACACAGTCCTCTCAATGAACCAGAGCTGCTCACAGCTGCAGAAATCCTTTTTGACAGCAGTAGGCTCTCAGTGATATTCTATGACTGAGAATCATAGACCACCACAATCTCATAAGAATGAGAAGTGTGGGTGATTCAAGGGAAAATGGAGAGAAATAGGGTGGGTGTAAGGCAGCAGAATATTACTAACATTGACTTACATGCAGAAAGTGGTATAAATGGCATCATCAGGAACATACGTGACAGAAAAGCAGATGGAAACCCTGAACGGTTCACAGAGAGCTATAAAACATTTTTAAAAATAGTATTGTTAGTGGACGTTCTAGGGAATTTATGGAAAAAATAGAGACAAAAGTCACATGATAGGAGAGAGCATCGATAGATTATGATTTGCACTGGGGGAAGTAGTACTCATACTATTGCTAAAATGATGGAACTGCTAAAGTAGTGAATTAAGTAGTGAAAAAGTCAACAAGGTAATATGCGAGATGGAATGGAAATGATAGGTTCTCATTCTATTAAGAAGAGACTTCCCAAGATTACTGTGTTCATTTTATTCAGATGAAGGGCAAGGATCCCTTGCATGTATGTTTGGTGGTTTCAGCTGACTGAAGGTCAGGCCTAACTTAAAAGGGAAGAAAAATGACAAAGCTAGAAAGGAAAATGATTTTTAACTGATTAAAAAAAACATCCACAGCATTCAGCTCGGTAGATTAAAATTTCTATTAAAATCAGACTTGTGTCTATGCGTGTACAACATAATAAATGAATCTTTGTGTTAGACCTGGAGAACGAAGTGGTAAAAGATAGAGCCAAGAAGGATTTTCACAAGGGAAACAAACAATTAAGCAACTGTAATGCATCATTAATTAGCAAAATTATGCTAACTCCTGTAGGAGGAGATAGGAAAAATGCTGGAGTTGGGTCATCACTGGTGACTACATTTTCTAATCTATGAACTGCCCGAGGTGAGTTTTGGGGACCGGATACCCATCCTGTTCACTGGCCTGGCATTGCTAAGTGACATGAAAAGGTCTTAGCATAGTCTACAGGGCCAGTCCTTAGGGCAATGGATTGCTAATACAACAACATACAAAGGATTCAAGTGCTTTGTGCTTCAGTTGAATCAGCTGCGAAATGGGGGCACATAGATGTGGGGGCAGTCCCCTCTTATTTACTAGAAGGAGCATCATGAAATGATTTTTGAAATGAGGGAAGATCTCAAAGCCGACTTGATTATTGGGTCCGTGTGATCTGATCAAGTCATTTCCCATCTCTGGGCTTTCATTTCCTCTTCTGTAGGATGAGAGGGTATGAAGGGATGATCTCTGGGGGAATTTCTAGTTTTCAAACCTATAACTCTATAAATATTTGGGACTAAAACACAAGACTACAAATATATTACTAGAACACTTTTGGTACTATCAGTCAGCTGTCACAAGGTAACAGTCAGAACCACAAGAATTATATTTATCTATATGGAGGAGTCAATCACTGAGGTAGATGTATTCATTTTTCAGAGGCATTACTGATAACATACTATAAACTCATTACTATATCTGAATGTTTAGGAAGAGTAAAGCTGGATGCAATTTTATTCACATTTCTGGTATAAAACATTTTGAAGCTAGGTTTAAAATCACCTTTGTCTTAGACTCCCTCCCCCCATTCCCCCCCACCTCAAACACACACACACAGCATTGCTGTTGCTCTGGGGCTCCTAGGAAACCTGCAGCACATCACATTTTAGCTACATAAATGGGGTGGATATTGTGTTAACTACCCCCTTTGGTGATACTCCCAACTCCCAATTACTAATACACAAAATCACATTATCAAATCAAATCTAAAGGTCCATTATCACAGCAAATGAACCCAGTGATAAGGATGAACACGCAAAGGGACAATTTTATTTTCCTTTAACAGGGCAGTCTTCTATTTCAGAAAAAAAAAATACCCAGTAGAGAATACTGGTAAAAAGAAATGAATATTGTGAATCCACACAGCACAGTATGGTTAGAGGCCTTGCTCAAATTCTGAAACTGCGTCATTTTGCATAGTGAACCTATGGCCTCCCTATTATTAAGAATATAACACGGATACAGACTGTTAGGACTGGAAGGGACCTCAAAGATGATTTTAAAGGGAAGAGGTTGAAAATTCAATAGAATGCAACAAGATTTACTGATCATCTACTGTGTGCCAGGCACTGGGAATACAAAGGCCCAAATCAAGTCTCTGCCCTCCCAGAGTTCCTATTCTACCAAGGAGTAAAGTGAAGGGAATTACCGTAAGGTCACATCACATCTATTTACTAAGAGACTGGTCCTGACTGAAACTTAAGAGTTGAAAGTCACATGTAGATTATGCTTAACAGATTGCTATGGCCCCTGATTTCCTCATAGAGCAGGTTAAGGCACATTGGGAAAAGGATGATGAAGGTTACCCAGCAGTCACCCTACAGTAAGACAGCACCCAGAGAATTCCTGCTTTTGAGGGGGACTATCAAGTTCACCGTACACTGCTATCAATCACCACTTGAAAGCACATCAGAGCTTTCTGGGATGCTGCTAACCTTTCCTTTTGGGCATCCATGATCTCATCAGCATGGGTACTGCCCCTACAGATAATAACCTGTATATTCACTACTTCAAGTCAGCCTTTACCTGAAGGAATCCCACTCAGTAAGCCTTCCAAAATTCTCACAAGCCTTCCTTAGCTAGTGGGAAAAGACAATGGATAATGTAGAGGGCACCATGTAACAAGTGTTGCTGGGATATTAATTAGACAGAACCATTTAATTAATTCAAAGCAGATTAAAACATGACCTTCTGGGAATGGAGGACAGCTCTGGTTTCCTGGAACAATGTGCTTCAACCCAGGACCCAGGTTAGAGATTTTGGGGTTGATGGAGAACTGAGATTCTACTTACAGCCTAGATGATCTCTCTTCCCTTTGCTTTGCATTTAACTTCTGAGGAAACTATATCTTGTTCAAAGAGACTGTCTTAGAAAGGGAGGTGAGAAATGGAGAAATGGGATGATACCTTGAGGGGATGGCAGTCTAGTAAAGGAGTTTGTTGTTTTAAGGATGGAGGAAATTTGGGTACATTGGAAGACAACAGGAAAAGAACCAGTTCATAAAGAAAAGTTTAAGATCCAAGGGAGAGGGGGAATGATTATGGATGAAATCTGCTGGAGAAGATAGGAGACAATGGAAATCACAAGTAGAAGGGAGAAGGTCCACCTTTTTGTTAGATACTAGGGGAAAAGAGAGAGTAGGAGGTGATATTAAGGGATTTTTATAAGAGAATGGAAAGAGTTTCTGTAGGAGAAGAAAGAAATCATGTTAAATATCCTCACTTTTCCCAGGAAGGTGGTTATGGTCCCTGGCTGAGAAGGGGGAGGGGCATGAGGCAAAGTTTGGAACAGATTCCATGGAAGTAAAACAGGGAGTCAATTAGAGAAGAATAAAAGGACTGCCCTACTTCAGTGTGGTCAGAGAGGGGCAGATAACAATTTCTAATCGAAGAAATGGAACCTGGTGGGTATTAAAGACATCATATATAACCTTCTCTACATGTGTCTGAGGGACAGCAAAGGAAGTGGTCATGGCAGTTAAGGGGTGAAGAACTAGGAAGTTAGGCAGCCTGAAAAAGCCTCTAAGTGAGATGTTCTTGACCTTGTCTTCTGTGTCATGGACATTTGCAGGACTTTGGTGAAGCCTATTGCTCTCTTCAGGAAGCTAGGTGACATAGTGGATAGAGCACTGGCCCTGGAGTCAGGAAGAATCATATTCCTGAGATCAAATCTGACTTAGGATACTTACAAGTATCCGAACTAGCCAAGTCACTTAACCCTGTTTGCCTCAGTTTCCTCATTTATAAAATGAGCTGATGAAGGAAATGGCAAACTTCTTCAGTATCTTTGATAAGAAAAACTCAAATAGAATCATGAAGAGTCACATGTGACTGAAAACAACTAAACAGCAATGGGTCTCTTCTAAGAATCATGTTTTTAAATAAATAAAGGGAATGCTAAATTACCTAAGTTAGTGAAAATAAAGATGTATTTTTTCCTATCCAAGATCAAGGACCACCCCCCCCCCTTAAATCTATCCACATTGAAGTCTGTGGGCTCCAGATAATTGAGAATCCCTGCTCTAAGTGACTATTTAAAAATGCCCTACACAAAGAGTTGAGGAAGGGAGGAAGACATTGAGTAAGGAGGGAGAATGACCTGGGGGTCAGTATACAATTCTGAATTGGGTGAAAAAGTTTAATTCAGTGTACTTCAAAAGAGGAAAGATTGCTGAGTAAAGGAGGTAAAGAGAACATCTGGAAGTGAGAGTGGGAAGCAAGAAGAATTCTGACTTCTCCACAACCAAAGAATATGAAAGAAATTGGAGTGAAAGCCAGAGATTCAGTATCAGGAAGGGAACAGAGCCTCAGTGAGGCCTAACCGGTTGGAGTGGGAAAGAAAGAGGTCCTGGAAGGAGAGAAGTTTTTCACCATCAGAGAGCACAGTGGGGTTGCTAGGGATGAGGATGAGATGACAGCAACAAATGGGCAAGGACAGTTTTCTACTAAATGGGTCATGACTGATATGTAGGGAGAGAAACAAGAAAAGCTTTAGAGATAGCAGTGGGTGGCAAGTTAATAGAGAAGCTTCCATTCTCCAAGGGGTGTGGTGGACCAGCTTAGCCTCTGCTCTTTCACCTGGCTAGAGGGGAGGCAAGGTGATGGAGGGGAGGGAGTGGCAGGCGAAAAATGTCTGTACACAAATGTGTAAAATAAGGGAAATGAGAATGGTGAACTCGAAATCCTAATACAAGGGGTCAAATTTGATCTGACGGATATCACTAAGACTTGGTGGGAGGAGACCTATGACACTGGACTATACCTCTGAAAGGGTATGCCTCATAGAAAAGGGATGGTATGGGCATGGGGTGAGGAAGGGCAGAGTGGAATTCGATTGTAGATGGAGAAAATAAACTTATATGAGGAAATCCAGGGATCAGAGTTGGGGAGTATGATGGGAAAATGTTCAGGTGCTATTCAGTAAACTGTGATAAACAGAAGAAAATTGTCATCAAAGTTTACTACAGGCCATCTGGACAGAAAAAGTAAATAGATCAGAAGCCTAGCAAAAAGTCATGACATAGTAGTGATGAGAGACTTCAATTATCCAGACATATACTAGCTCTCTCTCTGTCTCTCTCTGTCTCTGTCTCTCTCTGGCAAAAGCAGAACATTTAATAACTTCTCAACTAGCTCAAATGATAACTTTATCCTTCAAAATGTGGGGAAAGAAATGAAAATAGTCTAGATGAGACTCTCACCAATAAAGAAGAACCAGTTATTAGTACAGAAATAATAGAGAAGTAACCACTTCAGTAGATTTCAAAGGGTTCAGAGAAGTGAACTCATAGACAAATTCTCTATGGAAAGTCAGCCCAAGACATATGAGAAGCTCTCAAGAATGAAATTCTTAAGGCAAAAAGAGAAATTATTCTGATGAAAAGTCATTGTCTGTGACCTCTGAAAGATAATATAAAATGTTCTGTAGGATTAAAGAGAAATGTACTGACACTCAAAACAAGAAAGAGAAGTCTGCAAACTATAGGCCAAACTTAGGCTTGGATTCGTCAAGGCAAAATTCTGACAAAATTCTAGAATGTGTTAGTAAAAGGGTGGTCATTGAACATCAAGAGAGGGGAGCAATGACCCTGTGCCCTCCTGATGTCATGGCTCCCCTTCCCAGTACTGGTGGCACGTTGACTCCTAGCCTCAGATTCACCAGTTGTGATGAGACCATTGAAATACTCCTAGCACCTCATTGCCACTTCTCGGCTCTCCCTCTCCCACCATCACACTGGAATGTTTCCTCCTTTGAGGTTCACTCAATCAATTCATATCCACCAGCTAATGAAGATTTCTTGTAACCACTGTCTACTGAACCCTGGAACATTCCACTTCTTTCCTCAATGAAGTCAGTGCCTAGCTCACAGTCTTTCCTCCACAATTCTTACCCTCATACCAGGGGACTTCAACACATAGAACGATGCTCCTTTTCAAGCACTTTAACCTCAGTTTCTCAGCTTACTCATTTCCCATGACTTAAGTTATACCTGGAGACGATCATGCCCTTGGTCTTGCAGTCATCCCCAAATGCAGCACTTCTGCCTCCCCTTACCTGGACGTAATCTGTGGGCATTGCTCCTCTCCCTGTTCCTGGCAACCCCTGACTCTCTTCTTGATTCTCACATATCCTGCAATGCCACCAGTTCATCACTTCTCTTGCAGGCCATCAACCTCACTGGCTCCACTCTCCCTGCTTCAATATCTTGACCCCTTAGAGAACCAATTCATCTCTCCATTGTCCTCTTTTCTGAAATTCCTTGCCTCCGTAGATCACCAGTTTTGCATTACCAATTCTCAGTCCTATCTACTGCCTTCACTCCTGCTGATGTCTGCTGAACAAAACTACAGAGAATCATGAAACCATGTTGACTGGGGCCACTACAACTTTATGTTACATAATCTCAACTGATTCACTTAACTGATATCCCACTTAATGACAGTAGCATTTCCAAACGTTTCCATATAGCTAGCATTTATTAAGCACCTACTAAGTGCCAGGCACTGGACTAAGTGCTTTACAATATTGTCTCATTTGATCCTCACAACAACTCCAGGAAGTAGGTACTATTATTATCCCCATTTTGCCATTGAAGAAACTGAGGCAAATAGAGATGAAGTGACTTGTCCAGGTTCCCATAGACAGTAAATGTCTGAGGATGGATTTGAACTTAGTTATTCCTGACTCCAGACCCAGCAGTCTATCCATTTCACCACCTATCTTCCCTACTCTCAGCTGAGAAAGTTGGCTCATGTTTCACTGAAAACAATTGAGACCATTCTCCAAGAGCTCCCTCCTCTTCACCCCTCATCTCACATCATAAAGATGCCTTTCCTAACTAAGTCATCCCTCATTCGTGCCTCACACGAAGAGGTGACTTTTTGCCTTGCCAAGGCTAACGTCCTTACGTCTAGAAGTGATCCCATTCAATACTGTCTTCTCCAACAGGTTGTCTCTACTGCCATCCTTACTGTCTGATCTTCAGTCTCTCCTTGTCTACTAGCTGCTTCCCTACAACCTACAATCCCACCCATGTCTCCCCAGTTCTCAAACAAATCCTCATTTGACCTATCCATTCCAGATAACTATCATTCTATATCTCTCCTCCTTTTCATGACTAAACTCTTCGAGAAGTCCATCTTTAATCAGTGCCTCTACTTTCTTTCTTCTTGCTCCCTACTTAGCTCTCTGCAATTTCTGACTTTATCATGAAACTACTCTCTCAAAAGTTACCAATGATTTGACCTCTTCATTGCTATATCTAATAGCCTTTTCTGCAGCGTTTTACACTGTTGATCATTTTCTTCTCTTAAACATTCTCTTTTCTCTAGGTTTTCAGGGCACTATACCATATACTGTTCTAACTACTCCTTTTCAGCCTCTTTTACTGGCCATGCCCACAAATAGTGGGTATCACCCAAGGCTCTGTTCTCTTCTCTTCTCCTTCTATGCTGTTAAATTTGATGATCTCATAAACTCCCATGGATTCAATGATCATCTCTAAGCAGGGTATTCTCAGATCTACCCATAAATCTCAAACGTTTCTCTTCACCAGTAGTCTCTCATCTCCACCTGCCAATCAGACATGTTGAACTAGATTTCTCATAGATGTCTTGAGCTCAACATGTCCAAAAGTGAACTTATTATCTTTCCCCAAACCCCTCTCTTCCTCTTTCTTTTTTCTGGCATTCAGGCTCACAACCTAGGTGTCATCCTCAACCTCTCATCCTCTCTCACCTGTCTTATCTACTCCATTATCAAGTACTATCTACTCTACCTTTGTAACATTATTCATATACTACCATACCCCTCTTCTGACACTACTATTACCCTGGTGCTTGTCTTCATCACCTCATGCCTTGACTATTCCAGTGGCCTGCTGGTTGATCTTTCTGCCCCAACTTTCTCCCCACTCTAGACTTTCCTACACTCATCTGCCAAAGGGAGTTACCGGAAGTACAGGTCTGGATATGACTCTCCCTAATCAATGAACTCTAGTTGCTCCCTATTGCTTTTGGAATCAAACATAAGATTCCCTATTTGGCTTACAAAGTCCTTCAAACCTAACCTCTTCTTACCTTTCCAGTCTCTTTAGCATCTTACTCCTTTACATGTACTCTGTGATCCAATGCTAGCAGCCTCCTTGCTGTTACTTACACATAACACTCTGTCTCCCAACTCAATGTATTTTTATTGACTGTGCCCTATGCCTGGAATCATCTCCCTCCTTATCTCCATCTTGTAGTTTCCTACAGGTATCAGCTAACATCCCACCTTCCATAAGAGGGCTTTCTTGGTCACCCTTAATGCTAGTACCTTTCTCTCTTTATCTCCAAGTTATCATGTATTCCTGTATCTTATTTGTACAAAGCTGTTTGCATGTTGTCTCCTTCATTACACTGTGAGCTCCTTGACAGCAGGATCTGGGCTTTTTTGGGGGGGTGGGTGGGTGGAGGGAAATCTTTATTTGAATACCTGACATTTAGCACATATTAGGTGTCTAATAAATTTCTGTTGACTTGGTGGATTCCTCCTTACTGGAGGCTTTTAATCAAAAGCATTAGAATCAGGCTCCAACTTAATTTGCTAAGTTTATTACATGCTAGCTGCTTTGATGCTCTCTACATACCAGCCAAACTGCTCAGCTTACTCTTACCATCTCTCATGTCCATATTTTTTCACAGGAGGCTTTCCCTCCTCAACTCTACCTCTTAGAATTCTTATCTTCTTGCAAAGCTCAACTCAAATGGTATGTATCTCAGTAATCAAATCTTGATTCTCTCCCTGCCTTACTTCAATTTCTAGTGCCCTCCCGCTCCTCAAATTAATTTGTTTACATTTTGTATTTATGTCTATTTTTATGCTGTTTCCAGTCTGCCCTCTCCAATAGAATGTGGGCTCATAGAGGGAAAGAACTGATTGATTTCTGTCTCTGTATTCCCAGTACAATGTCTGGCACATATTAGGAACAGAAATGCTTATTGAATACACAAATGATCTTTTGTTGAATATGCTGAAAAAGAATACTGACTTAATTTGAGGGTGGGCTACACAGTCTCTGAATTTCCTTCTAACCTCAAGATTCTATGATTCTATAAAATGATAAATCCACAATTAAAAAAACCCTTTATTTAAATACCCCAAGTATTTAAACAAATATTTAAAATTTTAAACAAATGTTTATACATGTTAAGTACTCAATTCATAAATGTCTTTTGGGTTCAAAGAAGAGGCTACTGAACGAGCCCCAACATAACATAGGGGGAAATTTATCTCTAGGGGGAGAGACAGTCACGTGGAATCTCATGTCTAGTCTAAAAATACTCCCTTCTCATCCTTTGATTCATAGGAAGCCGTGGTAGAGGTGGCAGCCTCTCTCACCTCCACTTTCTATAATCCTCAGCTTTGATTCCACAGGGATTCCCAAGCTGATTTATGAGGCCACTCTTGAAATCAATTGCTGCGAGGCAGCAGCTTTAGACAGGCCATGTCTAAGTTCCTTCCAAAAAACTCCTGTACATCTTGTCCTTGTACACCCCAGCTAGGACCTGAGACAGCAACTATACCCCAGAGCAATAAGGGTGGGGGCCACTCCCATTCTCAGACATGGCACTATGAAAAATGACCAGCCAACAATACCATCTGTGAATCTGAAAGGCAAAAATGCCCTGAGACTTAGTATAACAGACAGAAATACAGTTTTTACTTTGAAGTGATTTTTAAGTAGCTAACAAAACAAAATATACAAGTAGGCCCATTTTTACTTACCAATATACTCAGTAAATCAACTGCTTCTAAAATTATTTCTTGGTGATCAGGAATGATTACTCCCAGATCTTCAAGTTCTTGATTTGTTATGTGCAGCAGCTGTTCTCCATTGACGTTTTCACCCTCAAAGTTATCAATGTATTGTTGAACACAGTCATCTAGACCTGGGAAAGACATGGAAAGCCAGAGAAGGAAGTCAAAGAAAATAGGGATTGTACCTGCTAGGAAAAAAAAAAAACCGTCCATTTACTTGAACAAGCAGGAAAACAGCTTGTGCTGCTAATACAAAGCTGCCCTTTTCAGTACTGATATTACTTTTGCCCCATATTCCAACAGCCTACTTCAAAGTCAGCATCCCTTTGTTCCTTAGTTCAAAAAGACGAGAGATGGGAAGAACTCAAAAACTGATTTGTAGATGCCTCCACCAATGATTGAGAAATTAAATAGAGGTGATATAGCAATAAGCTTGATGTTTATAATTAATTGCAGAGGTATAGGCTGGGCATATATTATAAGTGTAAAAAATAGTGGTAACTAAAAATCTGCCTTCGTTGTACATATACCATGACTAAATGGTATCAGCAAAGCTGACAGGCATCTTTCACCAGCAAGCTAGAATAATAGGTTTGTATTGTTACTGTTGTTTTAAATATAATGGTTTATTTTACTTAAGGACAGCATATAACAAACATAGAGAAATGAATGTACTAAGTACTGTAATGTACTGTGCTAAGGGAACAGGATCCAGACACAAGCAAGCAACTCAATCTCTGCTCTCAAGGAACTAACATTCTAATAGGGGTGAAGACAATCCATAACAGAAAACTAGAAGGGCGGACAAGTACCTGAGATGTTCAGGCATGGTGAGGAAATGCTGTGGAGGCCTTGATCAGGGCTAGATAAAGCAGCAACCAAAGCTCATCAGTCAGAGCCTATGGTGGTTCAAATTTATGATGGAATCCAAGTCTGAGGTGAGGATGATGACCCAATGAGATGGGTGCTTTGGAGATCAATCAAAGGCAGGGGGTTTTACCTTAAAAAAGTCACACTGGGGAAACAACTCATGAAGGACAGGAATTTTGATCGGTTTTTCTTTTGGGTTCCTGATTCAGAACTGCTTTCCATTCCCCATCTCACTCTCCAGATAAACATTCAGACTGAAGCAAAGCTGAAGTGTCCTCCCTCTCAATTTGCAGTTTTTCTGGTTCATTATTTCCCTTTGATAGGGGAGCTAAGTAATAATTCTGGCTTAAGGAAACTTGTGCCAGACTACTTGGAGAAGAAAAAGCAGACAAGAGATGGTGAACAATGTTAACAGGGTACTTGGACACCTTTGCTTGCTTTGTCAACAAAAATGTGAACACAAATTTGCCAGCATAATCTGCCTGGATAATTTACAATGTACTTTCTATATTTCATGACAATAATTAGGCATCATTCCACTTTTTGCACACAATAGTTTTTATACACTTCAGACTTTGCTCAATGACTCCCCTTGAAATGTTGATGCCTTATCTAAAGCCATTTTAACCACTCAACTCTTCATATATGTTTAGAAAATGAGTCATTAAAGAAAGATATACAAAGTAATTTATTGAAGCTAAATGTCTTGAACATTTCACGCACCCCAGGTTCCAACACTGTATTTTAAAAACTACAGCAGGTACTGACACCACCCAAACAGCAGGAGTAGGCTAAGAAATTGGGCTGTGTATATATTTAATAAAAGCACGCATGTACTGCAGAGCACTGAATGCCTCAGCTATGGAGCTGCCAAATATCCTTTCTCTTTATCCTTTAGAAGCCCTCTCATGGAAAGGAAAAGGGGGAAAGGTAAAGAAAGAGGGGAGGAATAGAAAGGAGAGGTAAGAAGCAAGCAATCTTTTCTCCAAGAAAAGAAAGGATTCAAATGTGCCAAAGCCTGTGAATTCAGCAGCCAATAACCAGCAGGTACCCAAAAGTAACAAGAAAGCCATCGTATTACAGTCTTTGCCTTCATTCTTAGATGTCACTTTCGAATTCTTAATGCTCATATTGAGCAAGCTGCACTGAAAAAAAGAGATTTCTGGCTAGAAGTCTGAAAACATTGTTAATCAGACCTGGTCATTTCTTTAAAGTAGGATAGGAAGGCTGGGCAGACTAAATGGGGGTGATGAATCAAGTCTACCGCAAATATCCCCAGAGATGTCCAGTGGGGCTAAGAATTGATTAGAATTCAGTAGTCCATTAATCAGCATGTTCTTATAAAATTAGAGCATCAATTAAAGGCAGAAAACTCATTCTCATGATCTGGCACACAAACTTCCAGCTTTTTCTGCCATCTGTATTTTGATAGATTTTCTAGCAGAAAGAGTTGTGATGCTCAAATGACTGCCATATTGCAATGTGATTGAAGACAGCGCCACTGACCTGAACATATTAACTTTATTATTAATGTCTGCGGTTTTCCAGCTGATTTCTATAGCATATGAATAGACACAGATGTTGTCACTCTACTGCCTATCACTCGTTCCAGCCAAATTCTCCCTATAGGTTTTGGCAAGTTGTGGGAACAGCTTTTGTGAGACATTGAACCTAAACTGACCATCTCATTTTTCAGGGTCTTCTTCAAAGATGTGGGGCAACACTTTGGATATTTACTATTATCTCCTCAATATATGTGGACTTTAAAGCAACACAATAGGGTGAGGCTATATATGTTAAGAATAAATACAGAATAGAGATTTCTTTTAAGAAATTTGCCATGATGGCAGATTGGAAATGACCAACAAGACTCGAAGAAATCCTACTGTCTAGCAATCTATTCAATGTGCATGACTCCTGCAACCATGCAACTGAGAGAGTGTGTACCTGGAAACAGCTGACTAAAGTGTGTGAATGCTCACTCACACAAACTATCTATTCGGAGGGAAGCCACTGGGATATGGAAGACAAAATGGGTGCGAATGGCTTGGGCCTCCATTTCCTCATCTGAAAAAATAGAATTTTGGACTAAATTAACTCTAAAGTCCTCTGTCACAATACATTCTTGGTCTTTTGATCCAGAAAGTACCAGACTTAAAGTCAAAAGGAACTAGGTTCAAATCTAACCCCCATATTTACTACCTGTATGGCTATGGGCAATAAGGCAGAGTGGGAAGGGATTGTGTTTCCCTATCAGCACTTAGTGTAAGGACATGTACATAGTAGATGCTGAATAAGAAAATCATTTTTTTCTCTGTTACAAGGAATACCTTACTAGGAGGGGAAAGGGGAGGACAGTGATGTTCAGAAAACAAGATAAGGTAGAAATAAATACTTTTTTTAAAAAAAAGTAGATAAGCCAACAATTCTAAACATTTCAATTTTTCTGAAATCAAAATGTCAGATAATATTCAAGCAATCAACTAGGAAGTAAGGTTTGCCTGTATTATATATACCCTATGCATGTGTATATATATATATATATATATATATGTATATATATATATATGTATATGTGTGTGTGTGTGTGTGTATCTTTGTATGTATGTATGTATGTCTAGGCCCACAATTGAAAGAGAAAATTCAAAAGCTAGAAAGGAAAATCTCTAAATTACTTTTAAAGTCCATTCATCAGTTGAATTTCATCAAACAAGTGACGGTTAGCATTTGGACTGAGAGTGTACTTCAGAAAATCTCAGAAAAATCCAAAGTTATGGAGCCTGATCAGAGGAGTAAACTTCAAAATTCCAATCTGGAGCTAGTCAAGAACTTGCAAACTTTCACACGAAGCAACCAACAAACTCTAATTTAGACTGGATGTCACAGAACAAAGGCAAGATAAAGGTAAGTAAATCCAGAGTATTTTTTTATTTGAAAATATAGTAGTAAGATTGTGGAAATTAATTAATCTGAGGAAAAATGTATGATAGGACTTATTGTCAGAGTTTTCTACTAGAATGAAAATGTCTTCTATCCAAGTGATAATGTGCTATTTGGGGGTGACTGAATTAGAGAGAAAGCAACTGTCAGGGTTCCATTTCTAAAGATTACAGTAGAACATAGAACACAAAATAACACTAATTCAAGTCACATTTATACTTGCCATTGGAACATGTTATTTTTCTACAGCAGCAGATTTGCCTCTCTAATTTTGTAGCAAGCTAATATTAAAATTAGTCTATATTCTGAAAACACACCAGTTGACAGGGGTCCTATCCTAGTTTGCTTTAAAAAATTTTCATGGATAATCCATAAAATAGACTACATAGAGATACATACATAGAGAGTTGACTTATATACAATATTAAGTGTCACTGGTAAAAATTGAAGAAGATAAGATCCAATGTTACTGCAAGTCCAATTTCTATAACTCTGTTAATTCCATAATAGAGAGAACATCTTTACAAAAAAACAGGGTTGTGAGAAAAGGGATGAGTTTACCAAAGATGACTGTGAACTCTCTAGCTGACATTACATACGAACTGTCTGAAAGGAGTCGAGGAGATAGCATCACCTCCCCCACCACCATCCCCCAAACATACACTTGGGTTTGCTCTGGTTTTTCTTAAAGAGAATGGAAATGGGAGCATTTGATTGTTACCCATGTGTCTTCAGCATATCATATAACATGAGTAGATTGATTCACCCTCCTCCCCAAGACCCGGCTCTATGTTTAAAGGTCTATCTTATTTTTAAATGGATAAAGAGTGTCCCTGTCAAAAAATAGGCAACATGTTACTAGTGCTTCCAGCCCCATGTGGCTATGGTTCTAAATGTTTCTCCATTGATTGGCAAAAGGAAAAAAAAATAGCTCACTTAGTTGTTCCTGCACAATGATTTGCCTGGAAGAGTAGCTTGCTGTATACTAATATGTGATTGTTACTTTGAGAGTGTAGAAGCTCCAGCTGCAGTGAGTCAGACCTAGATCAGTTGGTTGGAATTTTCCACTCTGCCAGGTGTAGGCTCTAAACAAGATTGGCAGGAACATAACTTTAGCCTGTCTGGAAAGAAATTGGTTCAAAAAATGGAGGATGCATATTTCAAAATAAATATTCGATTCTAGCCAAAGGATTTAAAAACAATGTTTGTTTGAAAAATGAATCACCAAATAACCTCTCCCCTCAGCTAACAAAGGCATGATTTCCTAAGGCTAAGTTCCATTATACATTTCATAAGATCTGTGAAAACCTGGACATTTTCATCCACAGCACCAAGACAAATACAGATCTGCAAAAGACTGTTACCAAGAGATACAGCCATTTAGTGGGGAACTGCCCAGTTTGGTCATTTCTCACACAGAAACTGAAAAGCCATCCCTTTGTCTCACACTCAATCCTATGAAGACTTCAGTCGCTCCTCGGACTACACAACTATTAAGGAATGGGAGGACTATCTATCTATTACACACACACACACACACACACACACATACACACACATTATCAATCTGTAAAGAAGAGCCTTATAGGAGCATAAGATTTGGAACTGGAAGGAACCTTAGAAATCACAAAGGTCAACCCTTTATTCTTATAAAAGAAGAAACTGAGGCTGAGACTTGCCACAGGTCACACATAAACCTTCACCTCCTTAGTGCTTTTTGCTGCTATCATTGATTTGGGTCAAACTCAAGGACCTCCAAGAGACCAGGCTCACTTTCAGCACCTGCCTTGTAGGCTCCAGGCCATTCCAGGGGAAAAGAGTTCCTGGGAGAGCCCCATCAATCCGATCTATTCCTCTGGGGATCTCCTGTAACAGGATCTAAATAAAACTTAGAGCTGAGACTACAAAGATCAGTGTAATAGCATTCTCAACTTAAAATCAAGATCATTTGGGTGTGAAACCTAGCTCTTAGTAGCCTTATGACCTAGTGACCTTGGCCAACTCATTTAAATCCTCTGAGCCTCAATATCTGTAAAATGGGGATCCTACATGCAATACCTCATGACAAAGTTTATATATATATATATATATATATATATATATATGTGTGTGTGTGTGTGTGTGTGTGTGTGTGTGTGTGTGTGTGTGTGTATGTATATGATGTCTGTCATTATCATTATTACTGCAACTTCTCTTCCCTCCAGGGCAGCTCCAGGATTTATCATGTGGGTAAAACTGTGAAGGAGAAGATAGTTTTCAGAGTTTTCCCCCTTCCCTCTCTGGTCTCTTAGGCCTACCATCTCTACCCACCATGCTATCCTCTGGCTGGCCAGAACTCCACTCTGCATTGTCTTCTTTCCCCTTGGTGTAAAAAATTACCATGCCATTCCCATTCCTGCCGTGATCAAACTTTAGTTTCCCCAGTAGAGAATTCTACCTAGGTAACAGGTGGAAAAACTAATACCCACCAAAATGTGAGTCACTAGTAAGCCTTACTGTACCTACCCTCTGTAGGTTTTGCATCTCTGCTACAGCTAAAGGTGAAGTGAGATAAACCAAAGAAATGGGTACTAATTAGCAGAATGTCAAGTAGTGAAGAAATATTTTGAGGCAGAGGATCCTCTCCTGGGTCCCTTCAAGCTCATTGCCAAGATACTCTCTTTTCTTTCCCTGTCTCAGTCCTGCTCAAAACCCCAGAAATTCCAAAGGCCCCCCACAGTTAGGCTGGGAGGTGAGTACCACAGCACTACTGGGAAAAACACACCAAAAAGGGAATGGTGAATATCTGATCATTTTGTAGACATACTGCCAGCTCTGACATCTCTGTTATCCTTGCCTATGGTTACTAAAACAAATACTAATTTTATTCCAGTCTCCCAGGCAAAAAGCAGACTGCTGAGAGCCTTTCAAACAGCGTTTCATGCACTGATTCCTTTGTCAGAAACTAAATTCATTGTAACTGATGAAAGAGTATTTCTTTGCTCCTACTATCCTCTCTAGCTGCTGTTCAATACCAGCTCCCCCAGGTATCTGACCACTTGTCTCAGGCAGTTAGAACACAGTGCTAATGAGACAAGAGTCGAGGGGCTAGCCTGGTGTGGGTCAGCAGGGTATGTGATGTACATATCCCCAGACTGGACCTCCTAGCCCTAGTCAAAGGGCACAGCTTCTGGCCCCACTAAGGAGGGGGTACAGTTGAGAAAGGGCAGGTGGCTTAGGAGAAATCTATTACTACTACTAGAAGAGCAGCTCAAAGCAGCAGGCCCTATTGGGGAAAGGTAGAGGAGGGCAATAGGTATTGGTATTACATGAAGGACAGGATTATAATTGCACAAGACTGGTCCCACATCGATCATTAGAAATAAAGAAATACCAATGAGGCATGAGGTAGTTTCATTTTTAAAATAAGATTAAACTGCCTTGAAGGAGTTTAGCTCATTATAGTAAATAAAATTCAATATACAAAATATATCTGGAAAGTGTATTTTCTGAACTTTTTTAAAGCACAGAGTTAATAGGTTAATAAAGCAGGGAGGAGACTGCCAAAGATTGACTTCCCATCCAAAAGGCATTTTTTTAAGGTTTCCCTATTGGACTGAAATTTGGCAGACATGGATAGTCTCCCATTTCAAGTTCTCTGTTGTGAACCAGCAAGGCAATCATGTGCAATTCTGGTAGTCACCCTTATCTTTCTTCTCTTAAAATGAAGTCATTCCAGAATGGCCGTATAGGAGATATTTGTCCCCCCAAATCCTCAACTCATGTGAATGAGGCCAAATCAACTCTTGACAAAAGAATTCAGTCTATTTGATTCCCAAGGGAACACTGGGAAATGCCACCTACAACAACATAGTTGGTACCTGAGAACCAGTCACTAGAAGAGCATAGTCAATTGGAGACAATGTATTTTTCTTTCCTGTACAATTCTCATGATTGAATGAATGTCACTTAGTATTTCTCCTTAATAATTCATCTATTCTACTATCAAATAATTTTGAAAGAAAGCTACCTCTCCATGCAAAAAGAAATCATTACCTATTCTCTACAACTGTGATTATAGCCTCAAGTTGGAACCACTAAAAAGAAAGATAGTTAAAATTGTTTGAGAGAGTATGGTCTTTTCTGAGCAAATTGTGTTTCAACCACAGTAAATGGGCTGACCAAGGGAAAACTAAAACCTTCCACTTGTCACTTCTGTGGAAGTGTTAATGATTCAGTCTGTGAGAAGCTACTGTAGGGGTATGCTAGAGAAAACATGAATCACCTTGCCAGAGCCGATTGTTAAATTTTAAGTGGCAAAAGCTACAAATCAGGACTTGATTTATTGTCCTTTTGATTGTCTAGATTTAAGAAAGTAATAGAGAAAATGTTTGTGATGTAAATTAAACTTGTTTATTATGGACACATTTTCCCCCCAGAGAACCAGTTAAACATTTACCAGTGCAACACTTTGGAGAGAACAAACTGTTCTCAGTTATTGCCCCAGAGATGCTTAGCTTAATTTTACCTAGCCAGTGGATCCTCACACATTCTTCTCTTCCTAAAAAACTAAAGTGCTTACTAAAGATTACAAGGTTAATAAAGATGTACCCTTGAGCTTCTCAAAAACAAAGTGATATGCAAAATTCAGCAAACTCTTGTGGCTTTTAGGGTTTCATTCTTCAAGTCATAATCTCAAACTGAGTTTTCTACCGTTTCACAGGGGCTGAAGTTAAGTGGAAAAGACTTATTTAGGCTTGGGATGTAAACCTCATCATTTTAAAACTTGAATTTACAAAGTGTGTATGTGGCTTTATTTTGAAATGTACATGATCATCCAAAGGCATTTGTAAATTTGGAGGGGGAAGGTATTCAGCACTTCTAGAAGATGATAGAAATGAGGTAGACAGTGAACTCCAACAAAGCAAAGACCATTTTTATTTTGTTTTTCGTATACTCTTCGCCTACTTTGTAGAGCCTGGCATGTGGCAGGACATTAATAAAACCTTAGTTGAACTGAACTGGATTGAATCCTCAGAAACCATAGACTCTATGCAATACTCTATCACATAACGTCAGCAAGGAAACATACCTTTATTCAATTCAACCAAGCTTCATTAAACACCTACTATTTTTACATCACCCTGCTGGGGGATTTTGAACCAACTGGACTACTTTCAAGAAACTTACATGCTACTGGAGAGCATGAAATCTACACAGTTAACAATACAAGGCAGAGGAAAAAGGAAAGGGTGGGTCAAAGTCTTCTAGGAAATCCAAGGAGGAAGAAAATGCTTTCAGAAGGGGGGTGAGAGGACCAGAGAAGGTTTTAAAAATCGCTTCATTTAGCCAGGTGAGTTAACTCTGAGCATGTCACTTCTATATGTAAGAAATTGGGTTAGATGACCCTTAGGCTGTCCATTGATTCTCATAGTCTATGAAAATAATCCACAGTAATGAGATGGCTTTTCAAGGGTGGCAGAAAGTTATCCTAGGTATTCCCCTCTCTTTGTATTCTCCTTAATACCTGCCTTTTCCTGTGTTTTTTCAGCAAGTTTCCACTAAGGGTTTAGACAACAGTTACTCTCGACGACTGGTGAGCAAGCAGGTAAGAAAGATAAAAAAGTCAATGGGCTGCGAAATTCATTCTTAATATCGCTGCAGTGACCTGGCACATGCCTATCATTGAGATTTCTGGGACTATATTCTCTTTGTTTAATAGAGGATTAAAATGAAAATATTTCCAAAAAATAGTGTTTCAATTTTTCTAATATAAAGTTTGTACTGCCTAAACAGTGGTATTGTTAGTTTTCATAAATAGCTTCCATTTTTGTAATTACATGTCCATTTATGATTACATCTGCTATTTATAGTTATGCTCATTAAATGGGGGGTTTAATGGAGAAAATATAGTATAATATTGCCATTGAATTGTCTTGCTGTTTTGCTCCATTATATTTATTTAATGTGTATGCAAAAGTGTATGTTGTGCTTACTGAACAGCTAAGATATACATAATGTGAGAATGGGTCTTATGACAGTAGTAGAAAAAAGATATTTGCTTTCTCTGGGGATCTTCTATAAAAAATGTAAGTTGGAGAGATCTTAGAATACAGTGGTAGCTATAATAGAAGTCTGGAAAGTATAAATTAAATAAGTAATTTAGCAATAGCTAGTTGGTTACCAGAAAGAAATATATTTTAAATGTCCATACAGAGAAATTCTATGTATGAAACACAATAAGCTCTTAGGTTTAAACTGTCCTCTAGTTGATGATAAGCCACTATCTTTGGGCAAAATGAATTATTCAGGTTTAGGCTATACAAGGCAACCCTTAGAAAATTAGATGTGTATTCTACCAAAAAAATCCCCCTATTTACTTGCCTGATGGCATGAAAAAAAATCTGAGCAATTTCAAAACGTTCCAAACTTGAGATGAGAGAGGAGTAGGATCCCTGAAGGAGTTTTACTCAGTGAGCTCAAAGATAACTCTTGAAAAGCAGCTACAAACAGGTTTTGGCATCCTAGCTGACCTCACAAAATAAACATTACCAATAGTTTGGTGCTGTTTAAATTAATGATAAAACACAACAAAGATAACAAAAACATATGATTATTGAAAGATGCTGAAAAATATTTTACAAAATTCAGTATTCATTTCTGTTTTTTAAAAACATGAAACTAAAATCATAGGCATGGAAGGGACCTTCTTTTATATGATCAAAAGTCCCAAACTGAAATCAAGAACCAGAATTGTTTGTGGAGAAAAACACTAGAAGTCTATTTAGTATAAATAGGAGTAAAGCAACAATACTCATTTTCCCTGTCATGTGACATAGTTCTAAATCTGCTGTAGTAATAAGATTAACAAGAAAAATAAAGTTATAAACTCTTAAGAGCCAAAACTATCACTATTTATAGATGACACAATGAGGTACTTAGAAAACCTAAGGAAATCAATGAAGAAACTAACAGAGACAATCAATAGCTACAGTGATATAACAGGATATAAAATAAACCCACAAATCATCAGCATTTCCACAGAGTACTAAAAAAAACCAGGATCAGACAAGAGAAATAACATTGAAAAAAACAACAAAATGTATACACTATCTGGGAGACACACATGATTTTTACAATTACATATAAATACAATTACAAATAGAAATAAAGGTAGATTTAAATAAAAATACCTCTACTGTTCATGGATGGGTCATTCCAATTTAACAGGATGAAAATACTACCTAAACTAATATAAATATTTCGTACCATGAAAGGCAGGATGGCATAGTAACTCTCAGTGAGCCATTTAACTTCTCAGTGCTCTAGGCAACTCTCTAAGATGATATTTTAGTAGGTACTGATCTGCACTTGCAGGGTTGGTTTCATCCTTTGAGAGTTCCTCACACCAATGAAATTACAGGTCAAATACCTAGTACATTCAGTACTATGCCAATCAGATTAGTTCATTGGCTACTGGGGAGGTGTGTGCTGGTGGATAGCTTGAATTCAGGAATTCTGAGGTGCAATGAGTTAAGCTGATTGAGTGTTTGCACTAAGTCTGAGACCAATACAATGAGCCCTTGGGAGCAGGGTGGTAGGAGGGGTATATGCACGAGGCTACTTAAAGAGGGGCAGAAGCAGAGCACATCAAAGCTGCTATGACAATCAGTAGTGGGACTGTTCCTATGAGCAGTCAATGTACTTCTAACCTGAGTGACTTAAAGGAACCCAGTAAGGAATATGCTCATAGAAGTAATAGATGAAAATTTTGTTCAAATACTAAAATTCAGTGGGACAAAAACATCCCAGCACTACAACTGACTCCACCTCAATAAACTCCATTGGCTCCTTACTGGGCAACTGGGTGATAGAGTGGTGATACCTGCTCTCAAATCTGGGCTCAGATGCTTCCTAGCCCGTATGAAGTCACATCATCCTGGGCAAATCACTTCACCCTCTTTGCCTCAGTTTCCTCATTGGTAAAATGAGCTGGAGAAGGAAATGGCAAACCACTCCAGGATCTTTGCCAACAAAACCCCAAATGGGGTCACAGAGAGTCAGACACGACTCAAAAACTAACAAAAGACAACTGGTTCCTTATTACTATTGGGATCCAATAAAAAGTCCTCTGATTGGCATTTCAATCTCTTCATAATCTGGCCTCTCTCTTTTTCCAGTCTTCTTATACTTTACTCCTCTCTATGCACTTTAGGATGCAGCCACCCTGGTATTTCTTACCAAACAGAGGACTTTTGTACACTGGCTGTCCCTTCTCCTATACTCTCCTGACTCACTCCAAAGAGACCAAAGATAAAGGGAAAAGACCTATATTTACTAAAAATACCTATGGTAGCACTTTTTGTTGTAGCAGAGAATTGGAAACAAAATTGTGGCCTATCATTTAGGGAGTAAAGGAAAAAATTATAGTATGTAAAGGTAATAGGCTATTACTGAGCCATAAAAATGAAAGGATTTCAAAGAACCTTGGGAAGACTTGGATGAACTGATGCAGAGTTAAGTCAGCAGAACAAGGAAAACAATTTATACAAATACTGTAGCACTATTTAAAAAAACTGCTTAAATTCTTATCGATGTAATGCTCAAGTGTAATTTCAAAGGACCAGTGCTGAAAAGTGCTACCAACCTCCTAGAGAGACATGATACACTGGATGTGCCAAATGGATCAGAATTTTTGAATATGACCAATGTATGAATTTGTTTCTATTTGTTGTACTGGAGATTATTTTTTAATTTGGGAGGAAGTTTAAGGAGAAGGGGTCATTGATAAGGGTGCACCAAAATAGAAACTATAATAGAAAAGAAGGTCATTGAAGCATTCTTTAACAATGCACAGAAGACAAAAGAATGAAGTTCAGAGAGAGATACAGAAAATCAAGACATCTTTAAAACTAACATGTTAAATTTACTATATACTTCTTAAAAAACAAGTTGTATGAGATAGAGATTTACAGTTTCATATATAATTTTCTTGTACTGTTCTTTGTGTATGAGTATGTCTGTTTGTTGGTGCTTGTCAACAGTTCAGAATCATAAATATAAATGTATGCACATATATATATATATAATATACACACATCCAAACATGCACACACACACAGTCAGCCATCTATTGAGGGATTGATAGAGTCTAGAAACAATAAGGCATCCAGTTCTTGACTGATTTAACATCTGAAAATTTTTAGTTCTCTTTTCCTATAGAAAGAACGGGGAAGTCAGAACTTCCATCGCTCAGAAGCCTTTACAACATCCATTAAAGATCAGGGGCTTGTACAGCTTCTTCACACATATCTCACAACTTTTTTCAACAACACAACAACAAAAACTTGAAGGAACTTGGAAAAACAGTATTGGCCTGAGTCTGTCAATGTGGAAGATAGTAATTGTTGACAGTATGGGAGTGAATTAGAGGAGTTACTTACATCAGTCCGCAGGGTGTTATTCAGGGCACTTGAGCAACACTTTTCGTCTGAAACCAAGTGAGTTTTTGTCGACTAGAGCTTGCAATATGAAAGTGCCACTATAGACATTAGTTCTGTAATTAGCCACTTATACTACTGATTTCTCCCTCTGCCATCTGTCACTACGGAATATAGGCACTTTGCAAGAAAATTGTCGGGTATGTTTGTCTGAAGTGGGTCATGGAGCATTGAGAAACCCATCAGGATGCTCTTGATACTGTCTGACCAATCCACAAAGTAACAAGACATGAAATGCTCCATTATCCCAGTTTCAATGACATAGTAGGTAAGTTTCTTTCAAGAGTTCTGTCAATAGGATATGCAGAAGCCCATATGGACTGGACTCCATAAAATTCTCATGATTCACTATACCTATTAATTTAGATAACCTAAACTCCCCTGTACCTTATAGAATCTGTAATAGAGTGGGGGGAGTGGAACCAAACTGAGCCATTCTTAACGTAGACACCAGAGCAAAGGTCTTGATTTCTGTCTGCTTGTATGTCTAACCTCTCAACAGCTTTGCTTTAGTATCAACTCCAACCAACAGGATTAAGGTAAGATAGGAAAACACCACAAGCCCACTTTAATCAACAATCTTGCCCCTCTCTCTGATCATGTTACCAGTGCTCTAATATGACAACTGGTGCTTTGCCTCCTTTCATTTTTCCTGGCTATCCTTAATGCCTAGACAATTCTATTTCAACTCTTCCACCTCTTCACTTCCCTGGCTTCCATTAAGATGCAGCTCAAGGGCCCCCTCTTGCAGGGGTTTTTCTCTATCTCCCCAGCAGCTAGTGCTTCACCTGAAGATTACATACCCTCTACTTAGCAGATATCTAGGATGTGAAGAAATTGAGGGGACTGAGGGGATTAAAACAGCAAGGGGTAGAAGGAATTGAGTAAACAACACAGACTGTGTCTTGTGGCTCAATTCTGTAGCTAGCTCAGTTCCATTTCTATTCAGTTATAGATCCAGTGCAATTTCCATCATATGAAAAAACTTCATTTAACTGTGAGAACTGGGAGGAAACTTTATTGTGCTGTTTGAACCTAGCCCTTTAAACTGGACCACTTTTTTCGTGGGGTCCTTAACCAAGGATCTAGGGTATGCTGAGCAGGAACTCAGTCAGATCCAAAAACTGATGCAAGGAATTTTCTCACAGTTGTACATTTCAAGCAACCCACATGTCTTATCTGAAAACTGGCCCCACACTGATCAATCAGTGATTGTTTTCATGTT
The DNA here is from genome assembly GCA_023548195.1 of Bettongia penicillata ogilbyi. NCBI lineage: Eukaryota > Metazoa > Chordata > Mammalia > Diprotodontia > Potoroidae > Bettongia > Bettongia penicillata. The sequence goes on from JAJHZJ010000098.1 coordinate 374,986, forward strand.
CCTTTGATTGTTTACAGACATTTGGGGGGAATGGGACACTGGCTTTTCTGAATTCAGGGAACTACATCTGTTTGCCCAACCAACTTGGAAAGTCCCTAATCTTTCATTCATTTAGAAATTAAACTACCTAATGTCTTGTTATTTCCTTTTAATTAATTGGTCTTATTTTATTAATTGTTTTTGATGTATAAAAATTCAAGGTCCAGGCCTAAGTCGAGGAGGTCTGGTCCCACTTTGAAAGGCAAGTGGCTTGCATTAGTTAATAAAGTGAAATGCTTGGAAGTTGAAAATTTGGTTTCCTCAGTCATTTCATCTTTAACCCACCACTTGAGTGCCTATTTGTATAGTCTCCCCCATTAGAATGTAAGCACCTTAAGGGCAAGCATTGTCTTATTTTGTTTGTGTCCCAAATGCTAAGCATAGTGCCTGGCATACAATAAGTACTTCATAAGTGCTCTTGACTGCCTAACTAAAGAACCTAGTTCACAGGCAGAGATAGACACAGCCACCTTTACCTTAGCAACCCTTTGGAATGATGGCCCTCTCCCCTGCACATGGCTATTTATTTCCACAATTAATAAAAGGCATTCTGTTCTCACTGCCTTTGCATACAATGCCCTGGGCTCCAGACAAAATGATATGCACATTATTCCCGGAAAACATGTTGCCCTTTCCCACCTCTTATCCCTTGACATAGGCTGAATCCTCTTCACCTCATAATGCACTCCCCTCCATGCTTTCCATAGAAATAAATATTGATTCCTTAAGAACAAGCTCATTTCCCTCCTCCAAGAAAGTTTAAGCACTCAGTCCCAAAGTTCACCCTCCTTTGCAGTATAGTTCCTCACATGTAGTAGGTGCTTAATGTTTGTTGAACTCAATTTGCTGACTTGGATGTACCATTTATTGTCTATAGCATTCATTTATCAGATACTTTCTTATATTATTAATCAATAATTAATTCTGTTTTCATCAAGGTTTGTCTTCTCTCCCACACTACATTGTAAAGTTCTTATACTTTCTTTATATTCCCATAGAGTTCCTTGTACAGAGCTTATGCTCAGTAAGCATTGATTAAGTGGATGGGAGATTCAAAATTTAAATGGCTGCCACAGACCTGAATAACTGATAAATGAAATAGCTGTCCCCTGAATAACGAAAAAGTGAATCTACACCATTTCATTATTTTGCAGCTTTAAAAAATATATATCTTGACAATGGTTTCTTCTGAGGTAAGAAAAGTTCTTATCTAATCTAGGGTTTAAGTCTCATCTATGGTGAATGCCTCTTCTGAACTGAGCATTGTAAACCTTTCCAGCTCCATGAAGGGGAATAAATTATGCCCTCCACCATTCATCTTTGTCAGTAGTGCATAAGCAGCAATTCTTTTACAGCTAATATTAACCTATAATTTTTTAACATTGGAAAATAGACAAGAATCTTAAAATTAACATGTATCAAAGCTACATCTAAACATTTTAAATATAGAATATCCCTGAAAGACAACCAAATGAGAAACCAATGAGAAATGAGAAAGAAGCCATCCAATTCAAAAATCTAAATTTTTCATTTTGTAAAACATGTTCCATTCAGCCATCCCTTGACCTCCATCATTAAACTGATGTGCAAAATTTAACCAGAAAATATCATCACCAACTTCTAGTTGACAAGGCTGAATATTTCTTCTAGCAACATTAAATACAGGAAAAATCCCTTTACAACTAACTCTAAGGACTGACAAATTGTTTGTTCTGTGGCAGTTTGCTTAAATTTGAGGAGGGAGGGGTCCTGAATTTTTTGTTATATTGAGTTTTCGCTGTAACAAAACCATCTACAAAGACTTGAAGAAATTATGTCTCACAAAAGGCAATTTGAAAATTGCAGGGAGCTCTAAGATCTGCTGAGAAATTCTGTACACTATGTCCTCCTCTCCTAAAAAAATAAAATGAAAATAACTGAATGGGTTTTCTCAAATTGAATTTAAAAAGAGTACATTAAGTCCAGAGCACAGTTCTTTTCTTCCCCAACTAAGTTTCAGCAGGTCTTTCTGATAGAAGCATTAATGTATGTGTACTCTAGCTAGATAATACCAGAAAACAATTACTACACAACTGTTTTGCTGCAATTAGTACTGCAAATTCAACAGAATTAAACATGAAAATGAGGTGACAGTAGACTCTAGATCAGAAGGAAGTTTATTTGGTCTCTTTCACAAAGACCTCCCTCAAAAAAAGTAGACTGTGTCCTGTTGAGAAGTAAAGACCAGTTATAAATGCCACATTCAACAATAAAGAACCTCTGTCTCGTTGGTTGTACTAAATATGCGTTGATGCCAGGTACAATCTATGATCGAAAAGCAAAATCCGCTGTTTTTATGACTCATACTGTTCTATAATAGCTCCCTGGGGCCTGGTTTGGAAGACATTTACTTAATGGTGCAAACAGCATGGCAACTGACAATGGAACAATACAGAAATTCTTTGTCAGAAACCTAGACTGTCTCATAATATGACAAGTAGTAAACAAAAAAGGTGGGATCACAGCTGGGTGATTCAGTGCATTAGCCTTTCACCCTGTGAATTAACGCATCAGTACAGCTTCCGGGATATGCAAATTGCACCATATGCTTAGTGTTTTAACAGCAAAATATTTGGCCACTAGAAAGGGTGACTTAGAATATTATGGAAATCATTTTAGTTCCAAATGAATGTCTCACTAAAAGGTAGACAGAGAAGCTCTTGTGTATGAATACTGCCCCTACTCTAAATTTTCTGTTTTCTTGGAACTTTCTAGTTTTGATAACTTTCTTCTTGGTGGCCATCCTTCTCAGATAATAATCTGAACCAAAACTTAACTTGTACAAGTCCCTTAAGAACAGGCACATCTGGAAGGAGATATAGCCATCCTTAGCCTCTTTGGTCCATTCATATAGTGACTGGCATGGGAAAATATATAATTCAATATCTCTTCCCTGTGAAGGCTCTGAAGACTTCCCTCCTTGCTTCTCTTCATCTTGCCCAGTTTGCAGGTCATTTAATTGCTTTTCCAGCACTCTGACAATCTCTTCCTCCCGTATCTTCTTGAACCCACCTCCTCTGCTTTCCCTCTTATTTTCCAATGCTTACCAGTTACACCAGGAAAACTCCTTCCCTTTCTCTCTTTTCATTCCATTTGCAGTCATAAAATAACCTAATCATAGCTGCTAAGCATGAATAGTGCTAGCCATAGACCTGCGTCAAATAAATCAATCAGCAAGAGTTTATTAGGTGCTAGGTACTGCGGAAGCAAAGAACAAAACTTGTTCAAGGTCACACAGCCAGTCAGTGACAGAACTGGAACTAGACTCAGGTCTTCTGGCTCCCTTTTCACTGATCTTTTTACCATACCAAATCACACACACACACACACACACACACACACACACACGCGCGCGCACGCACGTGTGTGTGTGTGTGTATATATATATATATAAATATGTGTATGTATATATATTAAAAAAACAAGGACTATCAGCTTCAAAAGCTTTCAAAAGTATCTCAAATGACTCTTCAAAATTTTCTACAAAAATCTCCATTCACCTCATCTTTTTCTAATTATACCTATTTTAATTGCCCTACTGAGGGCAATTAAAAACATTCTCTTTTGTTTTGCAGTTTTTTTTTTGTCTGGACTTATAATTTCTATGATGCAGGGAAATCCTACTATCAATGCAGATAAGCATTTTTCCCCTGCAACTTAGAGTCTTATAGAATTGCTTGGGGGTAATCTGATGTTAAGTGAATTTCCAGCAGTCACAAAGTCAGTATATGGCAGGGCCAGGACCCAGACCTTGGCCATCTAGACTTTGAGAGATGGCATGGTGTAATGGATAGAGAGATAACCTCAATCACTTCTGTTTTAATTCCTGGTATTGTAGCACTAGCGTCTTCTATGATCTGTCACTGTGTATGTATAATATTACAGCAATAATAGGAGCTAAGTACTGTGAATCCATTTAGGACCTTACATTTAGGAACCTACTCATCATATATAACAATGTCTCTATAGAAAAATATATCATCCCAAGTTCCAAATACCTAACTTAACAAACAACCTTTTGGAATGGAACATATTAATTGAGGGCTTTCAATAAATGAAATTCATAGAGAAGAATTCTAATCTAGTTCTTGCAATCAGTAAATGCCACACATTATTTGTTAGCATTAACATTTTAGCTTCTGCCAAACTTCACAAAGCTCTTCCTTTTTCAGTCTTCATTTTAGGAGAAAAAAATCTGGGAGGGAAATACTTCTACTTCTCCATAAAAATCTTGCTCCAAAAAAGGGAACATGATGAACACATTTAGAGTTTACACTACAAAAAAGAAGAATGCTATTTTTCCCCATTTGGCAGATGTTTAGGTCTATTTGGCTGTATCTATGGTATAGACAAACTATCTGGGGGATTGACTGACATTTTCCGTTTTCATCTGGATGCTCTGGCATCATTTAGCCACAGCCTTGGTGGTGACCTTGAATTTAATAAGGAATGATGCTGTAAAGCAGAGTCTTTCAGTACGTTATTCAATGTGTTCACGCTTTGTTCATATTAAATCTCTGAAAAGGCAAGATAAATGATAATGTTTATGCAGAAGAAATCTTCCCAGGAGAGAAAAAAAATGACACTTGGCAACACAGACCAGACACAAACAGTGTCAGAATGATAAGGGTAGCATGGTACTGCCAAGTTACATAGGCTGGGAATTCCTACTACAGGCTAGTCTTCAAGCAGAAGATTGTGCCAGAAGAATACTTTACATTTCCAAAATGCCATGTTATTCCTAGTGTATTCAGAACTGGAGTATTGGGCAGAGACTCTTTTAAGAATTCGTAGGATAAGAAGTCAATCTCATCGATTCAATGTACTTACACATTCCGATTCTTTCTTTCTAATTCTAGGACATAAAAGTTCACTTACAGCAAGGCCTAGTAATAATATACAACATGTAATGAATAATTACTAAGTGCCTACTATGTACCAAGCACTATGCTAGGTGTAGGAGATGCAAAGACAAAAAATGGACCTTCGATTCTATCAGAAGAAATGACATGTATCAATAAAAGTAAATAAAGAGGAAATATGTGAGAAATGTACTGTTAAATATATGCACATATATATGTGTGAATATATACATATAGATAGATACATATATACATACATATATAATATATATATATATACATATATATAAACTTGAGCTGAGTCTCGAAGGAAGGGATTCTACAAGGGAGAGAAGAGGAGGAAGTTCGTGGCAAGCACTGAGAACAGCTAATAGAAAGGCAGAGATGGGACATGGGGATCAGCAAGAATGCCAGTCTGACCAAACTCTAGACTAGGAGAAAGGAAGGTTCCTTTACAATAAGGCTACATAAGGGTCCAGGTTGGGAAAGACTTTAAAAGTGAACTGAGACCTGTATATTTGATCCTGGAAGTAACAGGAAACCAATGGAGTTTATTGTGTAGAGAAATAAAATGGTCAGAACTACATTTAAGGAAAACCACTTTGGTAGGTATGTGGAAGATAAATTAGAGTGGGGAGAGACTTGAGAAAAACCAATGAGATAAGTGCAAGAATTCCTTGTGAGAAGAAAGAAAAGGACAAATTCAAGAGATGTTGGGCTGGTAATAACAAACAATATTTAGCAACTGATTAGGTATATGGGGTGAGAGAAAGTGAGGCACCAAAGTTAAGAACCTGGGAAACTAGAAGAATGGTGGTAAAATATGGAAAATCAGAAGATTGGATGGCAGGGGGAGAGAAGAAATATAATGAATTTAAGATGTTTCTAGGACTTTTGATTTGAAATGTGAAACAGACAAGTTGGTGATACGGAGCTCAGGAGATTAACTGGGGATAGATATATAGACCTGGGAGTCATCTGCAGAGAGATGATAATTAAACCCATGAGAGATTTTAGAGAGAAGAAAAGAGGGCCCAGGACAAAGTACTGGGCAGTGCGATGCAGATTATGGGACAACAAAGGAACATGAGGGGTATTCAGATGAGTAAAGAGAGTACCAAGAGAAAGTAATATCAGAGAAGAGAGAGTAGTCAGGAGGAAAAGGTGGTAAATGGTATCAAATGTTACAAAGAGCTCAAGAAAGATGTTGACTGAGAAAATACTACCAAATGTAGAAGACAGACCATTTACTGAACAGAAGCACAAAGGGAAATCCAACAGTTTGCTACTTACTACCTGTGTGACCTTGGGCAATCATTTCACCTCTCTAGGACTCAGTTTCCTTACCAGAATTACCCTAGAGTACTTGGAAGGTCCTCTTCGGCTATAAGTTTATAAACTTGTGATCTAAATCTTACACTTGGAGCTGAGATTTTGGTCGTAATTATCAGTTCATGCTTCACATGGCAGGATGGCATATTGGAAAGGGCAGTGGGTTAGGAGTAAGAAAATATGATTCTTTATTTCACCTGCTTCTGGGTTTGGGGCAAATTATATTCTCCCTAGCATTACCCTTGCCATCTATAAAACTGAGATACTAGTCCCCATCCTACCTACCTCTCAGAGTTACCAAGATAATATAAGGTAATATTAATGAAATAATGCTGAAAAGTACAAAAGCAAAGATCCAAATGTACAAAAATGTTTATAGAAACTCTTGTAGTGGCAAATAACTGGAAACTAAGGGATATCTATTAAATGGGGAATGACTAAACAAATGATGGCATATGTATGTAATGGAATACTACTGTGTATATTGGTTGTATATTGTATATACTGGATATTGTACTATAAGAAAATATGAAATGGACAATTTCAAAGAAACCTGAGAAGACTTATACAAACTGAGGCAAGGTAAAGTTAGGAAAACCAGAAGAACAATTTCTATAATACCAACAATGGCATAAAGATAAACAATTTTGAAAGACTTTAGAACTTTAAGCAATGTAAAGACCACCTACAATTCCAGAGGACCAATGATGTTACTCACTGACAGAGAGGTAATAGATTTAGGATGAAGAACATTATATACCTTTTCAGACATGGCCAAGGTAACTGGTTATTTTTGATTATGCATAATTGTTACAAAGGGGTTTCCCCCCAATTCAGCAGAGGAGCAGGATAGAGAGAGAAAATAAATGCTTGTTAATTTAAAAAAAGAGTTATATTCATTTTTTAAAAACCAGAAAAGAGGCAAAGAAAGATGATCTCAGAGACTGGTTGGTATTTTGTGCTATTGTGTTTGATTTTAAAGAATAAAGAAAAGGAGAGAGAAAAGTAAATACACTAGGGAAGGAATGTGGAAAAAAGGGAACAACTTTTTTATAATTGAGGTACATCAGAAAGTGAATTTACAAATATAAAGAGATGGATTAAAAAAGGCATGTCATAAATCTCACTCCTATCTGAATGGGAAGATGGAAGGTTGAAAACACATACACATATACAATAATACATAAAGAGTCTAGTATAGAGACACATTGAAATCAACAAGGAAGCAGTGGGAATCTGGAGAGGGAGAAGGGTCATTTAATAGAAGTTGAAATGAGGAGAGAATAGTCACATGCAAAATAAATTTGTACTATAGAGAACAGATTACAAGAGGGAATAAAATAGAAGAAAAAGGGGAATAAAAGAGAAAGCAGCATGCAAATGCAAAGTATGATTCTGATTCAAGGCCATATTGTATCCATCTAGCTAGCACATAACTACCAAGCTTAGAACCTAACAGAACAAAGGTGAAGGTCAATAATATGTCATACATTTGAGCAAGGACTATAATGTAAGGACATCAGTGTGAGGCACTGCCTTCTAACAGCTTTGATATTGCAGATTTCTAAATGCAGAAATGAGTAGTGACAGATAATTGGGATGATGACATGAAACTAAAAGGAATGAAGTCTTAATCTCTTTTTATTACTAAAAAGTGAGGTAATATGACCAAATGTATAATGCTTCAGATCCAGGAAGATCTGGGTTCAAGTTCAACTTCCAACACATAATTACTATAGGACTTAATTTGAACAAGTCACCTAACCTCTCAGATCTCTAAGCAACTCCAAGACTTGAAGTTACAGGGTAGGTGCCTACCTATATTGGAAAAGAGATTTATCCATATTCAAGAAATCACAGGCTCAGTCTTTATCTCTAATTACTAAAAATTTCAAGAAGCACCACCGATTACCTTACTATCTTCATAAAACCCTAAAAACATTTTAAAGGCCCTTTTTTCCTACCACTAACTTTCCTTTAACACACTATTTTTCATTAACTTGAAATTTCCAAGTCAGAAGTTAAACCTAAAGGATGTATATAAAATCACAGACCCACAAAACCACATCACTAAGTACATAAGCAAAGAGCTTAAAGAAATGGTTCAGCAACACACACATATATAGACAGAGAATACAGGTTGAGTGGAATCAGAAGATATGATATCCATAAAAAAACATAAAATAAAAATTAAAGGGTGAGGGAGGAAAATACTGGGAGGAAAAAGGGAGAAATGGAATGAGGCAGGCTATCACTTATAAAAGAGGTAAGAAAAATCTTGTTCTATGGAGGAGAAAAGGGAGGAGGTGAGAGAGGAAAAGTGAAGCTTATTCTCTTCACATATGGCTCAAGAAGGGAATAACATGCTCACTCAGTTTGGTATGAAAATACATCTTACACTACAGGAAAGTAGGGGAGGAGGGGAGAAGTGGGCTGAGGGGGATGATAGAAGGGAGGGCAAATGGGAGAAGGAAGTAACTAAAAGTAAACATTTTTGGGAAGAGACAAGGTCAAATGAGAGAATAGAAAAAAAATGGGGGGACAGGGTAGGATAGAGGGCAATATAGTTAGTCTTACACAACATGATTATTATGGAAGTCTTTTTGCAAGATGACACATATATAGCCTATATTGAATTGCTTGCCTTCTCGGTGGAGATGGGTAGGGAGGGAGAGAAGTTGGAATTCAAAGTATTAGAAATGAATGTTGAGAATTATTATCGCATATAACTGGGAAATAAGAAACACAGGTAATGGGGTATAGAAATTTATCTTGCCCTACAAGAAAAGAGAAAAGATGGGGATAAGGAAAGGGTGGGGTGTGATAGAAGGGAGGGTACATTGAGGGAAAGGGTAATCAGAATGCAAGGTATTATGGGTGGGGGGAGGGGAGAGATGGGGAGAAAAACTGGAACTCAAAATTTCGTGGAAATGAAGTCAAAATCTAAAAATAAATAAATACAATTAAAAAAAATGGTTCAGCAGAAAGTAAGGGCATAGACATAATTTTCCATTTTAGGTGAATTTTCCATTTCTGTATCCAGTATAAACCACTGACACAATTAGCCTCTAATTATACAAGGTACCATTTTCTAATTATTTTTATTGTACCATTTAACACCTTTTTCTATTAGTAGATGTTGGTTTTGTTGTTTATCCATTTTCAAAGAGGACCAATGACATCACAGGGTGATATCTTGACTTTTGAGTGAACTGGATTTAAGTGAGGCAGAGTTGCACAAAGTCATCATCCTCATTCTTCCAGAGTCCTCAAAGTCCAGCTGCAAGACAAAAGGCAAGATGATGGCCTAGGATGCAGTGGATGACCTTGGAGTCTTTGATGTCTGACCATGGAATATTACACATACTGTCAAATTTCTCAAGTGTTAGTTTTATTAAGTAGCTCTCTCCTCTATTTTTATTTGGCATAAGAGATGGTGTGTTAGACAGAAAGGAGGGAAGGGGTACATTCAGAAATGAAGATGATGGAAAACAAAAACTATCCATACCTTTCCAAAAAGTCGATAAAATACCATTATGATCATGGTGGCTTTTACATTTAGATACAGTCTCTACATCTAGGTTTTAAGCTCCCTGTGGACAAGAAATGTGCTCTTTTACTCCAAGTCCGGAACACTTTGTACTGTAACCAACCCATGTCAGTCCACTGGTTCCCTTTGAGTGCAACAACATCTAGCACAGTGTCTAGTAGAGAGTGGGTACTCAAGATGTGTTTGGAGAATGAAACTGACAGAACTGAATCTAGGGTAACAATGGCAAAAGCAGGAGTAGAATAGAATTCTGACCCTTCTTCTGAAAGAAGGCTGCCTCAGGAGCTTTCCATCACTGTAAGTTCTCAGGAAAATGCTAAGAACTTTAGTGCCAGGCCTATTCCCATGGTTTCACACCAATTATTATAGTAGAGTAGAGCCTTATTTAAATGCTGTCCTGGGGGTCCATACCAGGAACCACATTTCAAGTAGAATATCATTCTAACAAAGTCTTTCAGATATTTGTAGTAACAATATTAGACTATTAGAGTTGAAAGGTACCACAATGCTCATGTAGTACAATCTCTCCATTGTACACAATGAAAAAGTAAGGTACAGAGAAGGAACTCTCTTGGCAGGAGTAGAAGACAGGAGACAAATATCTACCAATTCGATGCCACAGGGGCTCTCAGGCGTTCTAAAGATATCGACAAATGCTCTAATAATAGCAGCTGCTGTTTCTAGAGCATAAAGTGATTTGGAGGTAACTATCTCATTTGACCTTCACTACAATCTGTTAGATACTACTGCAGGTATTGTTCTCTCCATTTTTACAAATGAAGAAATGAAGCAATGAACTATTCTATGGTCACACAGCTGGTAGGTTCCACAGGTGGAATTCAAACCTTGGTTCCTTCTTACTTTAGCACTCTTTAAATGCTAGCACTCTTCCCATAGACAGTACATTTTCCCTAATGGCAAAACAGGGATCACTATTATTTTGTCAAATCGATGACTTGTAACCATTGTAATGTCTGCATGAGCCACTTATTCTTGGTGAAGCTTGGAAGTAGAACCTCTTGAGGTCAGGTTGACCCCAAATGGAATTTTTTAAAAGGCTACATCTTCAGAACATTTTTACATAGTTCCCAAATGATTTGTTGCTTCAATTTTCATGGATTTCCAGACTAAAATAGCCCAAGATCATGAAATATATAAGTTACTGCCATGATTTTATTCAATCACTTTACTAATTGTTAACTCTATTAAAATACTAAAGAATCCATTCTTACTCCTCAGCTCACTTCTGATCAAATAAAGACAAGAGTTGAACATCGATTATCCCTCTGAAAACTTACCAACTAATGTCTAAAAACTGATAGGTGATCAACTATTGAAAAGTATCCTATAACTTTAATATGTTTTATAGAAAGCAAAATTGGTAGCATTAAAGTGTTTACTTGCTACTGGGAAAGTATTTTGCTTCTTGCTAAAAGAAAACAAATAACATTCTTAGGGTCTAAGGAGCCAACTTATTTTTAGTCATAATTTTCCACTGCTCTGTGAGCTTAAGTGCATCTCCCTTCACCAGAATGTAGTATGTTTAGATGACAAACATTCTTTGAGTACATATTTAAAAAGAAGTAAAGCAAACTAACACTGAAACTTGTGGTATGCAACATCCCCTTGAATAGAGGATAAAAATATCATTTTCTTCTAAAGGATCTAGCTTCATATGCAAATTTTATTCATGGTTACATATGTTCAAAAACCTGCACGATCAAGAATTTCTTGCCTTTCTTGTGCCTTCATTTAACTATTGACTGATTACCTTTAGAGAACCTCAATGGGGCAATAAAGATACACACGTTAGGAGCACAGCTTGGAATCAGAAAATATTAGAATGGAAAGTCACCACAAAGGTCGTATAATCCTATCCCTTTGTTGAACACATGAAGAAAGCAAGATTTAGAGAGGGCCAAGTGATTTCCTAAATCAGAGTGCTAATACCAGAGGCAAAGGTACAGGTGATAGAATGTAGGGAAATCTCAAAAAAGTTAAGTGTTCTGCCCTTCTCCCCATCCTGTTAGTGGGAATAGTAGAATCTTAACTATCAGAAAGGCCACTGGAAAGCTGTCATATATCACCCTCAATGCTACCACCACAGTAAACTGATATAATGACATCTTCTTAATATCAGTGCTAAATAGCTCTTCCTCCCTTTTTTGGCAACTTCAATGAATGACCAGGAGAAGAAAAATCTCAAATTCCCAAATGTGAGACCCTTTTGGGATATATAGCTATTCCTATAAGACTCTTGCTTCTGAGCCACTTAATAACCCTTCTTCTCTACCAAAAGCCAACCAGCATTCATGAAGTATTTGCCATGTGCTAGGCACTGTGTTAAATACTAGGGTTACAAAGAGAGGCAAAAATCATCTCTGCTCTCAAAAACAAAACTACACTTCCTATTCAATTTAACCACCTCCCTCTAATGTTTTAAAATCTTTTCAAGGGATAGTCACAGAACTGAAGTGGTTCTTACAGCTGAAAGGATGTGACTCTATTCCAGAAGACAAAGCTTTTTGGGGTGGGAATAGTTACTGTGCTTTAAATTTCCTTGATATGAGAAAATACAGAGCCAAGGATTCTTTGTACCACTTTAACAGAGGCTTTCTGGCTGCTGCAATTCAGGGCTTTCCTTAGGACAGGGTAGAATACCTAGGCGGTTTGATTGACAGGGTATCAAAAAAATATCACCCTCATCCCTCTTCAAGATATCTCTTTTCCTAGTCCTTTCATAGTCCCTGAAATGCCTGGACAACATTAGAGTAGTGAGCACATAAAGAGGAGAAGAGAGGCAATTAAAGGAGGTCACGAGAACTAGGCACAAACCACCTACTTCACCATTTCATTCAGGGCCATTCCAGAGCTATGGAAGAGAGAAGATGCCAGGTTTAAAGTATGCTGATGATACTTTAACGTGGTTGGCAGAATCTTATGGGTATGTGACTGCATAGACTACGTGTCCTTAGAGCATCTGAGAGACTGAGAGAAACTGAACTCCAGGGTAAATTTAGATCATGCCCTATGGTTAAGCAAAAATAACTGGTGAGCGGGATATTTCCTGGCAGTTAATAACAGGATACAAGAATGCAGGTCCTTGACCCAGCTGGTCATTAGCTGTCAGGAAGCAGCTTATCTGGTCAACTTTGTCACTCTTTAAAAATGAGAAAATAGTAAATGAAAAAAGATATAGCTGTGATCTTGTCAAACTGTTTCTCTTAATCATCACAGAACATTTGCACCTAATACAAGCATTTTCATAGCAAAGAAACAAGTGCACTGCTATTCTTTAACTTGGAATTTTTAATCAAGCGAGTGGCTATTTAGGCTCTATTTACACCAAGCAAAGCCAAATGGAGAGTTGAGGCAACTGTCCAAATAATTTATGAAAAAAAAGTCCAACCACCTGTCATTTGAATTGCTTCCATTGGTCTATGTCTATGCAGTCTTTGTTCACTGGACAACTGCCCAAGTTTTGGCTTTTGCCTCAGAATATAACCTCAATGGTGAAACTCAGGAGCTCAAGATCATGGTTTCTAGAACTTAATCTTTTTCTTTGTAACACTGCTAGGTCTCAATGGTGAAACCAGCAACTTGTGTTATATATTACATTCAACCTCTGGGAACAACGGAAGACAAGTGAGCATCTCATGATTTTCCCATGTAAGTTTCATACTTTTTTTAAGCAAACAACCTAATAATTTCCAGATGAAAGAAACACTGTGATATAATGACCTTATCAGTTAGTCAAGACACCAAGGTTCAAAGGCCTGGCCCCGTGGGGAGCCTGAGGTAAATAGCTCTGGCTATCTGAATATCCATTTTAATTCAATTCACCAGAGAGATGCATACTGTACACCAACTAAGTGAAAAAGGCAATGAATCGGACCTAAAAGGTTTTCTCATCGAACCTCACACCCACTGTAGGAATTCCTTCCGTGGCATCCTTGACAGATGCTCATCTAACCTCTGCTTGAATAAAACTCTGGAGCAGCGCTTTTTGAACCTTTCCATATCATGGGCTCCTTTGGCAATCTGGTGAAGCCTATGGACTCCTCTGAATTGTGTTTTTAAATGAAAATAAAATGCAAGGATTACAAAGGAACCCAAATATATTAAAATATAGTTATCACAATATTAAAACAAATCATGAACTCCAGGTTAAGCTTAAGCCCTCAATCAGTGATTGGGAACACACTACCTAATGAAGAAGCCCTATAGGATGGTTCTAGTTGTCAGTGTTTTATGTATCAAACCAAAATCAACTGCATCATGTTATGTTACCATTTATTGCTTTAAGTTTTTCTTTCAGTGTAGGATTGTGGATCTTGTGTGTGTTAAGCATTTCTTTGTTGTGGAGGAAATATAAAGCTGTCCTATACCTGATGTTGTACACCTGAGTTGTACACCAAGTATCTTTGTACTCTCTACTTTTGGGAGACCTTAGACATCAGCCAAAACCTAATTTTAAATAATTCTTCCCCAGGGCTCAGGGTTGGGGCATAAAGAGAACCAGGAAAAGAACTGAAAGGTATCCCTGAGTGGAAAGGGAATGAAGACAGTACTCCAGTCCTTTGGGCCCAATAATGATTGACTATTGTTACTCTGAGAAAGAATTTCCTCTAGTTAGAATCATTTGTATTCAGCAAAACAAAAGAAGCTACCATAATGATCTCATAGCAATAAAGTACCTAAGAAAGGTTCATGAAGAAATCATTTGCATTTAGCTAATACTTACACTGACTTCTAGAGATGAAGGAGATATAAAAACTATAGAGGGGGAAGTCTACAAATGTTGATTAATGTCATACTTCGGGATTGTGAAATTACTTCCTGTACTAGATATGATATTGTAACACAACAGACTTATTCTTCATCTATTTTTCCCTTTGCAATTGAATAGTGGTAAAAACATGGCAGTCCTTGCCCCCAAATGTGTAATCCTATTCTACTTGCCAACATTAACTTGTATTTCATAACCTTAATCAAAACAATGAATGGTTACTAAGTCTGTGCCAAAATAAGTCAAAATTGCATCACATAGAGAATTTTGCTTTCTAATACATTATAGATATCATACCATAATAATCTTTCCTTTCATACAACTTTACAAAGCTCTTCCATGTACATTATCCTATTTGATCCTCACTAAAATTTCGTGATGTAGGTAGAATAAGTATTATTGTCTCTATTTTTTGACCAATAAGGAAACAGAAATTAAGAGTCTTTCCTATGGTCACATAATAAGTGGTAGAGAGGTGATAAGAGGTAGAGAGTGGTAGAGAGGTGTCTATCTTCTGACACCTGGTTCAATATACTTCTCAACATTTTTCTGCCTACTACAAATAGAAAAAGTGAAAAGACTAAAACAATTTGAAAAAACATAAAAAGCTACGAAAGCAAGATTATGTGTCTAAAGAATACCGTCACTTCTAAAAAATTTCTAGTCTGCACACACACGCACAAAAAATGACCCATGAATAAATGGCAAAGAGCATGTGTAGTTCTTGTAGTAACTAATTTTGCCAACTACCACACATTTTCACACTCTGTCTCTCTTCTAAGAGGATTTAACAGAGAGTGAGTTATGACTTGTCTCTTAATTATTCTACTCTGGAAACGCAGGAGTTGGGTATCAGTAGGCTTACACACACACTGCTGGTTTTAACATGACTTTTCACATTGGGCAGAAATACAAATAGCTTTTTGATAGGATAAAAGGATTTGTTAGGTAGTTTTAGTTACAGTTCTGCAGTACAACTGGACTGACCTGGAATATTAGAGCAGCTTTTGGCTCAGGGCTTAGAGGGGAGCAAATACTTTGGGAAAGGGAAGTAGTGTCAAATTGTGACCAAAAAGAAACATGGTCACTGGAGGCCAATATGATAGATGCAAGGGTGCAAGGATGGATGATTTGAACCTTTCTAATTTATGCATGTGCAACCCTTTATTGCAGGAAGAAATTTGTGGGTTGTTGTCATTGCTCTTAGTATTAGATTTCAAAAGATGGCTTCCTTCATACATATTTTGAGGGCTAAGTAGATAGATGGGTAAATGGATAAAAGATTAATTCCACATAGAAAATGGGTACTTATTCTTTAATGCAAATTTAAGTACAGGATACACTCTGATTTCCCAAGCATAACTCAAAGATGGTCAGCCCCTCTGTCAGCAGTCATTTCTTTTGGTGCAGCCATCAACTTGGAGCTAAGAATGGATGAGCAAACTGGTGGCAAAGACTAAGGGAGTTCAACTATCAGGTTTCATCAGTTTCGTTTGTTGGCAATTCAAATGTACTTGATCCAACGTTCACTCATAGCAAA
This sequence comes from Bettongia penicillata ogilbyi, assembly GCA_023548195.1. Classification (NCBI taxonomy): domain Eukaryota; kingdom Metazoa; phylum Chordata; class Mammalia; order Diprotodontia; family Potoroidae; genus Bettongia; species Bettongia penicillata. The sequence goes on from JAJHZJ010000098.1 coordinate 391,137, forward strand.
AAGCCACTAGAAAGTAAACAAAATTGGGTGGTGGAGACAAGATGGCAGAGTAGAAAGACTCACGTATGCTAGCTCCAAACCCAGAGCCCATATATTCCTGCAAGAAGAACTCCCCACAAAATCGGGATGACTGCAAGGAGCACAGAAACACAGTGGAAAAGATTTCCGTTCCAGAGAGCCCTGGAGAGTCGTCCCCAGGGTCCGTCATGCCCCGGAAAGTGGAGCTCACCCCTGCCCTGCCCTGGCCGGGTGGCCCCAGAGGAGCAGATCTGAGCAGGCTTCAGGGACGGAACCTCTGGCGACCGGGAAGGTCCCTCCGCCCACAGACACTACAGGTCAGTGAGAGAGACGTCTGAGCTGGCCGAGAGGGGAGCGGGGTGTCTCCGTGGCTCAGGCCCCCTCGGGAGGCAGCGGCAGAGGGAGTGGCAGAGGCAGCGGCAGCGGCAGAGGCAGCAGCAGCGGTGGCCAGGACTCACTGAGCAGACAGGATCTTCATTACTGAAGGTCTCTGCATAAACCACCTGAGGGAACTGAGCCTGGGAGGCGGCCCTGCCCCCACCCGCTCCATCACTGAAGGTCTCTGCATAAAGCCCCTGAGGGAACTGAGCCTGGGAGGCAGCCTTGCTCCCACCCCAGCACCAGAACTTAAGCTCACATTGAATAGAAGCCACGCCTGCCGTGGAAAGCCCATTTGAATCTCAGACACCAAGCAGTAGCTGGGCGGATCTAGGCAGGGGTGCAGAGGAATCTCAGAAGTCAAGTAACTGACTGGGAAAATGCCCAGAAAAAGGAAGGAAAATAAGACCATAGAGAGCTACTTTGATGGGGTGCAGATGTTCCCGCCTTTCAATTCTGATGACGAGGAAATATTCTTACCATCAGGGAAAGACATGGAGGTCGGGGCCTCTGTATCCCAGACACCCCAGGTGGATGTCCAGTGGGCTCAGGCCATGGAAGAGCTCAAAAAGGATTTTGAAAATCAAGTTAGACAGGTAGAGGAAAAACTGGGAAGAGAAATGAGAGAGATGCAAGAAAAGTATGAAAAACGGGTCAATACCTTGGTAAAGGAGACCCCAAAAAATGCTGAAGAAAATAACACCTTGAAAAACAGGCTCACTCAATTGGCAAAAGAGGTTCAAAAAGCCAGTGAGGAGAAGAATGCTTTCAAAAGCAGAATTAGCCAAATGGAAAAAGAGGCTCAAAAGCTCACTGAAGATAATAGTTCTCTCAAAATTAGAATGGAACAGATGGAGTCTAATGACTTTCTGAGAAACCAAAAATCACTAAACAAAACCAAAAGAATGAAAAAATGGGAGATAATGTGAAATATCTCATTGGAAAAACAACTGACCTGGAAAATAGATTCAGGAGAGACAATTTAAAAATTATGGGACTACCTGAAAGTATGAGCAAAAAAAGAGCCTAGATATCATCTTCCATGAAATTATCGAGGAAAACTGCCCTGATATTCTACAACCAGAGGGCAAAATAAGTATTGAAAGAATCCATCAATCGCCACCTGAAAGAGATCCAAAAAGAGAAACTCCTAGGAACATTGTGGCCAAATTCCAGAATTCCCAGGTCAAGGAGAAAATCTTGCAAGCAGCTAGAAAGAAACAATTCCAGTACTGTGGAAATACAATCAGGATAACTCAAGATCTAGCAGCTTCTACATTAAGGGATCGAAGGGCATGGAATAGGATATTCCAGAAGTCAAAGGAACTAGGACTCAAACCAAGAATCACCTACCCAGCAAAACTGAGTATAATACTTCAGGGGAAAATATGGTTTTTCAATGAAACAGAGGACTTTCAAGTATTCTTGATGAAAAGACCAGAGCTAAAAAGAAAATTTGACTTTCAAACACAAGAATGAGAAGAAGCATGAAAAAGTAAACAGCAAAGAGAAGTTATAAGGGACTTACCAAAAGTGAACTGTTTACATTCCTACATGGAAAGACAATATTTGTAACTCTTAAAATTTTTCAGTATCTGGGTAGTTGGTGGGATTATACACACACACATACACACACACATGTATACATGTGCACACACACATACACACATGCATGCACATACAGAGACAGAGAGCACAGAGTGAATTGAATAGGATGGGACCATATCTTAAAAGAAATTAAGGTAAATGATGAGAGAGAAATGTAGTGGGAAGAAAGAGGGTGAAATGGAATGGGGTAAATTATATCTCATTCAAGAGGCAAGCAGGAGACTTTTTAGTGGAGGGAAAAAGAGGAGAGCTGAGAAAAAAAAACAAGAAGGTTACCCTCATCACATTCAACTAAAGGAAGGAATAAAATACACACTCATTTTGGTATGAAAACCTATCTTACAATACAGGAAAGTGGGGGAGAAGGAGATAAGCAACGGGGGGTGGGGATGATGGTAGGGAGGGCAATGGGAGGAGGGAGCAATTTGAAGTCAACACTCGGGGAGGGACAGGATCAAAAGACAGAATAGAAACAATGGGGGCAGGATAGGATGGGGGGAAATACAGTTAGTCTTACACAAAACGACTATTATCGAAGTCATTTGCAAAACTACCCAGATAGGGCCTATATTGAATTGCCTGCCTTCCCAGAGGTAATGGGTGGGGAGGGAGGGATGGGGAGAAGTTGGAACTCAAAGTTTTAGGAACAACTGTTTAGTATTGTTGTTGCTACTAGGAAATAAGAAATACAGTTAATGGGGAATAGAAAGTCATCTGGCCCTACAGGACAAAAGAGAAGATAGGGACAAGAGAAGGGAGGGATGATAGAAGAGAGGGCAGATTGGTGATAGGGAAAATTAGAATGCTCGGTGTATTGAGGTGGGGGGAGGGGATAAATGGGGAGAAAATTTGGAACCCAAAATTTTGTGAAAATGAATGTAAAAAGTTAAATAAAAAATAAATAAATTAATAAATAAATACAAAAAAAAAAAGAAAGTAAACAAAATTTCCTTAAACTCTCAGGAACTTCACAGTATTTTAAATATCATTCCAAATCACAGCTCTGATAGTGCCCTCTCCTGCAAAAGTGTTGAGTGACTTCCCAGTGCTTATCAAATAAGGTACAAACTCCTAAACTTGACATTGGTAATGAAGGAGGTGACCTTACTAGGTAGCAAAGTTGAAACTAGTTGGCCCACTGGGTAGGGTGCTGGGCCTGGAATTGGGAAGATCAGAGTTCAAATTTGGTCTCAGACACTCGGCCTAGGTATGACACTGAACCTCTATCTGCCTCAGTTTCCTCATCTTCAAAATGGGGATAATAATAGCAACTACTTTCCAGGACTGTTGTGAAGATCAAATGAGATAATATTGGTAAAAAGCACTTAGCACAGTGCCTGGCACATAGTAGGTGTTGTATAAAGCAAAGCACTCTATATATTCTCAAGGACAGAGAATTTGGCTATTGAAAGTATATGTAAAGGAGAATAGAGGGTTGATGAAATTAAGTAGGGATACATTTGCAAGTTTGCCAATACATAATTTAATTCAAGAAGGCTTTGTGTATGTGCGTGGTAGAAGGAAGCATTTCAACTTCAAACAAAACAGGGTTAACTTCAAGTGATATTTCACATTTAGTGAGTGTAAGATAGAGGGGCAGGATGAGGGGGTAAATAGAGGAAAGAAAAATAATCATCAAAACTCTTGGATCACGGGAAGACACTAAAGGAAGAAGAATGACAAGCAATCAAACTCAATATCACAGTGTTTTTGATAAATCAGATAACATCCATTACGGGGAGAATTCCCTATCTACCTGGAAAGCTATCTGGTAGAAATTAGGTTTAGACTAATATGTTATCCCATCTACCACAATAAAAGCTCAAAGCAGATATACAACCTGCAAAATAAAGGTTACACATTTGAAAAAATAGAGGAGAACCAGATAAAATACCTTTTACAACTATGGCTAGGAGTAGAATTCTTGAGCAAACAAGAGATAAGGGCAAAATAAAAGTTGAAACATGTTTAGTATATTAAAGTATGAAAAAGTGGGATGAAAATTGTATCTGAAGTCATAAAACCTTTGTTCAAATTCCACTTGGGTCATTTACTGTCTGTGTGACAATGGCAAGTCATTTAACCACTTTGTGTCCCAGTGTCCTCATCTGTAAAATTAGGATGGCATATTAGATGGCCTCCTGCCCTGGGTAGAAACACAAATGATCTATGTTCCTTTGAGCTTATGAATAGTCTTTAACATACAAAATCAATGCCAATAGGCTAAGCAAAGAAGTTATTAATGGGGACGGGGCATCTTTGCATCAAATAGCATAATAGAAAAGCCTGTGATTCAGGAGCTAGAAGCTGACACAAACATGAGACCAAAAGCTGTTTCTTAATGGCTTGGAAGTCCAATGATAGAAATAAAGAGTTCTCACAACGAGAAAGCTGTAGTTGTCAAAATGGTTCGAGTATTCTGGAAAGCCCTTTGAAATTAAGCTAAAAAGAGTCTGAAATGCCAATATCCTTTACTCTAGAGATCCCTCTCCAGGGCTTATAACCCAAGAAGGTCAAAGACAAAGAGAAAGGACCTAGAGTCACCAAAATATTAATAGCAACACTTTTCATAGTAGCAAAGAATTGGAAACAAAATAGATGCCCACTGACTGAAGAATGGCTAAATGAGTGTGATACATGCATACAAAAGAATATTACTGTGCTATAAGAAGCAATATAAAGAATTCAGAGATGCATGGGAAGATTCAAATGAACTGATGCAAAATGAACTAAGTAGAACTAGGAGTCAATGCATATATACAAGAACTACAATAATGCAAAGAACAAAACAAATCAAACTGAACACTCTGTAATTATAATGATTTCAAAGAAGAGATGAAAACATGTACCTCTCTCCCCTTTGGAAGAGGTATGGGGCCATGAATGTAGAGCATTGTAAATTTTGTAAGACTTTGTTGATGTGTTGGTTACTTTTGCCGAACTCTATTTTTTCCTCTATCTTTTAAAATCTTCATTAAAATCACATGAGGAAAGAAGAGGAATATATTCAAAAAGCAAGGCAATTTAAAAAACAATATAGCTATCTTTGGTTTTTACAAAAAGAAAGAAAAATTGCTAAACACTCTATGTCACTTAATAAAATACCACATTACTAACTTGAGTTTTAAACCTGATAATACACAGAACAACAACAGATGCTTCATTTATGAGGGTGGGGAACCTAGAGCAGGCTTTCCATTTTGTTACCAGTCTGATCAACTCCTGACATTTCAGGAGAGAATTATCTATAACTTGGAAGAAGGAATATCTAAGCTAGTTTTGGAGAGAGCAGTTAAGGCTATGTAGAGATTATTGCTACATCTTACACAAAACTAAGCCCTCTAGGAGTCTTCTGCTAACACATGGAAACCCTGATTGGGCTTTTAATTAGTAAAATGTATATCAGAGTTTCTCTCTCCCTTCATTTCAGCACAGTCCAGGGCCCTGCAGGCAAGTTATTTGCCTGTCATTTTCAGAGCACTCTCTCTTTACCATCACCTCATTTTTAGCACCAGCCCTCTTCCTTTAAAATGCAACCAAGTCCCATTTTTTTATATGATTCTCTCCTGGTTCTTCTAATTATTAGTGCCAGCCTGACCAGACTACATTAACTACTTTGAAAAGCATTGTATTTGTGCTATATATATATATATATATGTGTATATATATATATATATATATATATATATATATATATATATATGCACTTCTTGTCTCCTTCATTAGAATCTAAGCTTGCTGCAAGAAAGGATTGTCTTTGTACTTGTGTGGGGCATATGTTAGGCACTTAATTAAGACTTGCTGACTGACTGATTAATTGAGCACAACCATACTCACTTTCCATGCTCAGGTTGCCTTCTAACACCTTCTAGTCAGAGAGAATGGAAGTTTGAGCAAGACTTTGGGAGGTCTCAAGCTGAGTCAGCAACGTGATGTGTTAACCAACATGCTAATTCAACACTAAGCTCCATTAGGAGAGGCACAGGGTGTAGGACTAGGGCAGCGATAATCCCAATGTCCTCTCCTCTTGTCAAACTCCATCTGGAATACTCTGTTCAGTTCTGGGTACCACACAGAAACAACAGCATTGATAAGCTGCAGAGCATCTAGAGGAGTGAGACCAAGACAATGAGTGACTTGGAGATGAAGCCACATAAGAATCAACTGAATTGGAATATTGAGACTGAAGAGAAGACTCAGGGGTAACGTGATAGTTAAGTATCTGATGGGTTCTTATGTGGAAAAAACAATTAACTCATTTTGCTTGACCCTAGAGGGAAGAAGTTAGAGTAAAGGGTGGAAGTCACAGAGAGGCAAATTTAGGAAAACTCTTCTAACAATGAAAGCTATTTAAAACCGGAATGAGTCACTGCAGTATAACATAGACACTCCTTCAGCCAAAATCTTGGAACCTTTGATACACACTAGATGATGATTTATCAGGGATGCATTCACTGTATGGGTTTTTGTGACATTCCTCTCTCCTGCTTCTCCTATTTGTCTCTCCACTCATTCTCAGTCTGCTTTCCTGGTTCATCATCCATATCATGCCCCCTAAATGTGGATGTTCCTCAAGGCTCTGTCCTGGGCCCTGTTCTTTTCTCTCTTTATTCTTTCACTTTGTTATCTCATAAGCTCCCATGTGTTTAACTATTATCTCTAGGTAGATGAATCCCAGTTCTGTACATCTAGATCTAGTCCTGAGCTCCAGCCTGTTATTTTCAATGCTTATTAGGTATTTCACACTAGTTGTCCTAAAGGCATATCAAAATGAACTCATTAACTCTTCCCATGTTCGAGAGTCCAGCCAAACTGGTCTTGCTCTTCCTTGCACATGAGACTCCATCTTTTTCTTTTATTGTGGTTCCTTTGGACTGGTATCTCCCATGCCTGGACCACACTAGCACTGCATCTCCACCTCTTGGAATCCCTTGTTCCCTTAAAAAAAACTCTACTCATGCAGCATCTCCCACATGAAGCCTTCCTTGGTCCCCACCTCCATCCCGCAGCCCTGGGTGCTATTGCCCTTCTCCCCCTCATTTATCTTGTATTCATTTAGCCTATGCTTACTTACATGTTGTTGGTCCTGAGAGCATGTAAGTTCCTTGAGTGTAGGGAACATTTCACATTTTCTTTGTATGCTGAGCACCTAGCACAGTGTGCCTGGCACATACTAGAGACCCTTAATCAATGCTTGGTGATTGATTGATTGATGAAGAAACTCTTATTCAGGTATAGATTGGACCAGATGGCCTCTGATGTTGCTACCATATCACAGATCCTGTGATTCCAAGAAGGAAAGCCAAGTCCAGGTCCCTATGGACTACTGCTATTATAGGTCACCCCATTCAACTTTGAATCAGCATCAAGCCAGCCCTTATGGTAGAACCAATTAAAACCATCAGTTCTGGCCTGAAGCAGATCAAGAGCTTAATTAACCAGTGACTTTGGTACAAAGAGTAAGAACAAACATTATTTTACCACTAGACTTTAATTGTAATAATAACATTCCACTCCTGTGCTTCAGAACTGGCTCTGGGATCTGGTGGACAAAGATCTGGCAAGTGCCACCAAGCTAAAATGAGAATGAGTTTGGCCTGGCTAAACATACCCAAGTAATGAACTTTTTGAGCCAAAGCAACTCACAGACAGCATATGCTACCAAGGCATAGATGGATTACAGTCTGTAGCAGTGTACCTATGTCTATGAAATTACAGATCCTTGAAGTATTGAATAATCATAGCCTTGCCTTTATACAATATTAGTAAGTCACATTTATATACTGATCTAAGGTTTACAAAGGCAGTGAAAGTGTTGTCCTCATTTAATGCACTCTATCAGCAAAAATTTGCTGACAAAAGAAATTAACTGACATTTTGAGGAGAGACTATATGACCAAATGAGATTTTTGGAAAAAAAAATCATTTACTAAATGATACCAAACAGCCCCATTTACCTAGTCATAGTAATATTGATTAGTAAAAGCAAACAAGTCTCTTGCGCTCTCCCCTCCTAGAAGTCACAGGGTTACTCCCAAGTTGGACTGAATTTGCAGGGATCTGGAGTCACAGCAGAGAGAAGTGGAAGGTCCAAAGCTAAATGATAGCTTTTCTACTTTTTAATGAATATTTGATGCCAGACTCAGCTGGAGTGCTGACTGTAAGGGGTTTCATGACTTGGGGGCAACTCCCAATGCTTACTCTATTGAAACAGGCCTCTTTGGCTATGTATCATGTTCTACACCCCAGCAAATACAGCGCTTACACTAAATCTTTAATGAAGGTAAAAGTGAGTAAGTGTCAGCCGAAAAGAGTGGACTCATAAGGCTGCCTTAAGAGAGTCACCAGAAGCGTTAACAGTCCAACACTCCAAAATTAGCTAAGGGAAAGAGGCCAGAGACCAACTGAATGAAAAATCTCATATTATGCTAGTTTCTTTCTTCATGAGAGCCTCCACTGAAATCTGAATCACAAAGCATTCATTCAAACTATGTGGAGTCCCTTTTGAATAGAAGAGCCAGTCGCTAATGGCCAGGGCTGATATTATGCATTCATAGGTAGAGTAAGGAGGGGAAAGCCTTCCTACGTGGACAAGAAATGGAATCTACTAGAAATTCCACATCTTGAAATTCATTCTTAGGGTCCTGAAGGTTTTGTTCAGAGCCTCCACTGAAAAGTAAATACTTCTGGAACAGTCATTAGCCAACACTGACACCTCAAAAGTGATTGCCTTATCATTTATCTTTCCAAAAACTAGAGGCCAAGAGAAAGAAAGCCCTCTAATTATTGGCAAGATAATCAGATGATTCTGGAGAAGTGAGGTTGCTGACCTGCACAGCCCTCCCTCCCTCAAAACAAAGTCAAGTGCAAGTCATGTCATCATTTCTCTGATGGCGTGGTCTTCTTCGGCAACGAAGGATGAACACAATCCAATAATTAGAGCTTACAGGAGGCAAAGCTCTATGAGGATGGGACCTAAGTGGACTGTCAAACAGTCAGCAAGCTTTTATTAAGCACCTACTATATGCCAGGCACTGAGCTAAACTCTGGGGATCCAAAAATAAAGCCAAAACAGTCCCTGACCTCAAGAAACTTACAAAATAACAAATGCAAACAACCAGCAGGTAACAACCCCTTGTAAATATTTAACAACAAACTCTCTTGGGGGAAAATGTAGAAATGACACATTTTTAAATTTAATTCGCATTATTAACATTTTCTTCATCCCATTACTTTCTTAAGTCTAGAAATCAACAAAATAATAATAATAATAACAAAATAATAAATCAAGCTCTGATTTGTAGCATTTGCTAATTTCCAAGCTGTAAATAATCGAAAATTTTACAATCAGCTCTGACCAGTTAGTTTGAGCTGGCTCTGGCACAGCCCTGTAACAACTGTGCATAAACAAATACAGGATAATTTGGAGGTAATCAGCAGATGGGAGACACTAGCTGTAAGAGAAAAAAGAAAGAACTTACAGAAGATGGGATTTTAACTGAGGTTTGAAGGAAACCAGAGAAGTTAAGTGGCAAAGATAAAAAAGGCATATGGAACAACTCCTGAAAATATCACAGTAGGGAGATAGAGCATCATGTTCAAAAACAGTAGAGGCCAGTGTCACTGGATTGCAACATACGTTGAAGAGTATACGACCGAAAAGAAAAGGAGGGGGCCAGGTTGTGATGTAATTTCAACGCCAAACAGAGAATTTTATACTTGATCCTCAAGGTGATAGGGAGCCACTGAAGTTTATTGAAGAAGGGAGTGATATGGTCAGATCTGTACTTCAGGAAGATTAATTTGAGAGTTGAATGGAGGCTGAATTGTAGTGAGCAGAGATTTAAAGCGGTGAGACGAAACAACAGGCTACTGCACGAGTCAAAGTGTTGAGGGCCTACACCTAAGTGGTAGCAGTGTCAGAGAGAAGGGGGGTATATATTATAGATGTTTCACAGATGAAATTGACACACCTCTGAAATAGATTGAATATAGGAGAGAGGGGAGGGAAGAGCAAGTGAGGAGTTAAGGACAAAACTAAGTTGTGATGGTGGTGTCCTAAATACTAACAGGGAACTCTACAAGAGCAGAGAGTTTGTGGGGAGCAGGAAGATAATGAGTTCAGTTTTGGACCTGTTGAGTTCAAGATGTCTACAAGACATTTAATGGGATATTGGAGGTGCAAGACTCAAGGTTAGGAGAGAGATTAAGGCTGAATAAGTAGATCTGAGAATACCCTTCAGTGAGACAATAATTGAATCCATGGGAGCTTATGAGATCATCAAGTTTCATAGCATAGAGGAAGAAGAGAAGAGGACCCAGGAAAGAGCCTTGGGGAACACCCCCAGTTGGTAGGCATGGCCTGGATGAAGAACCAGCAAAAGAGACTAAGAAAGAGCAGTCGGAATGGAAGGAGGAGAATTGAGATATAGTAGTGTCATGAACATCTAGAGAGAAGAGGGTGCCAAGGAGAAGAAGGCGATTAACAGCATCAGGAGCTACGGAGAGGTCAAGAAGGATGAGGATTAAGAAAAGGCCATGACATTTGACAAGTAAGAAATCATTTGTAACTTTGCAGAGAGCAGTTTCAGTTGAAAGATGAGATTAGAAGCTGGACTGCAGAGAGTTAAGAAGAGAATAAAATGAAACAAGTGGAGGCATCAGCTGCAGATGGACCTCTTAAGGAGTTTAGTCATGAAAGGGAAGAGAGAGATGGGCTAATAGCTTGCAGGAATGGAGAGATCAAGGCAGGTTTTCTGAGAACTGTAGGGGGTGCGGTGGGGACATGGGTTCATTTGTAGGCAGCAGAGAAGCAGCCAGTAGATAGGATGTGACTGAAGATTAGAGAGTAGGGACGGCAGAGGGGACAATCTTCTGGAGAAGATGCATTGGAATAGGATCACGTGCGCATGTAGAGAGATTAACCTTTGCAAGGGGAAAGACTACCTCTTCATGTGAAACAGGGATGAAAGATAAGATAACGGGGAAAGGCATCTGGGTGATGTAAAATGAGGAAGAGGAGAGAAAAGGGAGCTTTTAGAGAAAGTCCTGTTTTTCTTCAGTGAAATATGAGGAAAAATTCTCAACAGATATGGTGGAAGGAACCCTGGGAGGTTTTGAGAAAGGATGAGAAGGTGAAGGATGCCAGGAGAGGAAAAGAAGTTTATGGGAAGGCAAATATCAACTTTGACTTTGCAATTTTGCCCAGGGTCCACGTTTAGTGGTAGGAAATGCCTATCAAACCAACAGATTTTTATGTTTACATGAATTCCTTGCTCCAAAAGTTTAAAACAGGGAGACATAGATACTGACACACCCATACAAAGAAATTATCTCTTGGTTTATATAACAATATATTATAACAAAGTTGACCACAACCCAGATCTATAAAGTCAATCCCATTTTGATATCAGCTTCCACAATAAAAGTATGTATGTGCTCCCATCCTCCCAAAGAAGTAAAAATGTGTAATATGGTTAAGATAGTGGCAATATCTGCTACTCTGAGCTTGCACTAATTCCAAATATACACTATAGAAAAGCCCATATTCACACTTCCTGCCTAAAGCAAACTCCTGATGGCATTCTTCGGTTGGAATATTCCCAAGTTCCTCTGTCTGCCCTATGCATGCTATAGCCCTTCAATTTACTTTTTCTCTGCAGAACTTTCCCAACTCTCCATTCTCCCCAGATCTCAAAGGAAACAAAGCACGCTCGTGCCTTCAGCTTTTCAGGTTTCCTCTGAAAAGAAGCCGAGGTTATACAGAGACATAATGGAATCTGGCTCAAACTCTTCGATGTTTAACTTCTGAAATTGGAGGTCATGTTTCTAAGTCTTTACTCAGCCATTTTTACTCATGAAAAAGGTCCACACAGCACTTTGCTGGCATGTGTTCCAACCAAAGTGTATCACCCTGAATCCCCTCTAGGTGGGAAGTGTGAAATGGGCTTTCTCTAGTGTGTGCAGAGTGTGGAGCCACAGATAGTAAAAGCTCAGACAGTAATAAACACAGCAGCAGCTGCCACCACAAACCCAGGAAGGTTTGTTGCTCAACACGTCTTGGACAGGTTCTATTTATAACACCTGCTCCCTGACGCCTAGGGGGAAATGAAGGCAGTTCAACAGTGATGGCAAGCAACACTGCAAAGGCCACACACAAATATCGAACCGAAATTTCCAAGGAGGGCATCTCTCCTAAGGATCCATCACAAATGTGAGAGACAGTAAATCATTCCTCAAGTCGGGACATGTGAAACCACCTCCTTAAACAAGAAACTTTCATGAGAGAAGTAATGGGCTCTGAGTTCTTCACTGAAGAGCCTTCTCTAGCACAAAATCACTCTGCCCTAAAGATAAGAAACTCCCTTTACTGCTTGCGAAGAAACTTTCTTCTGTGTACATGAGAGGAAAGGGGGAAGGGGGGAGGGAGTTAAGGGCCATTCCTTTGCTGCTGAATTTCCAAGGGCTGTGAACAGTTCCTTATTAATGTATAGGGGCAGAGCAGTGGCGGTCACACCCACATTTTGGAGCAGGCATTTACCTCCTACAGCCTAGTCTGCTTCTCTAACAGTACTTAGCATTGTGCTGTGTATCCAACGTGCTTAAAGGATCTTGGTGGATGGAGGTCCTTTTCCATAGGTACAGATCCCAAGCCCTCCACACCTTCATATCCTATGGGATTCTTCTTTTCATTTTTCTATAAATTGTCCACTAATCTGCTAGAGGCCTTCCTGTTTTGTTTCTCTCTTTTATTAATGTTTCCAGGGCAGCATTCAGGTTGTCTATCTGTTACGTCTCATCTTAGCTGGTCTTGCTGTAGATATCCGTTGATGAAATATTGTATAAGACTTTTCATAAATTTACTTCTCTGGTACCCTTTGCAATTCTGATTCTTCTAAGATCTATTGTAGTTATGAATTATATGAAAAAAGACACCCAAAAGCATTCAGATTACCACTGAGCAGGAAAAAGAAAAACACAATTTTTATTCCTTCCTAGAACCTAATTCCAGGAAGATCAATAGATCATATGTTCACAACTTTGACCTCTTCCAAAAGCAAACATGCAGCAAAAAGGATTAAGGGACAAAATGGAGGAGAAGCAAACTTGGCCTTATGATTAAAATAAATGCACAGTATTTAACTTCTCCCCGCTATGAAAAAATTAATTCTTTTCTCTATTCTAAATAAGTCTACCATTTGAAATTGGGTTAAGATTTTGCTGAGCAACTTTCCAGTAAGTAAAATAACAGACATATATTGTAGGGGAAAGGAGACACTTCTGCAATGAACAGAGGGTCTGAAAAAACAAAAACCTTTTCTTATTTCCCATAGAAATGCAAAATCACTAATTTCTGAACAGGATGTGATGAGTTTGTTATTTAAGTACAACAGCAGCCAAACATTACTCATCCCTACTCTTTCTCTCAAACTATATTTATATAGCCACCAACAATGTATTCCAGCCAGTTAAAAGAGTACACTGTCAATGTGATATAATATTACAGTGTGAAATATTACATAAATATATTTATATTTACTTATATAGATATTACATAAATATATATATAAGCTACTTTAAATGTTTACATTTAAATAGGAAAAAAAACTAAGATTTAACTGTTTCCAATCTAATGTTCTAGACACAACTCAATGTGGGAAAAATCTTCATTTTCCCTAAAACATAGATTTTTCTCTTTGAAGTGCAGTCACTTGGTAAACCAGAGAAATCACAGAAATCATAGAATGTTAAAAGTGGGATGAATCTCAGAGATCATCTAGTCAATCCTTTTATTTTACAGAGGAGGAAACTGGGGTCTAAAGAAGAGAAATTACTTGGTTAAGGTCTCACAAAAGCAGTCTCCCACTTTCTGCACAGTCCTATGCTAATATTGGTACTAAGCCAAGTTCCCTCATTTGCATAGATCTTTAAGAGATTCCATAAACAAAGCAAATTAAAATCAGAGCCCATTAGGGACTACCTTACAGGTTAAAAAACCAAGGCATGATAGGGCAGCCTCCCAAAAGAAGGCTGGGCAAATTTCTACATTAACTTTGTTAACTTCCAGCAGCAAGAGACTTCCAAAAGAAAAGTAACAAAATACAATCTATTTTCTCTCCTACCAAGAAACAATCTTTTTATTCTATCTTATGATCACATATTTACCTGAAAAGTGTCAATTTGGGCAGTCACTGAAAACAAACCAAACACATTCATGTTTTTAGGGACAGCCACCTGATCATCATTCATTTTACTGAATATCAGTATCTCCAAGAGATTTGGGAGCAGGAATAGCCCATGAATTCCTTCAAGAACATTTCACAAGTTCTCCCACACAAAATAGAAAACTTTTTGAGCTAAGCTATCATTGACTTTTAAATCATCATAGGTAGGATCACCCCAAGATAAAAATGGGAAGGAAATAGTTTGTCATTGACACACTTCCATTTTCCTCTCACACTCCATCATCATTAGTTCCCTTCCATTAGGTTTCCAGTGCCTTCTCCAGATGCTGCGGGTCTCTTGCTATGGCACTTATCCTTAACTACTCAGTGTCTTGCACCCCTGTTTTTTCCCTCTCCATTCCCCTACAGAAATTTACCAGTCCTTTGTTCCATCTCCCCAAATGCTGCAAGTCAGTTACTTAAATAATCTAACAACCAATCTAAGATAAGATGTCAATGATGGTTGATAATGACTTAATGAATTAGCCTTCCAAAGTTTGGACTTCACAAGAGTTGATCCTTTTACCAAAGGGAGTATATGTGGGCATGAGAAGGATTATGGAAAAGGAACTTTTCCCAGTATCACTAAAATCAGTTACTCTAAATTAGTCTAGGTCAATAACATCCATAGATTTCCTCAAAGAGCAAACTGACTAGAAGGACTTTAAAGATCCTGATGGATCTCTGGACTCCTGATGTAGTCTAACATCTTCATTTTTCAGGCAGGGAAACAGTATTCCAAAGGGAAAATAGCTACTGAGAAGTTGGGCAATTTTAGTAATTTGTTTTTCTTCCTCTTGTTAAATATTGATGCTGGTTGATTTTTTTTAGCCCTGTATAAAACTTCAATGGATGGAAATAAAGATTTGTTCATCAAAAAAGAAAGAGCAATGAATTTCATATTAACTCAGTACATTTCATATTAAAAACAGCTTACCTATAAACACTGATACCTATTCCTAATAAAAATTGATCTTTTGAATTTCTCAAATTGGACCTTTACTAAAATCTTTAAGGTACAATGCAAATAAAATACCAATAATGAAAATGCTATTTTTAGCAAGGGTTGGAATGTGAGTAGGAATGTTTCAATAGGGACCATCCTAGTGACTGAATGCCAGAGCTCCCTTGGAAACTTCAAGGAATTCCAGGGCCATGTGTAATTCAAGGCTAAAATGCTTTGTAATTTCAGATGGTGATGTAATACCTTTAATGGTCAATGAGCAAGAATAGCTGATGACTTAGTAGATGTTTAAAAGGGAATGACCTACCATCTGCCTCCCTCTTCTCTTTATATCTGCCAATACCAAAATAACAGGAGTCTTCAAGTCTCTTTCCCTAGATAGGTTGAGGGTGTGGTGGGGTATCCTCCCACCCTGGCAGAAATAACAAACTGTGAGTCTGTGACAGCTAAAGGCTATGTGTGTATTCAGGCAAGCCTGGGGCCCCTAGCTGTAACTTCAATTTTCAGTCTTTCCTGAGAGGATTGTGAAGAGATAGTAGCTATGTTAGGATGACCATATCACATACAAATATCTCAGGAAGGCTCAAAAAGTGCATCAAAAGGAATAACAATAAAGAAAACCAAAGAATCAATTGTGAAACTTTTCCATCGAGTCCAGGACTACACAAAAAGTCTGAAAGAATAGTGCAAAACCCCTAAGCAGAAACAAACCAGATTAGATGGAAAGTGAATGTAAAGTATCCTGGGCCTACAGCATGGACAGAGTGACACTAGCATGTGGACAGTGTGTCCAAGATAGCATCCTGCCAGCCCATGCCCATTAGCTAGCATTCATTTAGCCTGGACCTAAAACAGCAGGAGACAACTCCCGCAGAAAGTGGGTCCTAGTCTTAGTCACCACATTCTGAATCAAACAGGGATTTCCTACATCATCCAGGAGTACAGGAGCAGAGTTTGACCAAAGTACAAGGGTCCAAAGAAGAAAGAGAAGCATATATGACTAAATAGAAGAAAACACCTAACACAACAAAGAAATGTCTTGAAATGAGTGAAGCTCAAAGAGTAAGCCCAAAAGAAGAGGGTAACTGCACAACAAGTCTAAGTAGAGACTTAGAGGAAAGGAATGTCCTGGCCTCAAGGAACACGAGGGTACCTTGAAGACATGAAAAAGAGATAGAGTAGAAATAGAAAAGAATGGCAAGGAGAATTAACACCTCAGAACATGGAGAGATGAACCTTATATAAGAAATGAACTCCCTGGAAATTAGAACAGGACAAAGAGTAAATGACTGCATGACTGCAAATAAAAGTAAAGCAAAATTACAAGACTGAGAAAAGACAATAAAATTCTAGGTATGAAGTGAAAAACAAATAACCTGGAACACAGGTTAAGGAGGGATACTCTAAGATCCATCAGACTTTATTCAGTTGCTTTTCAGTCAGGTCCAACTCTCCATGGTACCATTTGAGGTTTTCCTGGCAAAGATGCTAGAGTGTTAATCATTTCCTTCTCTAGATCATTTTATAGATGAGGAACTGAGGCAAACAGGGTAAAGTGATTTGTCCAAGGTCACATAGCTAGTAAGTGTATGAGGCCAGATTTGAATTCAGGAGTCTTCCTGACTTCAGGGCCAAGACACTACCTAAAAGTAAGTGACAAAAACAGTTTGTCGATCATATGTTAAGATATAATAAATGAAAACTATCCATATCTCTTAGAAATAAAAGGCAAAATTAAACTAGAAAGATTCATTAGTCACCTTCTGAAAATAAACCACAAAAAGAAAACCCCTAGTGATATCTCAGTCAAAATCCAAAGTTTCCAGGTCAAAGAAAAAAGTACTGAAAACAACCAAAAAAAAGTTTAATTATCAAAGAGTCATAATCAGGATGTCATAAAATTCGACAGTTGTTACCATAAAGAAGAGGAGAGCTTGGAATATAATATTCCTAAAGGACAAAGATAAAAGGCTTACAATGAATAAAAACCTACCTCCTTCAAAACTGATGTAATCCTACAGGAGGAAAAAATGAATCTTAAATGAAATAGAGGATTTCCAAACATTTCTTATGAAAAAGGCAGAACTGAGTTAATGCCTGAGACAAGAGAAACATAGAAAAATACACACACTTGATCCACTGGAGAGGACTATGTGAGGATGAATTGTTTATAACAAAATGAAGGAGGAGAAACAAATGTCCTCTTAGAACCCTATTTTTTCAAGGGTCACAGAGAAAGTAAAATAAGAAAGGCAGAAGGTCCACCAGAGGTGATTCTAATCTGTTTTGACTATCTCAGAAGAAAATAAGAAGGATATGGTACTATATTGGAGAAAAAAGAAAAAGGGGAAAGAACTAATTATTTCATATAATAGTGAGTATGCAAATATGAAGGAGGGGGTAGGGAAAACACTCATTCCAACTAGACAAAGGAAGGTGTGAGAAAGAGACAGAGAGAGAGAGAGAGAGAGAGAGAGAGAGAGAGAGAGAGAGAGAGAGAGAGAGAGAGAGAGAGAGGGAGAGGGAGAAGGAGAAGAAGAAGAAGAAGAAGAAGAAGAAGAAGAAGAAGAAGAAGAAGAAGAAGAAGAAGAAGAAGAAAGAAGAGGAAGAAGAGGAAAAGGAGAAGGAGAAGGAGGAGAAGAAGGAGAAGAAGGAGAAGGAGGAGGAGGAGGGGGAGGAGGAGGGAAGGAGGAGGGAGAGAAAGGATGGTATAGAAATACATCAAACTTAACAGGGAAATAAACAGGGAAAGAGACAGGTCAGTTAAGAGAGAAGTCAGAATAGGTGAGGAAGTAATCCTGAACAAAACCTACTCTAATGTTGGAGGCAAGAGTGTGAAGGAGGATTAAATAGAAAGACTGAAAAAAAACCAAAATCCTGTTGTTTGCCTAGCAGTAGTTATTAATTATTACAACTGAAAAACATCTGCAGCAATAATGTTGAATAAAAAATTATCCAGATGTAAAAGTGGCTTTCCCCTTGACCCCATCAGCTCATCTTGTTAACTTTTTTTAGGCTCAGACTATAATAAACATCAAATTTGATGTCTAGATGTTATAAACAAAATAAAACTTTATTTTTGACTGGAGTATTGGGGGATACTTTTATTTTGCACAATACCAAGAAACTAGAGCTATTAAGAGAAATGTCAAAATCCATAGAAACTCAAAGTTGAATGTTTTTATATCTCCTTTTCCAACTTAATGTTGATAATCACTTAAATAGTCTCACATAACTGAGAGAAAAAGCAAAGAACACTCACCAACACAGCACCAAATCCTAATTATTTAGAAAATGGCCTTGTCCATGGAGAACAATAATATATCTACTGAAACTTAAAGTACTTTCTATCTTATTTTTTAAAAAAACATGATTTCTCAGACTCTCACATCATAGAAAATGAAAGTAAACAGAACTCTTCATGTGAACTTAGTATTGCTAAAATGCAGAAGTTGATACAAGAGAACTCGACTGTTGTCAAGTTCTGTCTGACTGTCCATGACCCTATTTGGGGTTTTCTTGGCAAAGACACTAGAGTGGTTTGCCATTTCCTTCTCTGGTTCATTTTACAGAGGAGGAAACAAAGGCCAACAGGGTCAAGTGACTTGTCCAGAATGACACAGCTGGTGTCTGAAGGCAGATTTGAACTCAGGAAGATGAGTCTTCCTGACTTCAGAGCTAGCACTTTATCCACTGAGCCACCTAGCTGCCCAGGCAAAAGAACTACGATTGAAAAACAACATTATACTGTGTTGACTTTGTTTCTCAAGTTAAAATAAATTGTCTCTTATGTGGTATCCAAGAACTGGAAAGAAAATGGATACCCATTTGTTGGGGAATGGCAGAACTAACTGTGGTATGTGAATGTAATAAAATTACTGAACAGTAAAAAATGACAAATATGAGGAATTCAGAGAACCTCAAGTAGACATATATGTGTGTGTTCGTCCTTCCTTGCCAAAGAAGACTATGTCATCAGGGAAATAATGACATGACCTGGACCTGACCTTGTTTTGAGTGAGGGAGGGCTATGCAGGTCACCAGCCTCAGTTCTCCTCCAGAGCCATCTGAATCCAGTGACCAGATATTCATCAGGATGACTGGAGATGACTCAGGCAATTGGGATTAAGTGACTTGCCCAAGGTCACACAGCTAGTGTCAAGTGTCTGAGGTGAAACTTGAACTCAGGTCCTCCTGACTCCTACACTGGTACTGCATCCACTGCACCACCTAGCTGCCCCAAGTAGACATATATAAACTTGTGCTGACTGAAGTATGCGGTATGCAGAATCAGAAAAGTAGTACTAGTCAAGTATTGATTGTATGCTACCTACTATGTGCTAGGTGCTAGAGCTATAAATACAAAAAAGCTTACATTCTACTAGATGTACAATATACAAATTGATGAAAATGATGTAAACAAGAAGAATAAAACCAAGTTGAAACAAAGTATGCTTAGAATAAGCAATCTTGGCCTCAAGGAAGAGATGAGGACATGCATCTCCCTATTTTGTAAAGTTAAAAAATTATGGGTATGAAATGTTGCATAAATTGTTGAATTTAGTCACTGCATTGGGTGACTTTGCCTGTTTTTCTTTGTTACATGGCAAGGTTCATCTGGAAAGGGGCATTTGTAAAAACAAAAAGCATCAACAAATCATTTTTATAATAAAATATGAGAAATTGCTGAATGGTTTATGTTTCAATGTTCAAATCAATTGAGTCCTTTTCATCAAGCGCTCAATATAAGCATTGAACTGTGCTGGTCACTGGAGAACACCAATAAGTTAGAGAGTCCCCTACCTTTAAGAAACTTACATACTGTCAAAGGGAGATAAGACATATACAAAGAGAAAGATCATAATATAAAACTTTAGATTATTAAATGGAGAATGAGTGTTATGGAAAATAAGTGCTGTATAGGAACTCAGAAAAGTAAGAGATCACTGTGAGTTCCAGTAATCAGGGAAAGCTGCAAGGAGCCATTTGCCTTACCATTCATGGTATGGTAAAAGAGCACTGTATTGGAATAAGGGCACATGGGATCACAGCCTGACTCTGCCACTGATGGCAGATATGACCCTAGTCAGTCACTTAATCTCTCCTGCTTTTTTTTTTTCCATCTGTTAAATGGAGGTAAGATAAGATGATCTTTAAGCTCCCCTTCACCTCTAAATCCTATGATCTGTAAGCTGGGGTGTGAAGGAAAGAACAGAAAGGAAGGCTCTAGATATGAGTAGAAAGGGAATTCCAAGGAGAAGAAATCTAAAGGAATCCCAATGTGGTAATATACATGGTAAATTTGGGGAAAAGTGGGAAGAATGATCTGTGTGGTTCAGAAGGCTCAAAAGGTAAAGTAAGACTCGACTGTAAGAATATTGGTTATCTGGCTAAAGAGTTTGGCCTAGATCCTCTAAAGGAACAAAGAGCCACTGAAGGTTGAAAATGATTCATGGACCATTTCATATGTATAATATGATGATTTCTTTTTATAGGATTTAAAGTACCAGGGAACAACTTTAATGGTCTTCACAGATCTATGAGAAAAAAAAAAGTAATACTCAAGGAGCCTTTAATTGTCAACTTAAGTTTAACAATGATGAGAGTTATAGCTTGGTCCTAACTTTTGCCTTTGGGCATGCTCTGTCTCTTGCTCTAGATACATTTTGATTTAAAGTCTAGCCACCTATTCACAGGACTATACAGTAGCATCGTAATGATCATGTTACAGTGAATGTCCAGCAAGTCACCAACCCAGCTTCTGTAAACTACCAGGATGACTACAGCCTATGTGCTATATCAATCGCCCTGGAATCTGACTCACTCTATGATTGAAATGGGTCTCTATACTTCCCCAGTATAAAAGAGACAAATTGATTTGGGAAACTCAAAAATTAAATCAGAGGAATCCTATGTCCTTTAAATCTTAACTCCGTCCTGGAACTGCTTTGACTCCACGGACCAATAGCTTGTCCAAGATACTAACAAACTCTACCCGAGGAAAATGTCACCATCTCTACTAATGCAACAAGAGACTATATCCAAAAATCCAACTCCTGAGCTCTTTAACCCCTCCAAAATCCTCTAAGCTGAAAGAGTTAGTGTTTTTGAAAATGCAACTAGCTTGTTGTCATAAAAGATATTGACAGCTGATATAGGTGAAAGTATATCTAAATAATTTAGGTGACTAACAATTGGGGGAGGGGCAAAGGATGAAGTTTTTCAATTCTGACTGTGGGACAAAGATTACAAAAGTTTTAACCTATAAAAGAGTTCTCTTATTCTTTGAGTCTCAATCAGTCTACAAAAGCAGGATTTTAGACAATTTTTCCATACTGATATATATTTCAGTATTCCATGCTTTCCTGTTATTTATGGCTACATTTCCCCACAACTTCACAGAACTTCTACTGACTTTTCAGAGTGTCCTTTGTTTTTCTAATGGTAAAAGTATAATTTTAATTAATAACATTTCAATGAAAGGTTCCACTTAGGGAGAGTTACTTCGATGTCCTGGCAGATGGCCCACAACAACAGTACTTAGCTGATCTGATTTCAGTGAATTTTATTAAACAAAAAATCCTGTAGAACAGATGTGTTCACAAGTCCCTGTCCCTGAAGCAGTTGATCTATTTAAACACTCTTGTTTTGGTTCAGTATGCATGCTTTCTGTGATAATTATGGGTACGTTGAGATCTCAGTGGGCAAAGAAAGGAAGAGGTAG
This sequence comes from Bettongia penicillata ogilbyi, assembly GCA_023548195.1. NCBI lineage: Eukaryota > Metazoa > Chordata > Mammalia > Diprotodontia > Potoroidae > Bettongia > Bettongia penicillata. The sequence continues at coordinate 413,053 of JAJHZJ010000098.1, forward strand.
ATGGGGCAAACTATTTAGCAGAGCTAAGTGGAATTGAACAGCAGAAGGCCTACGGTCTCCAGAATAAATCCAGAAGAGGGTAAATACACCAAGAGAGCAACAACATGCATCAAGCTTAACACCCTTAGGAACCTGAGCAAATGTATTTGGGGGAAAGACCACTGGATTTAGAAGCAAATGACCTGAGTTTTGATCCCAGTTCTGATATTTCCTGAGTGCCCTTAGGGAAGTTCCTTTTCTTGGGGCAACAGTTTCCTCTTCAGTAAAATGACTCAGTTCCTTACAATTTTAAATCCTATAATTCTATGATACTATGCCCACATATCCCAAAGAACTAGTAAAAAAAAAAATATCCTTTTCCTATCTCATTAGCTCCTAGCTTATGCAGATATAACTTAAAGGGAGGTACTTGTTTTGGTTGGTTTTCTTCATCCTCAAAGAGGACCAAAACGACATCACTATGTTGGGGTCAATGTTCAGTGCATTTAACTGCGGTTGACCAGACCAAGATGAGTTTGGAAGGTTCTGCCATAGGTCACACAAAAACAGTCCATATAAATTTGTTTTATTGAAATATAAAAGCAAGCCCTAACAAATAGGTTTCCACTTAAACATGGTTTAACAAAAAATTGTAATGATCAGTCAAATTCCCTGAAGTTGTATGGCTAATCAGGAGGAGCTTTAGAATGTTACCCAAATCACAAATGGGTGTGTAAAAGTCACACTGTACCTATACTCAGTTTTCCTTTTCATCCCCCCAACTTAGGAAATATAAAATTGAATGAGATGCCATCCTACTGAAAAATCATAATTTACTTTTATCAATTTCTTCTTTTCAGTCCAAAGGCCAATTCTCTCAGTCTCTGCATTACGATACTTTAAAAAAAACCCCACAGTTCCTACTCAGTGAAAGCCATGACCTTGTCCATTTTCAAAGAATTCTTTAGCAGGGTCACAAGCGTTTTGAAAAACCTGCAATAGGAGCATGGTTTTTCTTTTTTATGTTTTCCAAGCTGGCAATCTGTATCAGTGTTTAATTAAATCAATAGAGGGATCTCTAATAAAGGAAAAAACCTGTTTGCCAATATGCAAATTCAACTGGTGACAATTTCTGCTATCTAGCCTCTCTCCCTTTCATATGAAATGGCTTAATCAATATCACCATTTAATAGTGTTCAATTTGCTATTTATCCTCATGCTCTCAGTCAAGTCACAAGGATTTCAGAAGTGGAGAGGTATGTAGTTTAACTTAGTTAATATATGAAAGCAGAGCTATCGACCCACTGAAAGTGAATGATACAGAAATATCTTTGTTCATTTCAAGGCTACTAAATAAGGTGAATAAGCATTTTTAAACATACCAAGAAGGCGCAAAGAGAGCCCTTCTACCCACAAACAAGGCTAGCTCTATACCTTGATGGAGTGAGCAGTCACTAATATGGTACACCATTTAATTTCAACAAACATTTATTAAGCACCTACTATATGCAAGGCACAATGGCTATAAAGACAAATTAAGGTAGTACTTGCCCTCCAGGAGTTTACATTTTACCAGCATTATTTCAGGGCCAGTGAAAAATTCCTTACTTCCAAAATATCTTCCACCCCTTACCTGAAAGTTTCCCATTACTCAGTCCTTGGAGTTAAAGCACTGAAGGCCCATGTTAAAATGCATATGTTCTTAATTTTAGTCCTAGAAAAATGATAAAGAAACATACTTTTCTCCTGTCAGTAAAGAGGCAAGAACTCTACAGTACAGATGAGGAATGTCATACACACACACTGTCAGACACAGACCTTTGTGTTGATTGCTTTGCTTAAATGATTTCCTTTGTTTCAAGGAAGGAGTCAATGAAGTGGGAGTTAGGGGAAGGAATAAGGAGAAATGACTGTGTGAGAAATAAAAAACAAGAATGAAATAATACAAATTAAAACAAACCCTATGTATTCTTTGGGGCTGGAGTGAAAGAAAAACTAAGCCAGTAAAGTTTGAGTTTCATTGATTAGTGCATCCAGTTCTCTCCTGTCATCTATCCGAAAAGATCTTGACAGCCTAGAGTATTGAGTTGAATCTATTAAGATTAAAAAAAATTCAAAAGAGGAGAATGTATTGCCTTCTATTTGTATTCAGTAAGTCTACGTTGTCAGCACAAGGTGAGAGAGAGGGGGCTGGACAGCAGTGTATGGAAAAAACAAAACATCAAGGGAGCTAAGTAGACTGCAAGTCCAATGATAGAAGTCAGCAGTATAATATGGCAGGCAGAAATGCTAATGTGACCTTGGGCAACATTAAGAGAAGCCAAGCATCTTGGTCAGATTTTATGTGGAATAAGTATTATAAGAACCGCAGTTTAGAAAGGACATGGATAAGATGGAAAGCATCCAGAAGGGGGCAACCAGGATGATTAAAGGTCTTCAGTTCATGCCACATAAGGAGTGGATGAAGGAACTGGAGATGCTGAGCTTGGAGAAGAGAAGACTTAAGGGAGACATGATGGATATTTGAAGGTTCAATATCTGAAAGACTGACACAAGAAAGAAGGCTTAGGCCTAAACCAGAAGCAATAAATGAAAGTTGCAAAAAGACACATTGAAGTTTGTTGTCAGGAAAAACAGCTTCCCAAAAGTGGAAAGGGCTGCCTTAAGATCTGCCTCTCCTTGGAAATCCTCAAACAAAGAACAGATGACCACTTGTTGGGAATATTCTGGTGGGAATTCTTTTCAGGTATGAGTTGTATTAGATGGTTGCTGAGGCAAACCAATGGACAGAGTGGGGAAGGAAGAGCTGGTATATGGGTGTGACTTCATGGGGCAGTCCTAGTCTGCCTCTGAGAATAGCTAAGCCAAGGACATTATATTCCCTCTTAGCAGTGACATTTTTTTTTCCTATGAAAAGGAAATTCCTTCATTTCAAAAAGGTTGAATAGATTTTTTAAAAAATAATTCAAGCTGGTGAAGTTAAAGTAAAGTGGAACAAGCATTGGGAATCCCAAGGAAAGCAAAGGACAACAGAAGACTGAAAAGGAGTAGGATGAAGAGCAGACCCTGAAAAGATCTTTATAAAAAAGCTCCCAAGACCAATGGGGGCTTCAGTAACCACCCTACATCAGGCCCACTCTATCTGTGCTTCTTTATTTTTTCAATATTTCTTATTTATTTATTCAATATTTCTTAGAAATAAATGATCTCAAAAAAACAAAAAAAAAAAGAAATGATTCCATTTTCACTAAGATAAACATTGTTTACAGGCAGCTATCACCAAGAAAGTCTGAAATATGCCTTTAGCCTCTGTGCTCACTACAAAACCTTAATGCTGAATCACTGAATGGTCTTTGTCATGGTGTCATTAAGCAAAGGGCTCAAAGTCATTTTTATCTTTTTTTCCAATAAGCACATCTTCAATCAATTTTATTCTTGCTTATTTTTCCAGAGTAAATAAAGATTTAGAGAATCATGTTTGAGAGTGTTCATTGTCTTCCACTACAGTTTGGTTGTCAGTTTCCATCTGTCAAATAGCTGCTATTTAAAAAACTAAGAATCTGAGATGCATCCAATATAAAGACTGCTCTTGTTGCCCTCAACACTGTTGATTAAAAAGTTCATGCTCATGGAAGAACCATGTCTGAGCAGAATCAAAATGGCACCTTAAAGCTAACCAAGGAAACTCTGCAGTGTCCTGAGGGCTGGATATTGAAATGGTTGACTATGGAAAAGGCCCAATATTCCAAGGCATTCCTCTTGGATCATGACATAAGGTTTCCTGATGTATAGCCTGGATACTTCTGTACTTTTCCCTATCCTCTTGACTTCCTTCGTTAATTTTTCCTCATCAACCTAATCACTCTATCCTTTTCCTGAGTAATTGGTTTCAATCTTTAAAAATGCTTTTAATTAAATGAAAACACACTGTCAGCTACCCAATCAACATAGTTTCCTCTCTATTTGTGAAAGCAGCCTGTTTTTAGTTTAAGTGGACATCACAACCCTTAGTAAGATGACCTGAAAGGACAGGCTGCATTTTTTGTGTTCTATCTAGTCGTTCATATCTGGAATTTCTTTTCATTATATGTCAAGTATACAAGGCCCGAAAGAGTCTGCCTCTGAGAATAGCTAAGTCAAGGACATTATGTTCCCTCTTAGCAGTGACATGTTTTTTCCTATGAAAAGGAAATTCCTTCATTTCAAAAAGGTTGAATAGATTTTTTAAAAAAATAATTCAAGCTGGTAAAGTTAAAGTATTAACAAGGTCCTAAAAGTTTATTCTCTGGTCCTATAATATAGAAAGGCAGTTTTCTTCCATTCATTTTCAACTTCTTGATGTTTTCTCCTTAAGAGTCAAACAAGTGTATAGTTGACATATAATAGAAATTCCATATAATTTATTTCAGATATGAAAGACTGAATGTGGCTCATCCACATTAGGCTCAGTAAAACTCTATCCCTTATTTTAATCATTTATTCACTGGTATTGCTGTCAGTGCTTGGCCTTCAAATTTTCCCATATCATTCTTCCTCATTGTGTGTCTCCCCAGCCTTCTAATCTTACTCCCTTGAAGTATATTCAAATAATACCTGTCATTTCCTTTAAGAGAACTGACTCAATGAAGTATCCTCCAATTTAACAAAATTTACTCAGTTTCTGTTTTAAACACAAAATTATTTGGTGAACTTAGCACTCCTAGAGCCCAGGTTCTCCTCAGCTTTTTTAAAAAAATGGTCCTTTTCCCACATGGCCTCAACATATCACTTGCTCGCTCCTGCCAAACTTCATGTATTCATTTTAATGCTTTGAAAATAAAAACAACTAAGTACCATCTATCCTTGCTTCTCGATAAAAGTCAGTACTTTGCCAAAAAGAGAACAAAATGGCAAAAAATTAGAAAATAAATCTTGGAGTACAGCATGGAAGCAAGGGAAAATACAGAAATTGAGAACAGAAAAAAACTGAGGGATAAGAAAACAGAGACTAAATGAGATCTTGGCATATAATAATACCTAATATAGTTATAAAGTAAATATTATTTTTAAACTATTTACCTAATAGGTCAAATGTGTATCTATTATTACAGGAATGCTTTAAGGATCTATGATTTTATGGGTTTAAATTTTACTTTCATTAATATGTTCAATCCCCTACCATGCCTTAGCCCATCATTTCAAAAATTGCTGGGGTCAAAACTATTCATCCTTTCATCATGATCCCCTATACTTAGACTGGTCCTCAGATGCTAAGGACACAATATTTATGTGCTTACTGGCCCATGCTCCCAGCCTTTCCAGCTTGGAGGCCCTTCTAGAACTAAAGCGTCGGAGAAAGATTTTAGAGAGGGACTAAAATTAAACCCTCTATAATTTGCCAATACCAATCAAAAACTAGGCTGAGTTACTAGAGGTAAGGACTGGTATTTAAAATACTATCAGGATTTTCTCAGTGTCAATCTGTTTCTTTTAAAGAAAACAAAAACAAACCAATTTGTGACACTAAAGACAGTAGCCACTTATAATCTTACTAATCCTGCAGAATTGCTCCTAAAATTATTTAGGTAGAAGCTTTGTCTTCCATTATCAGTTAAAATCCCAGAATCTTAGGAGTTGGAACAAACCATAGAGGTCCTCTACCCCAGCTCCTATTCAATACCAAAATCTGTTTTTTGTATACTCTAAACTCAAGGCAGCTTATACCCAATGTTGCCTCACCAACCTACCTCCTCTGTTGCCTTCCTAAGGACTCACAAATGCACACTACCTACCTTTATACAGGAAGAAGGGAAGAACTAAGAAATATTATGCTAGTTCCATGTACATTCCAATTAAGACCAAGGACCTATTGCCCTAGGCATTTAAGATTTTGCTGTAGTTTTTTAAAGTACTCCTTTTGTTCACTGTTTTAAAGCTATTTCCCTGTAGTTCCTAGCAGCATAAATGTTTTTTTTTTAACTAAACTAAAGAAAAGCTGTGTATTTAATTCAAAGGAAAACAGGGGAATGGGAGAAACATGCACCTCTTTTTGTGAGATAGCTGAACTCAAGTGGAAGTTTTGGGTCACTGAACAAAAGGGGAAGGCAGGTCAAATCTTGTGACTCCAAAGTAAAGAAAGAGGATTAAAGGGAGTGGCAAGGTTTAAGGGACTTTAATACGAGTAGGTAACTTGTAGGTCACAAAAGTTAACAGAACAGTTGAGAATGGAAAAAATTCTCCAATATTCGAGCCAAATTTTGGGCCTTCCTTTTTTCTTTCTTTTCATTCAGAATGACTCAAGGATCATTCTGTTCCGATACCAGGCAGGAAGAGTGTCTTTTCTTTCCAAGATACATCTGGCCAGCAATACCAAAGATAACTTTATTCATTCATCCCTTCATTTCAAAAATATTCATTTAAGTTTAGGGCTTACTCTGTACCCAGCCAGGACTAGGTACTAGAGAAGAAGACAATCCCTAATCTCCAAAGTTTATGGTCTAGCTGCAAAGATAAGACATACTGAACAATTAATTAATTGCAGATGGCAGCATATGATCAAGAATCAACGTGAGCAAATAAAGGTTGCATCGAAACAGATGTGGAGGCTAGAACATTCATCATAAGACCTCTGGGAAGAAGTGGGACTTGAGTTAGATCTTGTCAGAAGTATAGGAGTTAGAGAGAAAGAAGTAATGAGGAAATTTCAGGACGAGGGTAGAGCATGAATAAAGGCTGGGAATCAGGTATGAAGGAGAGTGAAAATACTGGCTTGACAGCACTAAGGGGTTCCTGTTCAGTGATGGGAGATGGTAAGGTTGGAAAGGTACTCAGAAACAGCTTGTGAAGGAGTTCAAATACCAAATTGAGGAGTTGAGACTCATGCTGTGGAACACAAAAGGTTCCCAAGCAGGGGAATGACATGATAAGACTGCTATTTTAGAAAAATTAGTATGAAAGATAAATGAGGATGCACAGGGATGGAGGGGGTGACAAAGAGAATGAAAAGATCAGTCACGATGCTACTATAACAACTCAAGTATGTGGGGCCAAAGACCTGGCCTAGGGTAATGGCAATGGGAATGAAGAGAAAAAGATAAATGTAACAGACATTTTGAAGAAAGAATTTACTTGGCAACTAAATGGATGTAGGAATGGAGGAAGAGAAAAAAATCAAAGATGATTCTAAACAAGTCGGAGTGACTAGGAGAATGGTAATACCACTGACATAGCTGGGTCTGAGCACAATCTCATTGGATTGGCAGATCCTTTATCTTTTTTCCCAGAACCTAGAATGATTCCTTGCAGTAGCAGGTGCTTACTAAATTTCTGTTGAGTTGAATGAACGGAAGATGGAAAGTATGAAGATTTCTTCCCATATTGGAAAATCATGAGGCTGGAAAGAACTCGCGTCCCTGTTTAGGGAAAAGTCTATCTTCAACCTACCACTAGTCCTTGTTAGTTGTCTCCCAAGTTTAGCAGAGACTCCACGAAATAACAATAACTGGAGTTGGGTCTCCTTTCACATTCATGCAGGGCAAGGTTGAGTCAGTACAAGTAGTTTACTTGTTCAGCATCTGTGCTCTGTACCTATTTTGGGAAAAAAAAAATATAGGACTATAGTTCACAATACTTCTTTATAGCAAAAGATCCATCTCCAAATAAGAACAGCATCTCTATATGGGGCAATAACCATTGACAGGCGACCAGGTGCTGTTGTCACCTGCAAGTGTTCTGGGCCTAGGATAGAGTCTACTTATTGACATTTATCAATTAAAAATTCATTATTCAACAAGCATTTATTCAGGGATCCATCAATCACTGCTTTGAAGTAGCTTAAATTCTAATGGGGAAGACAACAACATGTGAGCAAGCATATAGATAATAAATACAAATAAATATAAAACCATTAAATACAAGAAAGTTTGAGAGGGAAGACATCAACTGCTCAGAGGGATTTCAGGAAGGATAGCATGTATAAGGTGTGGTGCTTCAAAGGAAGAGGAGGATTCTACCAGGCAGAGACACTGTGTATAGGGAACACCCACGTGAGGAAACTCCCTCCACCAATGGAGGTATGTCCTTTCTCTAAAACTTAGAGTCTTAGAGCATTCCCTAAAGTATCAAGAAGTTACGTGATTTGCCCAGGGTCACACAACCAGTTCACGTCAAGAGGCAGGACTTGAACCCAGGTCTTCTTAGCATCTAGAACAACTCTCTACCCACTAAGCCATGTTGCCTCTTCAAAAAGGTGGAGGACTAAAATGACTATTAGATTTGGCAACCAAGAAATTGTAGGTAACATTGGTGAAAATAGTTTCAGTTGAGCGATAAGGTCAGAAGACAAACTACAAAAAGTTGGAGAGTTGAGTGGGAAAAGTGGTGGCATTGAGTTTGGCTGAGAAAGAGAAGAAGGATATAGTGATGGCTTGAGGGGATGATAGGGTCTGGTGAAAGACAGAGGAAACAAACATGTTTGAAAATAGTAAGGAAAAACAGAAGGAGATATGAAAAGGTTGAAGATTTGATAGACAGATGATTAGAATTGAAATCTGCTGGAAAAGATGGGAAGGATGGGATCAAACACACATGTACAGGGAGTGACTTTGGCAAGGAGAAAGACCATGTCATTGTCACACAATGGAAGAAAGGAGGAGATGGTGGGAGGGAGGGGATGGTATCAAAAGGCTTTGAGATAAAGAGAATGAAAGAGGGAGCTCATTCATGTCAAAAACGCCTGTTTTCTCAGTAAGAGGCAAGGTCCAAGAAAGAAGAGAGAAAAGAAGGTGTGAGAGGGTTGAGGAGAGAAAAGATCTGAAGTAGATTCTGGGGGAAGTGAATTAGAGAATGAATGCATTGGGAATAAAAAGATTGCCTTTTTCAGCAATGAGAGCCTAGTTGAATATGTTAACAGAAATTTATAATGTAGAAAGTCAACATGGGAATGAGACTTCCTCCAGCTCCATTGAATAACCTATGGATGGGAAGAATGGAGGTAAATTGTTGGAAGAAATCTAGGGCGGAAGTTTGGGAAGAGATTGGCAGAGACAGGACAATGGGGAGAAGGATTCAAGAAGAGGACAATGAAATAGAAAAGAAGGAAAATGAAGTCAGAGCAAAGCTAATGGTCTGGAAAAAATACCAATGATGGAGAGGGACAGGAGGTCTTAATGAAAGCCAAGAACAGGTTTAGGAGGTGTGAGGAACAGAGACAGATGGAATGATATGTTTAGATAGATTTTGATCACATAGAAGAATGTCAGTTTCTAATTAAGGAAGTGGAACATTTGGAGATGATGGTGAGATTCAATGTATGACTATCCCTGTGAGTGCCTGAGGTGAGTAAAGGAATAGGTCAGGGGACTTAAGGAGAATGCAAAGGTACAGTTTTAAAGAGCTTATTAAAACCTAATGTGGACCTTCTTCCCAAGCTCATCAGAAGAATGGAAGGATTGACACTGAAGGAGTGTCAATTTCATATACAAAGTTGACGTCTGTCCAAACCATTGTTTAAAAGGAATGAATATTCATTAATTTATCTAGAAGCAACTAGGTGGTACAGTGGATAGAGAGCTGGACCTCGACTCAGGAAAGTCTCGGTTCAAATCCAGCCTCATTAGCTGTGTGACCACGGGCAAGGCACTTAACTACTCTCTGCCTCAGTAACCTCATCCTTAAAATGGAGTTAATAATAGCCCCTATTTCCCAGGGTTGTTATGAGGATAAGTAAGATAATATTTGTGAAACACTTTGCAAACCTTAAAGTGCGACATAAATGTTAGTTATCGTTATTGTTCAAGGCATTTCTGTAGCCTGGGACTCTGTGACTAGTCATTTTTCACATCTTGAGATTTGGTGAGCAAGTCCATGTCATCTTTACGTAACAATAACTCACAAGCAACAACCCTTCTGACACTCACTTCCACAAAAAACACTTCAGGTTTTTTCAACGTGAAATGCCGTATTTATTGTATATCTTTTGGTGCAATAGTTGCTGTGACTGGATCCATACCCACACACATATCCCGGTCCCCCACCTTCTGTCATGGCTTCCTCCCCCAAGTGTGGGAACTGTTGTCTTTCAGCTGAGCCCAGGACTACAGACGTTATCATTATTTACTGCAGCACTTATGCATTTCTTAACCATTTAGCATGTATAAAACTGGGTGACCATTTTTGTTAGACTCCTACCTCTTTTTCAGTGTGTCATTGATAAAGTCTTTGAGTGTTGTGTCTCTAACTCCGATTTCCCAGAAGTCCATGGTTTTTATTGTAGTTTTGCTTAACTGGGTGACTTTTACGGACACACATATCAGGTTATAACAGAACTGACTGTAGGTACAATAGGTAGGTCAAAATGTGCTTTTCATAGTCCAGCACTGTGTGTGACAAACAGCAAGTCTGACCATTTATTGTCCATGCTAAACCTTTTATCAAATTTTACTTCAGATGATCCTCATTCATTCCAATTACTCATTCCTCTCATAAAGGACTGAGTAGGACACAATGACTTTTTTCCTTGGCATACAGCAACCAGAGGTCACATCTGATCTTGACAGGCACAAAATTGGAGGAATGAACCATATGAAACTATGGGAGGACTGATCAACTAAGTAGAGGAGTAGCTTGCTTAGCTCACTTGCCTTTATTGAATATCTAACTTTAGAATAATAGACCTTCAATTGGACCCTTCAAAAATTACCTTAACCCCTTCCCCCTTTGCCAAGAAATGACTGGGGCAAGATGTAACAAAATTTCATCTTGACCATAGTAGAGGCACTTTCCAAAGAATTCCTGGAGTGAATGTTCGCCAGGCAGTGATTTGACCATAGCTTCTATCCACAAATTAATTCATTCCTCTCAGTCTTGGAAAAGAAGTTGAAAGCCTTAAATTCTCAAAAAGGACAATTTCCCTGGCAGTCCTAGCATATTTGGCAAGATGACCAGAAGCACTTAGATACTGTGGAACAGCTCCAGTACCATCAAAGACTTTTTTATGATTTTCAATATTTAATGCTTCTGAACTAGTGCTGTTGGATATATGCTTTAGTACTCTCCCTCACTTAAGAGAATATTTATACTTTCCAAAGTCTAACAAAGGATTTCAAAGTGTTTCCCATCATTATAGATTTCTTTGCTTTTAGGTGCCACAGATACTGAGTTATCTTTGACTGATGACTCTTAAATTATTATTTGCTGCATCTTTATGCTTCACATTTTAGCTATTAAGGGTGTATCTTTTAGAATAAATTTCAATAGTGATTAAATCTTGCTATTTGTTTAAAGAGAGCTATTTCTGGGTTTTGAGATGTGGTCATGACTGATTTCTATCCCATGAGCTCTCTTAAAAGGAACCCACTAACTCTCAGAAGGGTGCTCATAACACAACAGAGGGCATCAACTTTCGAAATACTTTAATGCAAGTTGGAGACATCTAAGGCACATCACACTAATAATCAGTTTATTCAACTGGCTTATTCCATGGATAGCTAGGGATTAAAACCTCCCATCAAATTCATTGTTCAGAATTCTTAACACCAGACTAGAATCATGTTCAGCAAAGTGGAAATATTACCAGGCTTCCAAACATTAAAACTAGAAGCTACTTGAGAAATCACCTGGCCACTTTGGAGGCCTGGATCAAGTCCAACAGAATCAGGTGCTCATACTCTGCCCTATTTTCTAGTTTTCCCTGAGTCATCATATCATGGTGTCAACAGTTGACTAGAACTTACTCTATGCTAAACACTATCCTCCAGCCTTCCCTGTTAATGATCTTCCCTCCTCTGTGTTGCCTATGGATGCTCAACAACTTCCCTGATGTAGATCCCTTCCTCCCATCCTGAATAAGAAGTAGTCATTTAGCCTGTGCTTGGAAGAAGGAAGGAAATAAGCATTTATTAAGCACCTACTACGTGCCAAGCACAGTGCTAAGGACTTTACAAATATTACCTCAATTAATCCTCACAATATAATAATAATAATGATAATTATTATTATTCCCATTTTATAGTTGAGGAAACTGAAGCAAACAGAGGTTAAGTGACGTGCACAGTCACACAGCTAGTAAGTGTCAGACTTTGGTTGAATGGGAAAAATCTTTAATATCAAATTTCTCTGATAAAGATTTGACCTCGAGGATATAAACAATTAACAGGCAATATATGTATTAGACATACCTATACACACATCTATATATCTATATTTATATAAATAAAAGCCAAAACCAATTCCCCAGCAAATAAGTGGTCAAAGGATATGAACAAATAGGTCTCAAAAGAACTGGAAACTATTAACAACCATGTGAAATAATATTCTAAATTGCTAATAATAAGAGAAATGCAAATTTTAAAAAAGCCTAAGGTTTCATTTGATACCTTGCAGATTGGTAAAGATGACAAAAGATACTAAGAGTCAATGTTGGAAGGATTGTGAGAAGATAGCCACGTTAACAAATTGTTGGTGGAGCTGTGAAACGAGAGAATCATTTTGGAAAACAATATGTAATTATGCAAATAAAATGACTAAAATATTCATACTCTTTGACCCAAAGATTCCATTACTGGGCTTATACCACAAGGAGGCCATCGATTGGAAGAAAGTTCCCAATACACACTCAAATATTTATAACAGCACTTCTTGTAGTGGGAAAGAATCTGAAACAAAATAGATGTCCATCAATTGGGGAATGGCTAAACAAATTGTAGTGCATGAATATAATGAAATTATTACTGTGCTATAAGACATGATGAATGTGAAGAATACAGAGAAACATGGAAAGATTGACATAAACTAATGCAGAACGAAATAAGAAGAGTTTCCCCAAAACCCCAATATATACAATGACTACAAAAATGAAAATGAAAGAACTATAAAAAATCAAAAATGGATATCAAAAAATCATAAACAATAACTCAAAAGAAGAGATATGAAAAGTCATCCCTATTACACCCTCTTGAAGAGTTGGGGGGTCCACAAGTGTTGCACATTGTACATATTTTCAGACTTTTTCAATGTATTGATTAGTTATGCTAATCTTTTTCTTCACCTGTAAAAAGTACTATTTGTTATATGAGATGGCTCTCTGGAAGGGGGAGGGACACTGGAGAAAATTATGGCAATACTAAAAAAAACAAAATACATCAATACAAAGTTTATTTTAAAAAGAACACTCAACTCTACATAGCTGAATTTTTTGTCATTTAAAATGTAACACTTGTGAAATTAGGTTATTTTTCTGTGTAGTCATAATGAAAGTCAAACTGTCTTTCTCCATTATATTTTCATTGACTTGTATAAGAAAATCATAATGCCAGTGATAAAAACCACCATCTCTGTGTGAAGGAGCACGTAACCCAGTGTCCTATTTACAACTACATTTAAGTGGAATGAAAGGATATCTACATATATCTATATCTATATCCTTTATATATCTATATCTATATGTTATATAGATATAGATATACATCATGAATATTTTCTTCCAGTAGATAATGAGGATGCCCTAGAAATAATGAACACCAAATAACATCACACACTCATACCAACAACACACACAAAACTGACTTTTTTCAACAACCCTCTGACTATTAATATCAATTGAGACATAAAAGAGGGAGACTTTTGTTTGTCAGAGGTGTTCACCACTGTCACGGAAGATGTACAGCACAGAGCCCAAATGGAAGAACCTAGAGATGGTGAGGTTCTCCAAATGCTCCTATTTTACACTATACTAATTCCACTAAATTCCAAGGAGACAGAGCTTAATAAGTAAGATCCACAGTCATTGAAAAAAGCTCAGTCTAACTGTTCACACAGGAAAAACGAAGTGGATAATGACTATTGTCCAAACCATGCTATACAGTTGGATGGACAGTCTAGAGAACTGGTCTATCAGTGCAAACATCTGGGACAGACACTAATGATGGACAGACACAAGTCCCAAATCAAAAAGAGGCAAGACTACATGGGGAAACTGCTGCACATTATTGAACGACCCCAAGCTTCTCCTTAAACCAAAACTCCATATTTTTAATGCCAATATTCTTCTTCTAGTATTATATGTGTATAACCCATGCAAGACCTAAATCTCCAAAGAATCAAAATGACAGACCCCCCCAAAGACCAATAGACAGAAGCACAGTACTAGTACAAATAGACTATAGCATATTACCAATGAAGAATTTTGTAGGAGAAATGAAATAAGAGGAAATCATCAAAGAGATGTACAACTGTAAAATGAGGTGGACTGGTCAGGTGATACAATCAAAGGATAACAAATGGACAGCCTGTGTGCTCCAGTGTTACCTAAGTAGTATCAAGAGAACTAAATGAAGACCCTAAGCATGTTGTGTGTACCTCCTACAGAGGACTTACCCAAGGACATGTAGAAGTATTACACAAGATAAAAATTCTAGACCAGGTATAATCTACACTAGTGGAGATTACTCACATCAGTGAGAATGCAGATCCAAAGCTGTATCGAAAGAAACCATCATCAGATCATAAAAGATGTACTGCCTGAAACAACATTAATATAGCAGCTACTCTATTCAGAAGCAGGAGTGGGACAGGGGGATAAAATTTCACAGTGCCAAGTGACTTGTTTTTGGAGAAAAAAGTGATCCATTGCAGCGTTAATATGCATTTGTGGGAGAAATACTAACCCTGCAAAGGCAAAGATAGTATATAGTACCTACATACTTATCTTACATTTCTATGATAATAGGCAGTCAACTAAATGCAAGCATTTAGTTGAAATGTAAGTTGAAATGAAACTACAAAAATGATATGTATTGCCTCAAGAATTTCAGATAGTATAAAATTCAGTAAACAGAACCAGGATTTCAAGTTGAAAATTGAGCTTTTCCCAGAGTTCACAAAGGAAGCAAGGGTGCCCTATTGAATTTAAATCTAAAGCTCTCTCCATGTAAACAACCAGATGGAAAGTTTTGAATTCTCATCCTTACTTGGCTAACCTAGCAAGTTGTCAAAACCAGATCTGTAGAGAAATCAGAAACATGAGTGGGAATGTGAAAGAGGAAAGAAGTCCCGATCAGTTCAGGGAACTGACAAATAGAAAGAGTTGTTATGAAGAGAAAACAGAAAAGCCAGACCGAAACCAAGGCAATGAATCTTGCATGGGACACAAGGAAAGCTGAATGATATAATTCTCTCTCTATTTCATTAAGCTGTTGAAAAAACAACATTCTATTCAACTGGGAAACAAAATCTAAGTACTGAAAACAAGAATATTTTTCCCCTGAAGTTATAACCTTTTGTGAGACCATACTTTCATAGTTATGAAAATTTGGTTAATAACCCATTATGTGTCCTTACAGTGGAAAAAAAGAAGATTCCTTCACTTTTACAGAAATTATACATGAGTACCATTTGTTTACCAAGAGAATAGACCTTTCTAATGCAGCTTATTCATTTTTAAATGAGTTATATTTTTAATATGGACCCTAGTTTGTGTCCAGCCCTGCCAGGATTCACAGAATGCCAGACAGATAGAAAGGACACAAAGGGAAATGAAACTGATTCAACACGTTCCACCTCAAGCATGACCTCCCTTCCACTACCACCCACAGGTTTTCCACATGCTCTTCTACATTTTCTCATTCCCTGACCTACTTGGGCAATTTTGTGGAGTTATATCATTAAATTTCACTACATTAAAATAGGACTTTTTAGGATCCATCAAAACCACCCTGATTTTAAGTCCTTCTCCTCTGAGGTGAATATTTTCTAGCCTTTGGAGCAAGGACTTTTCTTTGAGATTTCTAGCCTTTGCCATAGACTTGGTGTGACATACCACAATTCACCTAACTTCTTGGTACCATTGTACCTTTCACTTAGAAAATGTCCAGTTGCAAGAATTTTGGAGTTCTCAATTTAGAGAACGTCTCTGAAATTGATTAAGCGTTAAGAAACAGAATGATGGAGTACAGATCCCCTTGGATTAAGAGTCAGGAGACTTGTGTTCTACTGCTCTAACACTAGTTATATAACCTTAGGCAAGTTGTTTCGCTCTTGGTCTTTAATTTCCTCAGGCTAGATGATTGTTAAGGTGACATTTAAATTATTTCAAACCAAATGATTAAATGATATCTAATTTCTTGATTACTGGCCTTACCTAAGAGTTTCCCTTTTCCCAACACACACACACATATACACGCACACACACACACACACACCTCATCCCTGCGCCAGGGTCCCTTTCAGAATCAAATTTTAACATATATATATATGTGTGTGTGTGTGTGTGTGTGTGTGCACCTCATCCCTGCCCCAGGGTCCCTTTCAGAATCAAATTTTAACATATATATATATATATATATATATATACATATACATATACATATACATATATATGTGTGTGTGTATGCATATATATATGTATGTATGTATGTATGTATAATGGATTTATCTTTCTCTTTCCTATCTGCCAATCCCTGACCATACATCATGCCAATATTAAATTTGATTATCAGTATAAAAATGACAGTCTTCAAAAACAACCATACCCTTGCATAGGTCTGACTCAAGTATTAGTGTCACTTTGGGCTCCACTAATGGGTACTTAGATAATATTGGCTTCTCTCACTTAGGCGCTAGACGTTAAACCTGTCATTTTTCTATCTGTCATTCTAAGGAAATGACAACTAAACTTTTCATGTCTAGATTTTTCGGGGATGTTTCTTCTCTAGTCTCCATATTAGTTGTCAGTTCCCTAGTGCGTCTGGCTTAGCATCTCATGTTGAATTTGTTTCAGTGATAGCCAAAGCTTTTGCCCCAAGTTCCCATCATTGATTTCAGAATCTTTGTCTAAACATTGCTCCACAAAACCATTTCCTACACAACCACAATAGTCATTAGCTTCCAGACAAAACTGGATATTTTTACTTCCATACTCATTTTCAGGATTTTGGTTCTTCCCACCTTCCTTCCTCCTACCTCAGCACCTACGCCTTCGTCCTATGCAACAGATGTTAGTGCATAAACTGCAATTATTTGCAAGGTGATCTTGTTGCACATGCTTGTTATGAGCACTGTGATGCTCACAGGATGACCAGCTATCTCATGAAATGATATTTCTTGGTGCCTTTGGGGTATAAGAACAAACTAATTCTGCAAACTCCTTGATTTGCCTCAGCACAACAAAACTGTGAATTACTCTTCCTATAAGCTGCACTTTCTTCTGGTTTCATTTATAATAATAATTTCAAGGTTAATATGACGTGGATTCCCCATTCACTCACTGGTCGATGGACAAAGTTAGCACAAAGTACCATCAGCTATCTTCAAACTTATAAATGACTTAAAAGTGAGTTCTTCTGCCCCCTTGTCTTCTATTCTACAATTTTCTCAGAGGCAGGTAGGTGGTGCAGTGGATAGAGCACCAGTGCAGGAGTCAGGAGGACCTGAGTTCAAATCTCATCTCAGACACTTGATACTCACTAGCTGTGTGACCTTGGGCAAGTCACTTAACCCCAATTGCCTCATCCTGGGTCATCTCCAATCATCCTGATGAAGAGCTGGTCACTGGATTCAGATATCTCTGGAGAAGAAGTGAGACCGGTGACCTCACTCACTCAGAACAAAGTCAAGTGCAAGTCATGTCATTATTTCTCCAATGGCGTGGTCTTCTTCAGCAAGGAAGGACGAACATGCACACCATTTTCTCATTATAGAAACAGAAGACTGGGGCAGGAATGGGAGTCATTTTGCATTTCTCTTTGTTTTATGTGTTTCTATGTGTTTTTATGTGTTAATTAATTAATCGCCAAATGGCGGTGTACTGGTGATGAACCTCTCCAGACTCATCCTGTCATCCTGTTATCAGGATAGTCGTTGTGTTTTCCATATGAGGTAAAAAGATACGATTTGGTTGTTATTCTTGAACTGTCCAGTAATCCTTTCTCTTCAAAATGGCAGTTCTCTAAATGATATTCAGCCTAGTCTATAGCTACCACTCCAAAGGAAGAGCAGACATGCCAAATGCCTAAACAAAAGATAGTATTATATTCGTCTGAGATGCATGTCAGTAACATATTAACGTTAAATATAGCACTTTTTCATCACTGGGTAGGAGAGAGGGCAGACAAATAAGTAGAATCAACTACCGGTTATCTCCATGCAGACTACCTACAACAAAGTTTTGGGTCCAAGTTGACTTCCCCTTCTTACTGGATTGTGTCTGGATTATCACTCCACCAGAGAATGCTGATTTATCTTGGGTTAACTCTAAGCTTTAGGTAAGACAAACTTGGTGGCAAAAATAAATCACACACACATACATATACACACACACGAAACATTCCAAGTTCAAAAATTATTTTGGGGTTATCAATGTCAGTGCTCCCCTTTTAATGCAGATAATTAAATTCTGACTGCAGAAGGGTTAAAAAAAGATCTACTCAACTCATGCCCAGCACACTTATCACACAAATACTACTTATATGCTGTCAAAATTCAACAAATGCATCATAAACTTTACTGATAAGATTGCTCTGCTTTTGATAGCTGTGATTTTTTTTCCCCGTGGATCCACAAGAAATTTTTTACTTCCTTTGCAAAAAAAAGGTTATCTATGTGTGTGTTAGATGATGCCATCTGTATTGTGTAGCAATCAATGATCTGGCTCCTTCACTCCATGTTATAAGATTTGGTGCAACCTTTGTGAGAAAATCATTGCTTTTTTGTATCTCTATAAAAAACTTTAACCACCACATTCTCCTTTCTTAATGGACATGACCTAAGAATTGGATTTTACCTCCAGGAAAAACTGGAGTTAGTCATTTCATCATTCAAATTTCTTTGTTCAGTTTTCATTAGTTTTATATATTTATATTTTAAATTCAGTTTTACAAAAGGAAGGTAGATGGTACAGTAGATAGAGACCTGACCTGGAGTCAAGAAGTCCCGAGTTCAAATCCAGTCTCAGACACTGAGTAGTTGTTTGACTCTGGGCAAGTCATTTAACCTCAGTTTCTTCTTCTGTAAAATGAGAATAATTATAGCACTTACCTCACAGGGTTGCTGTGAGGATCACATGAGACATAATTGTGACATATTTAGTACAGTGCCTGGCATGTAATAAGCACCATAGAAATGTTGGTTATTATTATATGAAATACAGGAAACACTTTCAACTTAAGGGTTTGCATACTGCCCTGTTTGCAACTTTCATTATCTAAAACAATTCTACTATCAACTGTCTGCCTTCAAACTGTTCTAATCCAAGGGTTGGAGATAATGGTAGAAGGGGCTATATTCCAAGTCCCAGCCCAGTACCCTGGAAAGACTATTGACTTTGGTGCCAGAAGACCTGAATTTAAACCCTAGCTTAGCTACTACTTGTGACCTTAGGCAAGTCACTTAAACTCTCTGAGCCTCAGGTTCCTAATCTATAAAATGAGGGGTTAGATTCCCTCTCAGGACCTTTCTGGTTCTAAATCTGTGAGTCCATGTAGTCTCCTTAAAGGTACTTCTATATTTCCTTGAGACTACATGCTCTTTGATGTTCTCTTCAAGGCAAATCCCACACACAAGACATAGAGACCATTCATTCTCCTTATCCTTGGAGTCTATTTTTTGAGGGAGTTAAGATCTATAATTTCACTAGTATAGAGAACTCCCAGTATTGAAACTTCCTCCGCCGATTCAGATAAGCAATTCTTATGGGACTTATAGTCGTGTCAGGGCACTGAAAGGTTAAATGGCTTGTTGATGGTTATACAATTAGAATTTATAAAAGGTTAGACTTGAACCCAGGTCTTCCTAACTCCGAGGTAAGCTCTACTACGTGGTTTTTACTCCCTATTGTCCATAAAATAACACAAGTAGAGATCTGTTTTTTGGATTGATTTATAGTTAGCCCTATCTATATTTCTTTACCTATTTTATACATATCTACCTTTTTTTAACCATGGAAACAATGTAAAGGGCAACCCTTTGAAACCTGGACACTTAGTTACCTGTCTTCCTACAGGGGAGTTTTAAAGAGGGAAAAACTTGGTTTAAGCTTTGCATGCATCTGAGAGACTGTCATCTACACATGACAAAGAATAGTTAGCAGGGTAGAACTGATTGAGGCTGGGATGGGGACATATCCCTAACTATTGTGGAGTTATAGTTTCAGACTGACTTCATTGTTTTGATTTGAAATTAATTCTAGGATATCAAATATTTTTTATTGTAAATATGAAAATCATAAATTATATAAAAAACAAGATGCTGTCTATTAAGCCATTTCCTATCTGTGAGTACGGTGCAGAGAGTGATTATTTGCATGTCATTAGGTCCCATGCCAGCTTCTATGTGGTGGTTATAGCCAATAACTCTTCTCCTATCGAAAACATTGTCTACAAACAAACCCATATAATAATGAAGAAAAGTGCCCTCACCCAGATTGATTTATGGGGATTTATTTTGACCAAAAATAGGTAACTCCCTGCTTAGATTATGTATCTTAAAAGCAATTCAATAATGAAGAAGCCCAGAAGAATCTGAGAATGCAAAACAAAAATATATCCCAATTTTTTATTTTTCCCACCTGAATGGGATCATTGCCCAAATTATCTATTCTCTTATCTTTCTGTCCACCAAAGTTGTAAGATTAAATTTGATGCCACCACTCACCACCCAGAGTGTCAGAAAATATTAATAGATTTTGAAACCTAATTCACTGCTAATTTACCACCACAATGTTAAAGAAATATCAGTTTGCAAAACCAAATAAATAATATGATTATGTACTTAAAGCACTATCCAAACATTAACTAAATTATGTATTTATGGGTCCATATCTTTAACATTCACAAAATACAGAAGATTAGAGTTGGCAGAAACCATAGAGAACATCTAGTCAAGCCCTCTTACTGCACAGAGACCCTCCAGCACTTGTGAATCTAAACTCCTTTCCCTAGGAAGAGTCTAGCAAACCTTAGAAAAGTTTGGCGGGGGCAAAACCTTCTACCCAGGATCATAAAGTACTCAGATTTAGTAGCAATACATGACCTTACAATTCAGGCACAGTCATTCATCTATTCATCCCTGTATTACCAAAAATGAGTGCCTCCCATGTGCCTAGTACAAAGATGTACAAGATATAGTCTCTGCCTTCATGGAACTCCCTTGGACCATTGTTGAGGTCACTGACCTTAAGACCCAAAAGACTCTTCTACTTAACTTTCTTTTCCAGTAAATGCTAGATTCTCTACCAATCTACTCAGTCACTGATCCCCAACATACTGCTCCTGAATCCAGTGAAAGCCTCACCCATGTGTAAGCTTTACTCTCTCAACCCAAATGGATGACAGGCAATTTGCTCCCCCAAACTCCTGGCTTTGCAGTTCTGGCAATGCTCCTTCCCCATACTTCTTCTTGGCTTCCACTAATAGTCTCCCAAACACATTTCAAACGAGTCACTCTTAACCCTACCACACAACATCCAATGTTCCCATTTTCACATCTCTGACTGTTGGCTCTATCTTTTCTCCTAAGACTGGTAGCCTAGTCCCAAACTCCCAAAGTGTTGTGAGCAGTAGGGATGGGATGGTTTCTCTATCAATGAATCAAGCAACCAACAAATATCTATTAGGCTCCTATTATGTACCAGGTGTTGTGCTCTGTGCTAGAGATACAAGTGCAAAGAAAGAAAGAAACTCTACTCACAAGTAGCTTACATTCTAATTGGGAAGAAAGTGGGCACGTAAATCAGAATTTCCAGAATGGATATAAAGAAAGTAAATATAAATAAATATAAGGTGGCTAAATGTCGGGTAGTTTGGGAGAGAGGATACGCAGTTGGGAAGATTAGGAAAAACTTCACTAAGAAGGTGATATTTGAGCTGTGTATTGAAGACAAAGGGTGTTCTATGAGATGGCAGTAAAGAAGGAGTGAGTGCATTTCGAGTATATGAAAACGTCCATGTAAAGGAGCAGAGCAGAGAGAAGGACAGTCTGGCTGGATCACAGATTGCAGGAAAGGGAAGAATGTCCAGTGAAGCTGAAAAGCTAAACAACAGAGTGTATACTTTATCTTAAAGGCAACAGGAAGCCATTGGAGGTGACTGTCACAGTGAAGTCACATAGTTCTATGCCTAAGAAAAATTACTGGGGGCTAGAGTGTACAGGATGGATTTGAGACAAGGAGGCCAATTAAGAAGCTGTTCAATACTCTAGCGGAGAGTTGTTGAGGGTCTGAACTAAGATGGTAGATGTGAGAATGGAGAGAAGGGGTTAGATTCAAGAGATGCTGCAGAGGTAGAAGTAGAAAGATTCAGCAACTGATAAGCTATATAGGGTGAGAAAAAGTGAGGAGTTGAGGATAATGCCAATGTTATGAACCTAGAAGACTAGGACAGAAATAGGGAGGCTTGGAAGAGGGAAGGGTTTAAAGGAAAAGATAATAAGCTCAGTTTTGGACATGGAGAATGGAAGATGCCTCTAGGATATCTAGTCCCAAACGTGTAATAGGTAAGGGGCATGGCATGCTGGCAAATGTTTAACAACCTGGAGAGAGGGAGGGATGTATGTATGTCATGCTATGGAAAAATGATCTTCATTTATGTTAACTATTTCCCAAACACATGTAAATAATTTTAATACCCATTTTTAAAATTTTGAATTTCAAATTCTCTCCTTCCCTTCCACCCCTCCCCCTCAATGTGAGAAAACAAATAATTGGATAAGAGTTATATATGTGAAGTCTGTAAGACACCCCTTAAGGTTAATTTGTATTATTAATATTTTCCTCATCACTTTCTTAAGTCTAGGCGACCAACAAAACAATGAATCGAACCATGATTTGTAATCTTTGCTGATTTCTGACGTGCTAACGCTCTCACTGAAAATTTCATAATCAGCTCTTTGCAATCAGTACATGCTGGCTCCAGTACACCCCGACCAATAGGCAACTGATGGTGTGGGACTGAAAGGAAGAGAAGAATATGCCAAGAGTGTGGGATAACTAATAGTAAGTCCAAGGGCTCAAGAAATATCCCCACAATGTCAAGGGAACATTGGGGAGCACCTTGTCAAGGATTTATAGGACATGGGCAAGAGCTGCCCAATATGAAAAGGTGTAGGCAGATTACCATGTGTCTGAAGAGGTCACAAAGCCACCAGAGTTTCCTCTGCATTCAGTATATGCTTCATAAGTTTGCCAAAACTGGGGTAGGAGGGACTAGTAAAAAGCATCCACAGTAGGTTCTTTCAGAGAAGGTCCCTCCCTTTCTAAAATTCAATTCTTAAAGATCCTTCAATCTACCCAGGGATACAAGACTTGTACACATGAAAACTTCACTATAAGACAAGGATACTAGAGATATTACATAAAACATACTTAACTGTTAAATGTGTGGTGCTCCGATGACTCACTGCGATATAGAGATGACCCTGGGTTGTTGAATGTTACACCAGCTATCAAACACAATCCTAGCAACCAACTCTACCCTACTCTTTGAGGACCAGCTTAGCTAAATCCAATCCAACCCACTAAACATTTAAGTGTCTATTATGTGCAAAGCACTGTGCTAAGTGCTGGGGATACAATTAATTAAAAGAAAGACAGTCTTTGACCTCAGGAAGTTTACAATCTAATGGGGGAGAGAATACACATAAGGAAGGAGGGGAGGAGATACATGGAGTCATCTTGTTCTGTGGAGCTGAAGCTGGGTAGAGAACCAAATGCAAAGCAGAGTGGGCTGAGAGCCTAGTTTCTACTCTCAAGAAAGGAAGGCATTGGGAGGAGTTTGGTGCCCTACCCTCCAGCCCTCAAAACAGAGGGGAGAGGAGACTGAAGGAGGTGATGACTATGGAAGTAAAGAGGAACATGGTGATGAGATTAGAAGTGATGAGCTTATCCTGGGAGAGGCATCTAGTTCTTCAGAGAAGTAGATACAAAGTGGAGCTAAGTATGTAAAGGCTCCATGTGAATAGGTTGGCCTCTAGGTGAAAATCAGAGGGTAGGGACCACATCTTCCAGTACTAGGTATCTACCGGGCACTCAATAAATACTTACCTGATTGTTAATTGAAAAGAAAGTATCCTTTCATACTATTCTCATTTATGACCAATTCTTTTTTCTCAAAATCCCATCAGATCCCGGCCTGTCTCTGGCCTTGTTAGCTTTATTATACTTTGCCAATTGCACTGACAACTAAATTGATTTTTGCCTATTAAAATCATAGAATAGTATGGAATTTATTACTCTCCAAACATTTAGTATCTCATTCAATGATCTGCAAGAGAAAAGCCTTAAACCCTACCCCCAATACTTAGATTATGAAAATGTGCATGAAGTGTTTACTCAAAGTGTGATCTGACCGAAACCTGCACAAATACTTCGCTCCAGAAACAGCACTGAAGTAATTATGCACCAAACAGAGACAGCCTTTAATATGTACTAGCCACAGGTAATGTTTTAGGGCTTTGGGAAGACAGTGTTAATGACACTGTTTTATGGAGCTCACATGTAGTTGCGTAAGATTTATGACTAAAATAATGTTTGGTTCCAGTGTAAGAAAAGGAGCCAACAACATGACTAGAATAAGCCATGCATTCATTGACATGTCACAGATTCCAATGGACTTCACAAATAAGTGTGTTAAAGATATTGGTTTCTGCATCTTGACAAAGCACAGAAAGTTCTCCCTTTATAAGTTCCAGGTAAATTATTCATTTCTTTGGCTAAAAACTCTAATTAGACATTTGCATTTGTTACTTCTGTAATTTATGAACTGACTAGGGCAATCTGTGCTCAAAAGCTGACAATGGGCCAAAGGGAAATCAGAGTATTTTCCAAACTGATTTCTCATTAAAATGTTATGAAACTGACATTTTCTCAAATGACAAGACATCCTTGAAGGTGTGCATAAAGAAGAACCTTAAATAAAATCAATACTCCCTTGAGAAAACAAAATGGTGTTTGGGTTATACTCTTATTTCAGGAGGCTCAAGCAGTTTGCCAACACTGAAGTCTCTTTTGAAGCTGTTTTGTACTGAAGGTATGTTTTGTTCAGACCAGGTTAGACTAGGAGAGTCTTGCCTCCCTGGAGAGAGCAAATAAAAACAGAATTGTTTACCCTAGCAGCTCCAGCCTAGCCTGAAGTAGGATCTTGGCTCCCATAGTCACATTAGGGAGCCTTCAAGGAAGCTGTCTGGGAGAGAGAGCCTGAGCTGGGCTGGGCTAAGTGGTGTCTGCCTATTTCCTTTCTGTTATGGACAGTATGGTAATGCCTGGCAGGCTTCAATTGCTAAATGCAGGAAGGGTAGATGCCTGAGCCATAGGCTTCTCTCTAAGAGAAAAGAAAAAGATGTGGAATAAGACAATTTGCTTCTGAGGCTGAACTGAAATTGCTTCTGAGCAATGTCACTGGAGCCACATCCTACAATACACACAATGAATGAAATGAAGGGAAGAAGATGAAAACACTTTGGAGATCTCCTAGAGCCTCACCATTCCTTGGCCTCTCACCTTCCCTTTAGCTCTTCCTTCCCTTTCACTACTCCTTCTCCCCACCTTTACCTCCACTGATAAATTACCTGAAAAGTTACAGCACTGATTACGCTAATGTAAAATATCCTCTTCATTTTAGTAGGAAGTCAGTGTGGAAGCAGCTCATTAGGTTGTTCACAAAGTGTTTAAAACCTCGGTAGATACTGAGCTAACACACTAAGATCAGTTCTGCATGAAGGAAATAAAGTATCTTGAAGGTTAAAAAATCCTCCTCCTTTTTTCATGGTTATTCAGGAGTACTAAAAGAGGTAATAAAGAACCAGGAGGAATTCAAAACAGATAAAAGAGATGAGATCCTGAAATTCTTCCAACTATGAACATGTAGAGAGTGAAGAGGATTCTAAGGATGTCTTTAAAACATAATTCATTATTTATAGTTATTGTTGGTTTTACTGATACACACACACACCTTCAAAAGTCTTTAATCAAGAAGGAACTGGAACATCTTGACATTACACCTTACAATTTTGCTATACCATGGAACTTGTGATCCTAGACATTAGCGTTCTGAAAGACAGAGAAATCAAACCGCTACCACTTTTCGAGGTCTGGTTTCAATTCTTCAGAAATTATGTTAGAGTGTTAATGATAACATATTTTGATTAAAAATTGACTTAAAACTATTTAGGTTTGTTTAATAGTTCACAGACACATAATTTTATTGGAATGTGTATTCCCTTCAATGATGCAAATTTTAGCTGCTCCCTACCCTAACTGACAGTTTTATGAGAAGCTGTGGGTAAAGAAATTACCCCTTGGTATCCAACACTGTGGTAATGAACCTCTTCCAAATTTGCTAGGCAGGCCCTCAGACTATACTTCATCATCAAGCTTCTGTAAAAGCCTTTCTAAATGGGCAGAATCTGTCCAAACTGGCTTTGGATTAGCTTAGCCTTTGAGAACTGAAGGATGACTTCAGGTCACATTGCAGCAGTAGAGCATGACTTTAGAGGAGAAAGCAGCACTTTGCATGGCTACAAACATAGCAGCAAGAGACAATGTGGCCAGGAGCTTCAATCTGTAAGACTGCATTACAGTGAGGCCAAGACAACTGCAAAGCATCTTGGAAACAGGAATTCTGCATTTGAAATCTAGTCTAGTGGGTGACATTCCCTGAAGATACGAGAATGGGAAGAAAGACTAGCTGGTAAAGGAATTTTGACATCTGAAACAGGACCTGAAGGTCAGACAGTCAAGGGCAGTATGCTTCCAATCTCAGCTTCTCCACTCCTTAACTCCACATATTGGAAAGGAGGCAACTGGTTGTAGGATCAAGGGAGGATCCATTTTCCCTTTATCACAGGAACTCTTAGCCTTTTTTGTGACACATTTCCCTTTGCAGTCTGGTGAAGTGTGTAGACCCTTCCTCAAAAGAATGTTGTTTTTTTTTTTAACTTAAATTGAAATGAAGGAAATACTAATCGAAGGAAACACTTAATGTCAGCTGGATGTCCAAGAAAATTTGTAATTTTTCTTCTCATCTAAATCAAGGTACCCTTTGAAATCTATCCACAGATCCCAGGTTAAGAAGCCCTGCTTAATCATGAATCACTCACATGAGCAAAAGAGAAAGCATGGGAACTACTCAGAGGAAAGAGAGATGGTAGAATTCAACGTGTCTGTAAAGAGAGGATATTGTACTGATTGAGGGAATTATGTTAACAGAGCTTAAGTGACTTGCCCAAGGACCACAGTAAATATCTGGGGTCTAATTCGAACTCAGATCTTCTTGACTTTCGGTCCAGCACTCCGTTTACTTTTCTATCACCTACCTGTGAATTTGCCCCACTTACATTCACAGTTATGATTGTTCATTGTATTTTCCTCCACGTTACCCTCTTGTATTTTCCTTCTCTTTATTCTCATCCCTCCCTTCTTTACCTCGAAGCAGGTAGGGAAAGAGGAGTTTGGTTAATAGTTCTGTACTATAAATGACGAAATCTGCTTCCACTCCAGTGCCCCTGTTCTCTTCACTTTGCCTTGTCTTCCTTGTTTCATTCTTTCCTTTTGATCTTCCTTTACACTCCTGCCCCCAATGTCAGAGTTTGTTTTGCTTTTGATTACTTTCTCTCCACTCCTGTCTTCTCTCTAAACAGTCCTGTCCCTATCCCCACTGAAGTTTCTCTTTTCCAGGCTGAATATGTCCAGTTCCTTCAACCAATACATGCCATGGACTCATGGTCCTTCATCATCCTGATTGCCATCCTGCAGACACTTTCTAGCTTGTCCATATCCCAGAAGTGAACATAAGGGCAAGGTACAATGATACTACAACTTTCCTATTACCACAAAAATATCCTTCTTAATGCAACTCAAGATCATATCAATTATCTTCCTAAAACTGATTCATATTGAGCTTGCAGTCCATAAAATGTCCAGATCCTTTATAGAATAACCAATTCTGTCATCTTATGCTTGGGGAGGTGATTGGGGTTTTGTTGTTGTTACCCAAGCACAGCACTTTTTATTCCTAGTGAATCTTAGCTTATCAGATTCAGCTCAGTGTTCTAGGCTCTCAAAATCCTTTTGGATCCCAGCTATTTCTCCCAGCTCAGTGTTACCTGCATATTTGATGAGCATACTAACTCTTTACCCAAGTCAATAATAAAGATGTTAAATAGCATAGGTCAAGCATAGATCCCTGGGGTATTCCACTGAAGACCTCTTGCCACACCGACACTAGCCATTGAGTCTGATCAAGCAACTATTTCTGAAACCATCTAATTATTACTCAATATTTATATTTATAATCTAATCTACTCATTAATTATTCTTGAATAATTAATCTAAATATTATCATCTAATCTCAAACTCTTCCTCTTCTCCAAAAGAATAGTATAAACTATTTTGCTGAAAGCTTTGCTAAAAATCTAGAGAAACTCTATCTACAGTTTTCTCATCATCTACTAGTTCAATAAACCTGTCACAAAAGAAAATGAGATTAGTCTGACAACCTGTTCTTGATGAAGCTATGTTAGTGTTCGTAATCACTGCTTCCCTATCTAGATACCCAGCTCTTCTATGATCAGTCCAAAATTTCCCCAGGAATCAAAGTAAAAATTACTGGCCTATATTTTACAGACTTTGTCCTCTTCCCTGTTGGAAAATTAGAACATTCATTTTCCTCTAATCTTATGTGACCCCTTCTATTTTCCATCATCTTTCATGTATTGGTGACAGAGACTAAACTTACCAACTCTTTCAGGACCTATCTAGACCAATCACCTTTGAATTCACCCAAGGCAGCAAGGTGTTTTCTTACTGCCTCCTTAATTATCTTGGGCATTATCTCCTCCTTGTTATCCTTTTCAGAGAAAGCAGGAAAAAAATAATAATTGAGCAGCTCCATCTGCTCTCTCTTGTTGGTTACTGCCATTGCATCAAACCCAAGCAGAGGCCCAAGCCTGACTTTGATTTCCCTTTCCTCTCTAAAAAGAGAATTATCCTTAGTTTTTAATTGTCCTTAGTTTGCCTCACTAACCTAAACTTATTCTGAACTTTAGCATTTCTCATACTACTATTACAGGACCATGAAACCTGTTCATTCTCTGTTTTCTGGCCTTCTTTCCAGTTTCTGAACATCTCTTTTTCAAATCTAAATTACTTGGTGAGATCCCTGTGCATCCACACCAATCTCTTTAGAGGATTCACATTTTTCCTCTTCTCTGGAAATGTTTCCCTTGATATCTTTAGAATTCTTTCAAGTACAATCCCCATCAGTTTTAGGTTGCATTTTACTCCATGCTTTACTATCTATCTTTTCTCTTAACCCCTTGAAAGCTGCTTTCCTGAAATCTAGGGTATGTATGAGACTATGCCTAAGTTTCTTTACCTCCTCTATCACAAACTCTATCACTTTCTCCCAGAGATCCCATTATATCCACCCCAGCAACCACTTCCCCTCTGGTAATGAGAATCAGACCCAGAACGGAATTTCCCCTTGTTTAATTTCTGTGACTCTGAAAAGGCAAATTTTTCAAACCAAAAATAAAAACAGCCTTATTAATAAGTTTCTTTGGATGCCTGAAATGTGTTGACATGTAATTTTTAAAAGCTACAAAAGCAAAAGAAAACACACTTAAAATACAAATGCAATTGTCTGTTAAATAACTGTTTTAACCAAAAATTTTCAATAACTGCATAATGGTCCTAGTCCCATAGCTAAGAAATTATTAATTAATTATTAAGATGGATGCATTACACTGAAGTAATGTTAAATACATCTATGTTGCATAAATAAATCCAAAGCACAGAGGTAGGAAGAAAAACATTGTTTTTTAACTATTACCAGAATTAAGGCAAGGAAGACAATTTACAATATGTCTATTGTGAAATTAGCATGGTAATAAATTCTCCTGCTGGTGACTAATGCATGGAGCCATCTTCTTCACATGTGTCAGAGCAATATCAAACAAAGATCTTATTGAGGTCTTTGAGCAGGTGGGAAGGATATATCGAATTGGCTGTACTGTACCACAGGCAAGAACTGGTTTGGGAATCCTGGCATGAAATAAACCCAAAGGCTGCTACTGGATACAAATGAAAAAGAAAGTAAGTTCGGAAATAAGTTTATGAACAGTGTTCGGAACTGTTTATACCCTGGCCAACCTACTAACAATCCATTTTATTGCTTCCACCACAGACCAGCACTCTTCCAGGAAAAAAGACTGCCACATATTCTACGATTCACTAGGTCTGCCAATGGAAAACACCATCTAAAGTAATACAGTCTCATTTTCCAGTAAGTGCATCAAAAGAACAGCCACCATTAAGGATATGCAAAGCCAAGTGCTCTTTGGCATTTCTAGTGCTAGTAAAGGTCATGAAACATGAATTAGAAAAATGCCCAGTACCAAGTGTAGGAAAGAAGGAAGATAGAATAGCGCTCCAAACACAATTCAATACAATAGCCAACTGTTAAGCATGCTACTGACTGTGGTATCTCCACTTCTGTGGAGATATAAAAGTCAAACACAAGACCATTGACCTTAATGAGCTGTCACTGACTTTCTGAGGTAAGGATGGCAGGGACAGTGAAACACCTTGTGTGAAAAATTCCATTGTCATCTGTGGTTCTCCCAATTCAAGAAATTTTATTTTCTTAGGTTGGGACATTAAAATCAACTAAAAAGAGGAAACATTTTATATTTACCCTTTGGGATAGATGTCATAATCTATCTCTCACCATATAGCTATATAGATATTGCAATTATATAGTGCTTTATAGCATTCAAAATACTTTTCCATATTATCTATGGTAGAGACAGCTAAGTAGTACAGTAAATAAAGCATCAGGCCTGGAGTCAGGAAGACCTGAGTTCAAATCCAGCTTCGAACACTTAATTAACTGTGTGACTGTAAGCAAGTCACTTAATCTCTGTTGGCCTGTTTCCTCAGCTGGAAATTGGGGATAATAACCAACCTCCTCCCTTCCCACCCCGGATTGTTGTGAGGACCAAATGATATAATTGTGAGGTGTTCAGCACAGTGCTTGGCACATAATTACTATATAAATTCTAGTTACTGTTGCTATTATCTCATTTGGCCCTCTTGTTTAACCTGCTAGATAATATCAACCTTTAAGTACAAGTTCAACTTTCTTTGTTCTCACTTCTTTGAACATCCCTGTCCTCTAGTTACTCAAAGCAAGTATTCCCTCATATGCTAGACTTTTCCCTGCTTCCTCTCTGTCTATCCAAACTTATCCATCCTTTGTCCCATTTCATCATGACTCTTACTTTTCAATTAGGCATACAGTGAGCAATAACTAGTTAATTACATTAATTGCAAACATATTAATAAATTTGTTCATCTTCTTAGGTAGCATAATACCTCAACCTAGTTAACATATCTACAAATCTTTAGAAGAGTCTTAAAACAGTAATAAATTGGTAAGGAAGGCTTTTGGGGGGAGTACTGTTAGTACCTCTCAAGCCACATACCATACAGGTTGCTGCCAATATAATCTACAAGGGTCCTTATAGCAGAGATAGAAAAATAGAAATCAAGAGACTGAGGACTGAAATGTGTCAAACAACTGATTCTCCAGCAAGGATGTTTAGCAAGAGAGTCAATGTTATCAGCTATCCTGCCAGATCAACTTCATCTCTCTGGGGACTAAGTTGTTCTTCCTATAACAAGAGATGTTGGACTAAAGAGTTTTTAAGTCCTTTTTTGCTATAACATTCCATGAGTCTGTGACTAATTTATTCCTATAAATCATTGATATTACATTACACTTTTAGAAGCTACCTCTCCAGCCCCAGTCCATCAGCACTCACTAACTCTAACTTTGAAGTACGACACTGAAGACAAATGAAATCATGGCAGGTTACTAAGCATGTGTCAAGTGGGTTTCCATTCATGGCAAAAGAAATATCTGATTAGCACTAATGTGAAATCATTCACAACAATCTCTAAGGTGGATCATGTAATCTCTATTTTTCACAAAGGACATTTAAGTATGAGAAAGTTCTGTTATTTAGCTAAAGACACAAAATGAATAGAGATTTCTCTTGGTTCTTTTTTTGTCCAGCTGGGCAACATCCCAAACTCTCTGTCTTCACACACAAACTTGATATCTCCAGAGTATCTGATACTCAATAGAAAAATGATAGAATTTCAAAGTTCGAAGGAATTCAAGAGTCCAACACCATCACTTTCATAAATAGAAACTGAAGTCCAGAGAGCTGTGTGCCTGAGGTCAAAGAGCTAATTGGATTTTTATCTGGAGGCCATGTGTGTATGTTAAATTACTTGGCAAATCTGACCTATGTTAAAGTAGCATGGAGAAGGAAAACAAGGCAAAGAGGAGAAAAGAAGCACTGTAACTGGTTCTCTACTTGGCAAGCTAAGTTGAGCCATGGGTCAACTATGGACTTCTTTTCAACACTTTGTTTTTGTTTTGAAACAATAATGCTGCTTCTGTTATTTTTAGCTTTATTGTGCCGCCCCAGTACTATCACTGTACCCAAATGTTCCTAGAAAAAGAAATGAGTCCACCTTATTTTCTACACATATTTTCAAATAAAAGAATCTATCTAACAATAAAGTTAAATTAAAAAGTCTAGGCTATTAAGTCACAAATCAGTTGTTAATAAAAGAAAAAACATCAGAACTAAAGAACTTTTCTATTTGTGAATTCCTTCTGTGACTCACAATTCAAAGTCCTCGTGGAATAGATCTCCATGGATTCTGTTAAGGGTTGAGTGAACCAAAAAGGGCTCAGGAATCAGGTACAAGTCTGTGACAATTTACCAGAATCCCTCTGTTCTCGCTCTATGACATTGGATGCCATCAAAGGATTTCCAATCTTTTCTTCTTTAAAAAGGACAGAAATACTAAGATGAGACACTGGAGTATTTAGAGAATTACCGGCTGACCTCCAATCAGAAAGCAAGAAGGAAAAAAATGGGACAACACAGTTTGATATTAGAGAAAAAGGATGAGTTTGGGTCTTCTATACTGAGATACATAGTTTATCCTTCTCAACTCTTCACATTGTAGGTATTAAGCATATTAAATTTCAAGGCACAACAAACATTTTTTAGTTTCTGTCCAAAAGTGAGACCCTTTCATTTTGCTGAGTGTGCCATTCCTAAAGGAATCCACAGGGCCCATCTGCTACAAAGCCATTGTAAAAGTCTTCTCCAAACCTGGCTCTGTTTACTACATATATAGCAGAATGATGTTAAGGAGAAGCATTGAGAAGACCTGGGTTCTAGTTCCAGGCCCAAAACCCACTAGTCATATATGACCTTAGACAACTCACTTTCCCCTTCCTGGGCCTCAGTTCCAGATCAGTAAAATGAAGGGTATAGACTACATGATCTCCCTTTCAGATCTGACATTCTATGATGGCTTTTCTTTTTTTTAAGTTTCATGATGACCATGAAAGGAACATTTCCATACTTTTTTAAGGCTTGTAAAGCTCTTCACACATATTACCTCACTGAAACCTCATAGCAACCCGATTATGTATGTACTAAAGATAGTATTAACACTATTTTATAAATCACATCAGGGAACTGAGACTCAAGAAGTTAAGTAACTTGCCTATAGTCATGCAGCTCATAAGTGTCAGAGGCAGGATTTCCTCCTGGATCTTCCTGACTTGAAAAGCCAGCACTTATTCTGACAAACACTGATAGGGAGATAGATAGCTAGATAGACAGACAGACAGATAAGAGAGAGATATGTGTATATGTATGTATGTATATAGGTATATGTATATAAAATGCATATTTAGGATAGAAATATATATGCATACATATACATACATGTGCTTAAAGTTAATTAGAAATCTAATACTAGATATAGTAGTAGTCTGTAGTTGTTATTGTTTAAAACCATTGGGTAACCTGATTCTCCCAATCCAGATCGATGAAACTCACCCTGCCCTTTGGAGGTACCTGAAAAAGAAAACTATCCATTGGCTATTTCTCAAGACAAGCTGTTGCCACTCCAGCCACCATCAATCCCTAAATCAGATAATCGGCATGGCTTATTTATTAATAATGCTTTTGAATTATTAAAAAAAGCTTAGTCTCAAAGAAGAACTATAAGAAGACACCTCTCCCAAACTCTCTGGCAGAGGTAGAAGGCCCACAGGTATGGAAAAATGCATATAATAATAATTTTTTCAGTGTATTGACAAATTTTGTTCATATTTTTCCTCTTTGTTCTCCTTTATTTTCTTTTTTATGAAAAATTCTTTATTGTAAGGGATGACTTTCTTGAAAGGAGGAAGGAGAGTGATATGGGGCTATGTAAAAATAGAAGATATCAATAAAATCTATTTAAAAAAACAATTTAGTTTTATATCATTCAAAAGGCATAATATAATCATCTCTATTTGAATAAAGCAAGCAAAGCTAATGATAATACTGCATTTACTTTTCAAATGATGAAGAGCAGGTGATTAAGGTTCATAATGAAAATGATCTGGAACATAGACAATGCCAGAAAAGAACAAAGGGGTTGAAAAATATGTGTATGTATGCATACAGACATAATTATATGTGTATATAAATAATTGACTAAGCATTATAAGATTATAATGGCTAAGATTATAATATAATATATACAATAATACAATACAATATAATACAATATATGGCTAAGATTATAATACAATAATCTACAAATAATTAGAAGGAAGAAAAGAGAGGAAATCCTTAGTGTTAAAGAAAGTAATGTGGTTTGGAAGGCTTGAAGGGATTAGAAAAATCATATAACGTAGGTTGTCAAGGAAAACATTTATATAAAGAATTATCCATTTACAGAATAAATATCACAAAAGATGTAAAAGAAGTAGAATATTTGGGAGTAACTGAAACTAAATTGCCAAAAATAATACTATATAAGGTAGACAGTTGGGCAAAGCAAGGCTCCTATAAATAAACTTCATGTCAATTACTTGTCACATCTTATCCCCATACTTCTTTCCTTTTTTCTTTTTTGTAAACAAATTCTGATCTTAGCTCTGAAGATATGGCATTTAATTATAAAGATTTAACTCAGAAGTATTGAAACAAGTTATTGAAGATCACAAATTGGGAAATGAACGACACAGACACCTGCTAAAAATCTCATCTAGATGCTTAAGCAATGTAAATTAATCAAAATAGCCCAGAAAACACCTTAGACATCAAACATCTGACACTTTTGTGGAACTGACAATGGTGGCTAACAATGGCAGGTTATGATATAAACATATGTGTAAACTTGTATGGAGGCTGATGAATAATTATGAGCAACAGCACCTCCTAAAAGCAGAGGTGGGAGGTCCGCAAGTGTAGAATAGTACTTCGGATGTTTCTTTAATGTTTTGAGCTTCAGTCATTCATCTATAAAAAGGAAATGATAATACCTGTAGTACATATCTACCTCTCAGGATTATTGTAAGGTTCAAATAAAATGATGAATGTAAAGAACTTGGCAAACCTTAAAATCTATTTAAAAAGTCAGTTACTATTATTATGAAGAGGTAACATGAGCTTAGAACTCCCAGCTCAGGAGCAGCCACACCAGAGTATGTGTGTTAAGCAGCTCCTGTAAAGCAACAGGCTAGTACATACGCTAAGCTTAATGTGTTAAATCTAATAGGAAAAAAATGAAGCAATTTACAAAAATAATAAAGCTTTTCTTTGTACTTAGGCAGTCTGTCTGCCAATGGGCACATGGTCCAGCCCATTAAAAAATGGGTCCATTCCTGCATAACATAATACCATAAGCACTCTTACTAAGTAGTACAAGTATTATTATTGCCATTTTACAAATAAAGCAACTGAGGCTCAGAGATAAGATGACTTTCCCAAGGTCACACAGTTATTGAGTGACAAAGTTGAGATTCAAACTCGTGTGTTCTAGCTATAAATATAGTGCTCATATCATTTTGATGGATTTTTAAAAAATTCACTGATCTCTCCCCAAATTAAAAATGTTACTTATCTTCCTCTTAATCTGAATATTTGTTTCTACTGTGCTCTGCATTACTAAAATATAAAAAATAAGTGTTACTTTCAACACGTCATAGTGCCCAATGTACCTGTGTTTAATAAATATATTTGATTAAAGTATTCTCATACTTCAATTAATCCAATTCTCTCAAGCCATCATCGAAGCCTACAATTGGATTACCAGCAGAATTTCTCATTCTACCTCCTATCTTTTGACTTCTAGACATATTGAACACTGGGAGAGATGACCAGACCTAATGCACCATATCACTAATTCTAACGGTTGCCATTTACCTTATAACATTTAATACTAGAGCAGCATGCTATTTCCCACAGTTAAAATGATAATTAATAATAATCACTGAAACTGTATTTCACAAGAAATGTTGATTCACATGGAAATATCATCTTCCATTTCAATTTATGCAGAGCTTAAGTAAAGAGTGAGGCTAGATTTAATAAGGTTAAGTTAACTATCCACATACAAATCTAGTTCCTGCATACACAAATAGAGAATGGGGCAGCCTCATGTCATGGTGACTGGGCTGAGTCAGGAACCCTGTATGATCAAATTCTCTGATATGATGTGTAAGGTCCTAGGAAAGTCGTTTAATCTCCATGTGCCTTAGAGATATAAACTCCCTATCACTCTTTAGA
The DNA here is from genome assembly GCA_023548195.1 of Bettongia penicillata ogilbyi. Classification (NCBI taxonomy): domain Eukaryota; kingdom Metazoa; phylum Chordata; class Mammalia; order Diprotodontia; family Potoroidae; genus Bettongia; species Bettongia penicillata. Next base: position 449,653 of record JAJHZJ010000098.1, read on the forward strand.
TGAGATTTCAGTTTTATCACACCAACGTAATTGTTTCAAAATAATAACTGGTCTTTCACTTGACATGAATAAATTTGTAACTATCTTTTCCCCCACATTCTTTTAATGTTTAAATGCTATATATGAAATTTATACATTGGGTAAAGATATAGTACAAGTGACAATTAAATCTCTGAGGTCCCTTCTAGCCCTAAAATTCTATGATTACAAGTTTCATCTCCCTTAATTTTAAGTTAATTTCCCATCATATAGATAGATATAGATACAGTATATGAAGTATATTTTTCATAGTACACTGTAGCAGTCATGTTTACTGAGGTTCCATGAAAATCAACCACCGGAATTTTTCAGTGCCTTCCTCTCCCTTTATTTTATATACCCAGTGGAATAACACAGATCATTAAAATGAAACATTTGATCACAAATGACAACAGATATTTCCCTTAAAGGGTACCTCTTGTTTGCAGCCACAGTACGCTAACAGTTTGCAGGTGCTAAATTACATACTCTAATAATGTTCACACAATTGGCCAATGACTGATTCAGGCAGCCATATGTCCCCATCCCCTCCCTCCCCCCCAAAAGGAGGGCTTGCTGCTTCATTGTACACAGTTGGTTCATTGTAGAGCAATTGGCACAATCATGCACCTGCAAATAATTGCCAGCCCAAACACTAAGCGCATAAAAATGGAGGTCGCTCTTTAAAATGGTCATCCTAAAAATATAGCACAGTAGGAGAGCAGATGTTCAATGTACTTCATCTTGTGGAAAAGAAAAGCTCGAGGAAATGTGGGAGAGGAGAAAAAATAAGGGAGAGGGGAAAGGAGGAAGAGAGGGAGGGAACCTACATGCTCCAAATTCAGAGAGACAAAGAAATAACATTGTCCTGATTAAGAATCTCATCTCCTCCTCAAATCAAGGAAATGAAAGGTATTTTCGGAACTTTGAGACCTTCAAGTTCATTCCTTTGCTGGGGCAAAAGTAATCGAGGCCAAATTTCACAGTTCAAACCTAACACAGCCAAGCTAATATAAACTGAGTGACAGCAAAGTCAAAGTTTCCCGTTATATTTATGGCCCCTCTCTTTGATCAACTTAAAGCCTTCTTTGTTTAATCATGCCAAGCATACTTATCCATCATAGCAATAGGCTCCAATATGACTCTCTCCTCTGGCCTGGAAAGGACTTAGCTGTCAATGGTTGAAACCACAGCAATTAGTTGAATTAATGCTTCTTGCTTGAAATGAACTACAGTTCTGCTTTTCAGGAGGCACTGGAACCGACACATTCTCTAGAGACCCTACACATAGCACTGACTGTTAAATCATTATTGAGGCCTCATGAATTCCAGAGCCAATAACTGTGAAGTTCCCATTGAAACGAAGAATTCAGACATCTAAAGATACCTTTGACCCTGCACCATAAAAATCAAGCCATCACATTGGTTTTCCCCTGTGTTTGATCAGACTTAACTGTCTGTTGAATGAATATGTATGAATACACTTGAGAAGGTAGTGATTCCACAGATTTTAGAACCAAACGCTAGTACAAGCTGGTTCTACTTTAAGAAAATTCAGTATAGAAAATTCCTAACTTATAAAAGATTTGCAATTCAATAATTCAACATTAATACCAATATATCCTTTGCAGTACCAAAGGACTACTGCCAGTGTAACCTTTAAACAGACAGTGCAGGGTGGAAAGAGTGCATGTGGTGATGGAGAAAGCTGTGTAGCCCTGGTCAAGTTCCTTAACCTTGCTTAGCCTCAAGGGCTCCTCATGTGTAAAATGGTGATACTCACCAAGGCTTTCATGAGGATCCAATGAGATAATCTTGCAAAGATTAAAACATTGTATCAGTGATCATTATGATTACTATTATTAAATAACATTACTCACATGCATTTCAAACAGAGTTTGATTTACCAAAAGTAAAAATTGTTGATTTTTCTGGAAACTCAAAGAGAGTCAGTTGCACAAATGCATAAGCCTTTGGTAGAAGCCATGCATTTCATGCTTCTTCCACCTTCTCATTTCACAGGATTGTTGTAAGGCTCCAATGAAACTCAGTACGTAAAGTGCTTTGACAGCCCTATTCTCTATTGTTGTAATTCTATGTCTCACTACCGTACCACAACATTGCTAAATTACCCCCTCAAAGCAAAATGACTCCCTCAAAGTTGCAGCAACATAACTTTAAGAAATCACAAGCAATCATCACTTCCATTGCAATGGCATTTGGAGAAATGTGAAGGGCTTTCCTTATAGTGCCCCCGTGAAGGAGGTGGAGTAGTAGCTAGTACTATCCCAGCATAACAAATGGGTAAACTGAGGCTCAGAGTGGTAAAGAGCCTTTCTCATCATCCTACCACTAAGGAGCACCTGAAGAAGATGTTCTTTCTGCTGTGCCATGCTGGAATGCCGTTAAACATTAATTCTTTTCCATAAAATACTAGTGGAGAGCCCATAGGAATATGTCCCTGCCATAGGCCTTCCTTTGAACAAATCCTAATTACAGGATATCTTGAGTTTTGAAATCAAAATATTCACTTGGTGTTAAATCTATTGAAAGGCATCATTTGATATAGGGTACAAATCAGCTGTCTTTATTGGACAGGAACTCCTTAAGGTCTTCCAAATAACTCTTAAGGTCCACCTAAGTATGTACCTCATCCTGGACATGGTAGTAATCCTCACTTTTCCAGAAGCCACATAAAAGAGAGTGAGCAGTTTGAACACAAAAACCCTGAACTTTCATTATCTTTTGGCAAGGGAGAGATGAAAAATATTTTGTAACTTCTCTCAGCTAAGTCACTTTTAGAGGCTCCTAAGTTGGGAGTACTGGGTCAGCACTTGCCCAGTGTGAATTCCTGATGGACTTCTCAAACAGCTATGTATAGTGAACATACTTGGATGGACAAATAGATTTACTTAGGATAACAAGCACTTACGTATTCATGAAACGGAATCAAAATACCTAAAAATCGTTCAAAGTTGTGTGTCAAGATTTTGATCTTGATGTGACTTTGTACCACAAACTGCAATGACAGTATCTGTTAGTTCAAGTTCTCCAAACTGATGCAGACAGATGCATGGAAGCATGTAAAAGCACCCCTTCTGAAACTGCAAAGGCCTGAAAGTTGTCTTATTTGATGAACTGATAAACTTACTGTCAATTTTATTACAAGTTCAAATGGGTTGGCTTTCTCTTTTCTTCCCTCTAATGGGGCTGTAGAAGTCAAGTCTGATTTTTTGAAAACCTTTACTGTTCCTTAAAGGAAATATGCTTAGGCTAAAATCCTCATATTCGCAAAGGGCGTGAATGAACTAAGTCCCTTTCACTTGGTTCCTTTCTCCCCCAGATGCTCCCAGGTCTTACTAGGAATGAGAAATGAGAGGGCAGGATTAGAAGATTGGTTCTTCACATTTTTTTGTATCAAGGACCCCTTTGGAAATTTGGTGAAGCTCCTACATCCCTTCCAGAATAATGTTTTGAAATGCCTGAAATAAAATACATAGGATTACAAAGGAAAATAATTATATTACTGTTCTCTCTCTCTCTCTCTCTCTCTCTCTCTCTCACACACACACACACACACACACACACATTCACCAACCCTATGTGAAGATTTCCTGGGCTAGACAACCTCTAGGGGCCCATCTTATGGTCTATTCCATATTTAACATAATCTATAATAGGACAGGATTAGAGGAGGCGCAACCACAATGTGGTAGATGGCAGGTTCTCAGCCCAGGAAAACCAGGCCTGAGGAGAGATCCTTGGGCAAAGGGAATAAGGTACTTGAAAGGCAAAACTGACCTATTTCAAAATGGAGCTTCAGGTTGCCCCATCCTGTGAAGAAAAAATACTCATGAATTACCAAAAGTATCCCCCAAATCCTGCAGGCCCGCAGAAGGTAGGAACTCCTCCACTTGGATTTTGGAGGATACAATGACAACATCTTCCTGAACAGGCAGAGGAATAATTAAGCCTCTTATACATACACACTACCTATGTGTATATTTCATGCATATATATATATATATATATATATATATATATATATATATCTCAATACATATACACATATATGTATCACTGTGTGTGGAAAGGGGGGAGGGTAACTGAAACAAACATTCAAACCCCTGTGAATTAACTATGAAAGGCCAAGTTCTTCCCACTGAACAGGAACTGGGTAGAGCTCCAAGATATAGAAGGCACTTGCGTGTTCAAATCCCCCTAAAACATAGCATCAAAAACTGTGCCAGTCCTCTTAGGGAAAACTCATGAAATCAGGAAGGAAAGTTCCATGAGCCAAATAGGGGGCTAAGGGAAAGAAGAGAATCATTGGTGAAATCTCTAATGGAAGTTTAAGAAGTGATAGATCGGGGGGAGGAGCCAAGATGGCGGAGTAGAAAGATTCACGTATGCTAGCTCTGAATCCACAGCCCATAAATTTCCTGTACAAAGAATTCCCCACAAATTCTGGAGCACTGCAAGCTGCGCAGAAACAGAGTGGAAGAGATTTCCGTTCCAGAGAGCCCTAGAAAGCCATCCCCAGGGGTCTGTCATGCGCTGGACAGTGGAGCCCACCCCTGTGCTGCTCTGGCCCTGCAGGCCCAGAGGAGCAGATCCGAGCAGGCTTCAGGGACGGAACCTCTGGCAGCCGCGAAGGTCCCTCCATGCACAGTTGCTCCAGGTCAGTGAGAGAGACTTCTGGGCTGGCCAAGAGGGAAGTGGGGCATCTCCATGACTCAGGCCCCCTCGGGAGGTGGTGGCGAAGGTGGCAGCAGAGGCAGCAGTGGCAACCTGGGTCTCCCCAAGCAGGCAGGAGCTCAGGGCCATTACTGAAGGTCTCCGCATAAACTCCCGGAGAGAACTGAGCCTGGGAGGTGGCCCTGCCCCTACCTGAGCACCAGAATTTAAGCTTACATTGAATAGCAGCCCTGCCCGCCATGGAAATCCCTGAGGCTAGGAAGCAACATTTGAATCTCAGACCCCAAGCACTAGCTGGGCAGATCTAGGTGGGGGTGGAGAGGAATCTCAGAAGTCAAGTAACTGGCTGGGAAATGCCCAGAAAAGGGAAGAAAAATAAGACCATAGAAAGCTACTTTCTTGGGGGACAGATGTTCCTTCTTCCTTTCATTTCTGATGAGGAACTACAATGCTTCCCATCAGGGAAAGACATGGGGGTCGGGGCCTCTCTATCCCAGACATCCGAGGTGGATGTCCGGTGGGCTCAGGCCTTGGAAGAGCGCAAAAAGGATTTTGAAAATCCAGTTAGACAGGTGGAGGAAAAACTGGGAAGAGAAATGAGAGAGATGCAAGAAAAGCATGAAAAATGGGTCAATACCTTGCTAAAGGAGAATCAAAAAAATGCTGAAGAAAATAACACCTTGAAAAATGGGCTCACTCAATTGGCAAAAGAGGTTCAAAAAGCCAATGAGGAGAAGAATGCTTTCAAAAGCAAAATTAGCCAAATGGAAAAGGATGTTCAAAAGCTCCCTGAAGAAAATAGTTCTCTCAAAATTAGAATGGAACAGATGGAGGCTAATGACTTTCTGAGAAACCAAGAAATCATAAAACAAAACCAAAAGAATGAAAAAATGGAAGAGAATGTGATATATCTCACTGGAAAAACAACTGGCCTGGAAAATAGATCCAGGAGACACAACTTAAAAATTATGGGACTACCTGAAATCCATGATCAAAAAAAGAGCCTAGACATCATCTTTCATGAAATTATTAAGGAAAACTGCCCTGAGATTCTAGAACCAGAGGGCAAAATAAGTATTGAAGGAATCCATTGATCACCGCCTGAAAGAGACCCAAAAAGAGAAACTCCTAGGAACATTGTGGCCAAATTCCAGAATCCCCAGGTCAAGGAGAAAATATTGCAAGCATCTAGAAAGAAACAATTTCAGTATTGTGGAAATACAATCAGGATAACTCAAGATCTAGCAGCTTCTACATTAAGGAATCAAAGGGCGTGGAATAGGATATTCCAGAAGTCAAAGGAACTAGGACTCAAACCAAGAATCACCTACCCAGCAAAACTGAGTATAATACTTCAGGGGAAAATATGGTCTTTCAATGAAACAGAGGACTTTCAAGCATTCTTGATGAAAAGACCAGAGCTGAAAAGAAAATTTGACTTTCAAACACAAGAATGAGAAGAAGCATGGAAAAGTAAACAGCAAAGAGAAGTCTCAAGGGACTTACCAAAGGTGTACTGTTTACATTCCTACATGGAAAGACAATATTTGTAACTCTTAAAACTTTTCAGTATCTGGGTAGTTGGTGGGACTACACATAGACATACACACACACACATGCATGCACACCCACACGTACACATGTGCATGCACGCACATATGCACATGCATGCACATACAGAGACAGAGAGCACAGAGTGAATTGAATAGGATGGGACCATATCTTAAAAGAAATTAAGGTAAATGGTGAGGGAGAAATATAGTGGGAGGAGAGAGGGTGAAATGGAATGGAGTAAATTATATCTCATTCAAGAGGCAAGCAGGAGACTTTTTAGTGGAGAGAAAAAGAGGAGAGGTGAGAAAAAAACATGAAATTTACCCTCATCACATTCGACTAAAGGAAGGAATAAAATGCACACTCATTTTGATATGAAAACCTATCTTACAATACAGGAAAGTGGGGGAGAAGGAGATAAGCAGGGAGGGGGGGATGATGGAAGGAAGGGCAATGGGAGGAGGGAGCAATTTGAAGTCAACACTCTTGGGGAGGGACAGGATCAAAAGACAGAATAGAAACAATGGGGGGCAGGATAGGATGGAGGGAAATACAGTTAGTCTTACACAACATGACTATTATCGAAATCATTTGCAAAACTACACAGATATGGCCCATATTGAATTGCCTGCCTTCCCAAAGGGAATGGGGTGGGGAGGGAGGGATAGGGAGAAGTTGGAACTCAAAATTTTAGGAACAACTGTTGAGTATTGTTGTTGCTACTAGGAAATAAGAAATACAGTTAATGGGGAATAGAAAGTCATCTGGCCCTACAGGACAAAAGAGAAGATGGGGACAAGGGAAGGGAGGGATGATAGAAGAGAGGGCAGATTGGTGATAGGGAAAATTAGAATGCTCGGTGTATTGGGGCGGGGGAGGGGATAAAAGGGGAGAAAATTTGGAACCCAAAATTTTGTGAAAATGAATGTAAAAAGTTAAATAAATAAATTTATATTTATTTAAAAAAAAGAAGTGATAGATCCCAAAGACCTTTCTTCAGGAAATAGCTAACTGCCCCCTTCTCTAACCTCAGTTTTTTCCACCTTAGCATAAAAATGGAAAGTTACTAAGGGGTTAGATGCCTTTCATCCTTCAAGACTCCTTTCAAGTCTCCAAACCATGCCCCAAATTCTAAGGCAACCTGAGAGTTTGAAAAGTCTGAGTTGTGATGGTGATGGGACTGCAGTCATTCCTATCCACATCTTTATCCCAAATCAACAATTTTCAAGCCTCACTTTGCTACATTATGACAAGACATTGCCTGAGTGGTCTCAAAGGACATCAGAGAGTCACATACAAGCTCTATTTCTGCCTATTAGGGTGCTATTTATTAACTTACTAGCTACTCTTGGGTGGTTCTGGAAACTTGCTCTGATGCTATTTGTTGTGGAGGAGAATCAGTACATAAGTAGAATGGTGATCCCTGTATTAACAGCCACATAGAAGTTCTCTGACAATGATGTAAGTGAAATGCTTTGATGCTTGTTCTATGATGCCCAGTCCTTGGACGGCTCAAGTTTTAAAACAAAATTTAATTACATTTTGGTCCTCTCATCTGTTTTCTTAGTCCAGAATTCTAAAACTTTTCCTTAAGAAAAAGGTTTCCATACTGTTTTTCACTCCATAACATGATAGCAGCATAACTACAACATATTTTCAAAAGATAATTTGGCAACCACCCATCTTGCAAAATCAGATATACTGGGAAGTTGGTATACCTTAAAGACACATTTCTCATCTACAGTCAATGTGAATGCAGTATCTATTTGGACAGCACTATAATGTCAGGGCAGGTGTAAGCTGTTCCCAAAATGCCAACTCATCTTTAATGCCTTGAGGGATTTCCTTAAATTCGCTAAATATTCTTAATGCTAATGCCAGCAAGGAGGCAGGTAGGAAATTCCTCTCCATCTGCCTCAAGGTTTCCTGGCATAAAGGGTATTCCCCATTATTTCTCCCTACAAAGAGATGGAAAACATGTAGACATGCAATCGCTTTCATTTCAGTGGGAGCATTACTAGCCTGAGAGCATTCTTCAGAAAAGAAGGGTACAAAGGCCACAAAGGCATGTGTGACATTAGGGAGGTATACATTCATGCATTGGCCATCTGCCTGAGCTCCTATCATGTGTAGATATATAGAAGGGTAGGGACCTCTAAAGCCAATGGGTCACTCAGAGTCATATTAAAGAGCTACTTTAAACCATCACACAGAGGAGGAGGGACCTGCTTGGTATAGTATGGAAAGAGCCAGAAGTGGCTTCCCAATTTTAGATTCCTATTAGCTGTTATTTTTCTAGCTTCTTGTTCATTAACAAAGTCATTACCCTCCTTCAATAATATAAATACATTTTTAAAATAATTTGCCATCAAAAGACTACACAAAAGACAGCAATAATTAGGGTTAGATTACTCTGGAGCTCCAAAATCCCTTGAAGTTCTAGACTGATGATCCTATGATCTAGGAGGCACTATAGCCTTTGTTAGTGGATAAATTTTGACACTCAGATGGTGGAAAGGGGTAAGATGGTCTTAGAATATGGGAAATAAGTGAGTACCTTTTCAATTCCCGGTAATTTGACTTCTACTCCCTCTATACTAGTGAAACAGAAACTGCTCTCTCTCTCTCTCTCTCTCTCTCTCTCTCTCTCTCTCTCTCAAAAGCTCGGAGACTTCTTGACTGTAAATATCATTTTCTCAGTCCTCATTTTCCCTGGTTTCTATACAGCATGTAATGCTGTCAGCAGATTTCCTTTGAATTCTCTCTGCCCCTGGCTTTGGGGAAAGGACATTCACTCCTCCTACCTCTCCAACTACTCCTAACTTTGTCTCCCTCAGAATCTTCTCCTACTTAGTGAATTCCCAAGTCTCTATCTTCAACTCTCTTCTATTCTCTCTCCACACTCTTTCCATCAGCAATCTTATCTCTCATTACATATTCAGTTTTTGTCCTCTGTGGAGATAATCTGGCTCTCCATTGGACTTCCTGCTTCTTTGCAGAGACATTTCAATATTTTTCTTCTTTGCATTTTTGAGAATAAAAGAATTCAAAGTTCAGAAAAAAATAGTATCAGAGAATGCTTTTGAAGTGACCTGTAACAAATGGTGGTATTTTCATATGCAGTATTCATAATGACATATTTATATGCTGCTGTGAACCTAGCCAACTCTAGGATATGATTTTCTGTGGTAGAGAGGACAGATCTCATGGGAATCCAGGGTGATGCCATCCAAATCAGAACAGGGCTCAGACATACCATTGAAAAAAATATTACTTGGTCACAGAACTAGAAAAAAAATTTTGGACCATCCAGAACAGTTGGTAAATTCTATTTAGTAAGACCTGATTATGAGGGGAAACACTGCAAAGTTATAATTGTCAATTCCATAGACTTAATGCTTTAGCATTTTTGCTATCTGGCTAATGTCCTGCAGAATGCCACAGACACTGGGCACAAAAAATGGCTGGATTTGCCAAGACAGTCTGCAGCTGTCTCTGTGCTCTGCAGTTATAGAGTAAGCCAGAAACAAGGAGGCACATAAAGTTTAATGAACAATCAATTACCTGGAACCCTGACCTGCCACAAGGCAAGGTTCTCTGCACACTCTCCTCCTTTTTCTTCTTTATCCCTAGTCTAGCAACTCAATACTTTTTCCCCTCAATGCTATTGCCATCCCATCTATCTGTGTGGCTACTAAACATAAAACCCAAGCCACAATGATGGTTTAAGACCATTACAACACAGGTGTAACTTATTGCATGCTAATAGATGTCCAGGGAAGTATGCTTGGTTGGTAAGTACTTTGGGAGAGGCATTGACCTTACTACCTATTAGGGTGCTATTTACTATTTGACTAGTTACTCTTAGGTGGCTCTGGAAACTTACTCTGATGTTATTTGTTAGGAAGACAATCAGCATAAGGAAGGTCTATACTGGACTAATTCAGGGACACTTTGTTCCTAAAGTATACCCCCCCCAAAAAAAGTGTAGATGTTGTTTCAACTATAAGTGGCTGCACAGCATGACCCCAAGGACAGTAAATCCAACCACAGCTAAAGAACTTAGTCATCTTGCTCTGATGAACCTGCTTGTAGAGCAGAACTGCAAAGTGAGGAACTCAAAACACTCATGCCATCTGTGGCACAGAATTCTACACCTTGTATCCAGTGAATGAGACAAAGCGCCTGTGAGATGAAAGGCTTGGACTACATCTTTGAGGTCCCTTCTAGCTCTTAAGGTCTAAAATCCTATGAATTGAGAATGTGACAAAGGGATTCACTACAGATGGTGTGATCCTCAAGATTACTTTTGTTTGTGGAGGACATTACATTGATCACATTAAGGCTCAGAAAATGATAAAGCCTTTTCAATGAGATCTGTTGATAAGCTGTAAAAAAGATCAACCTGCCAATCCATACAGGAAAAACTAAACGGATGAAAAATGTCTATCATCTGTCCTGCAGATGGATAATTGGTCCAATGAATTAACAGCTAAGTATACAGAGTTGGGACAGGGACTACGTATGTCCAATAAATTAGGCCCAGATTTAAATAAGAGGAAGAAATCAGGGTAAATTCTATGTTAGAAATTGTATAGGATTAATTCACATTTTTTTAAATTATAGGTATTCTAACATAAACTCACTGTAAATGGGTAGGTTACAGGTTACAAAGGGAGATTCTGCCAAATATTTTTGCTAGTGACAGATACAAAGAAAAAGGATTAAATAAGAGAAGAGAAATAAGAAGAATAACAACTTTATATATGATAGATGTAAACACACTGATGTGCTATAGAAACAGGAAACTACCCCCCAATCATCATTTTCAATGCAGGGACTTTGCTATAGCCATGGCCAAGTTCTCTTTGGAGAACAAGGCTGTGGATAGCTAAGTAAATCTTATAGCCTATCTCCAAGCAAAGCAACGTGCATTCACTATTTAATTCTGCATCCATACATTAGACTTTGTAGTGATCCATCAATAGTCCCCAAAATGGTTCTATGGAAAAAGCCTCTAAGCACAGTAACAAGTACAGACAAGTCCTGGAGTGGGGCCACATGCATTGATTAAAGCTGCACCCAGCATAAATCAATGTAATTAGTAAATCAATTTTGCTCAGGACCAGAACATTAACCCCTTCAGGAAAGATGCATCCTGTTGATATAGAAGTCACTTCTTTCTTTTTCCCTATTCCTTTCTGCAACTCAGAAATTTAGTTTCTAAGGCATGAAGAATCACCAATAAAGCTTTTCAGCTTTTCTAGGGAAAGATCAACTATTTGGTTTCCGTTCCAGCCTCAGGGTTCAGGGAGCACAGTTCTTGAAGCTGTTGGTTGCTTCTGCTCTACTCGAGGGGAAAAGGGTCTTCAAAGATTTACTTTTCTTCCCTAGGTTTAATTCCTCCATATCTAAGAATATCCAGAGCATATGTCACAAAATATCAAGAATAAAACCCAGACTACAGCAGGAATGCAAACCTAAATACGAAGAAACAAACCAACTCCCAAACCCAATGGCTTGCCAAACATCCCCTTACAGTAATTCATTGGTATAAGGATTCTTGTAGGAAGGTATTTTAGGGGTTAAAGGGTAAAGGCAAGATTTAACTCACTATGAAATCATTTTTTCACACATTATTATGACCCTTAATTAACAATTTCTTAATTAACATAAAAATCATAAGAAGATCCTCTATGTTAGATACAACATCCATGGTAACTAAGTCAAGGAACTTCATTGATAAAAAATCACAAGACTGTGGAGACATAATACCCTAAACTTACCATGACGTACATATGCCCTTTCCATTTCATGCAGGATTTTCAAATGAGTCAGAATCAGTGAATGTATTAATGATGATAGTAGCTATTTGATAGCTAAAAAAACATTCTAAACTAAAGCAACATATTATAGTATGTTGGAAAACTGATAACTAGAGCAAATTCTACCACGAAGACATTTGACCCATATAGCAAAAATAAAATAATAAATAGCTTAAGAGTACTTAAGTATATAATAAGTAACTAAATCTGAGAAGGTTAACTCTGGGGGTTCCAAATTCTAATACCTCCTTTGAAAGTCATTAGATATCTTCAGAACATACAGGTACATTTCATTGATTCTTCCTATACGGTAGTAATTTATCATATTTCCAGAAGAGCTGTCCTGATCAGTGGCATTAGCCAACGAGTGACTCTATATTTTCTTAGTAATGCTTATTTCTCTCAGTTTCTGTATTTCTCCTACAAGTTTCCTCTTTCATAAAAAGTATCTTGATTTTTTAACACGTATTTGTCACATTTAAACACTGAAATTAAGGACCAACTCTGTCAACTTAACTCTCCCTGACTTTTCCCATGTATTTTTATCTATACTGTAAATAAATACAGTTTTCAAGGTGGTCATTTATACTGGGAGAAATAGTGGAAAGAAAATGCCCAACTGGTTAAAATCTCTCATAAAACTATTTTTGCTTCTATTTTCAAATGCTTGTTTTAGGATTCCATTTACATCACTTTGTTTCTTTTGTTGTTTAATGTAGAACCATGTTTTCCACTTCAGGAAAATTGGAAGCTTAGTTTCAAAATGACTTCCTACATAAGTAGCAAATTTAAATGTATTGGTGAATTATATGCTAAGTTCAAGATTGCAGAAATTTCCATTTTCCTCAAAAATTAACATTTTTATTCATCTTTTCAAAGGGTGCAATAGAGGTTGGCACCATTAAAGAAAAATCTCAATGTCAGCAATAAGAGGAAGAGAGAAGAGAAGAAAAAGAAAGGGAAATTACTTTTCAAAGAAAAATATTAAGTGTATTCTGTCATCATGCAGCTATCAAACCCCAAGAGGGCAAATGGTAAGATATTAGGTACTGTGGGATTTATGGAATTTAGATTAGACCACATCCTTTCTCCCCAAGGAGTTCATGACAATATCATAACTACTGGACCTCAGGAATGTCACAGTTTCATTCCTAAATTATCCTGAAGCGCCCACTACCAGTGATTAGCAGGAATAACTTTAGGCTCAGGTGTTAGAATTGAGATAAATTCTAAATTTTTCAAATACATAAACTTTGTATTTTGTGGGACTCTGAGACTACTACCATATTTCTGAGAGCTGCGGAAGGAGATATAGTCTTCCTACCTATTTACAAAGTGCCATTTTAGGTACGAACAGTTTCTGGGTAAGTTGGGTTTGTCTTCATTTTTTCTGCTTCTAGACACAACTCAATCTCTGGTGATTTTTCAGAGAGTTCAAAGGTAGGACAGGGTTGTGAAGAACATGAAATATCAAATGAAGGCATTCATATTTGTTCCAGGAAGTAATGGAGAGTCACTGGAGTTTACTGAATAGGAGGGTGACTGAGATAGTGAGCTCCTTGAGGGCAAGGACTCTCTTTTCCCTCATTTTGTATCCCCAGCACTTAGCATAGTGCCTGTCCCAAAGTAGGTGCTTACTAAATGCTTAATTGATTAACTAGGCAAATTACTTTGACAGCCATGAGGAGGCTGGATTGAAGCAGAAAGATACATGAGACAGGGAGACCAATTAGAAGGTAGAAGGCCAGAGGTAGGCCTCAAGGCCACACGTGGCCTTCTAGATCCTTGGGTATGGCCTTTTGACTGAGTTCAAATTTTACAGAACAAATCCTTTTATTAAGGGGATTTGTTCTGTCAAGTTTGGATTCAGTCAAAGGGACACACTTAAGGACCTAGAGGGTCACATGTGGTCTTGAGGCTGCAGGTTCCCTACCCCTGGTAGAAGGCTATTAAAATAGTCAAGGTAAGAGACAACAAAGACCTGAAGTAGGGGAGTGACTATGTGAATGGAGAGAAGGGGACATATTCAAAATATTTTATGAAGGAAGAAATGACAAAACTTGGCAGTAAACTGGGTATGTGGGGTAAGTCTGAGTGCAACATCAAGGATAACACCAAGAGCCTATGTGAGTAGGAAGATGGTGGTATCTTCAACAGTCATAGAGAAGATTCAGGGAAAAGAAAATAAATTCTTTTTGGGTATGTTGAGTCAGATGGTTGGTGGGTATCCAGTTGGTAATGAGGGCTTGGAGCTCAAGAGAAAATCTAGATAGGGCTAGATATATAGATCTGGAAAGCATTTGATGGTCTGGATGATCACTGAATATACTGGAGTGGATAATATCACCACGTAAGAAAGAAAAAGAAGAAAAGAGAGTCCAGGAATGAGCATTGTGGGATACCCAGGGTTAGTGAATGTGACATAGATGAAGATTCATCAAAGAAGATGAAGAAGGAATGGTCATATGGATAAGAGAACCAGGAAAGAAGAGTATCATGAAAACCTAGAGAGGACAGAGTATCCAAAAGAAGGCAAAATTTCAAATGTAGTAGGGAAGTCAAGAAGAATAAGAATTGAGAAAATGACATTAGATTTAGTCATTGAGATCATTGGTTACTTTGTAGAGGGCAGTTTCAGTTGAATGATGCCAGAAATCCAGCTGTAGAGAGTTTTAAAGACAATGAAAAGACAGGAAGTGAATGTCATGTGTAGGCAGCTTTCTCAAGGAGTTTAGGCAAGAAAGAGAGGAAAGGATAATAACTAGTGGATGTGGTCTAATCAAGTAAGGAACTTTTTAGGGAAAGAGAAGACAGAAGCATGTTTATAGGCAGCAGGGAAGGACAATTAAAAAGTGGAGATGATTGAGAGGGTCATCGTCTGGAAAAGATAGGAAGGAATGGGATCAAAGGCCTGTGTAGATAGGTCAGTTACGGTAAAAATAAGGGCTAGCTCTTCATCTGAGAATGAAGTCAAGGAGGAGACAATGAAGGGAGAGTCTGAAGGGTAAAATATCTGATCACCATGTGATAAGGAGGAGGAGAAAAGAAAATATTCTTGGCTAATGGTGTAATTTTTTTCAGCAGAGAGGTTGGTGGAAGGGGCTTGAAGAGAGACAGAGTTTGAAATGGCCACTCTGAAGCTTGAGATGATGACTCAATTAAGGAGAAGAATTATCTTGCTGAAATAAGGGCCCAACTGAATAGATTAACTTGTAGTGGACCCAATCAGTACATTTTCATGACTTTTTCCAGCTCCACTCAGCAGAACATGAACAGGAAAAAAAGACGTAGAGGGTGGGAGTAATTTCAGGATTGGGAATTAGCAAAATATCATAGACATTAGGCCAACAGGGCAAGGGATTTGGCTGGAGAAGGAAGTGTAAGATCATTCTGCAATTGATAAATGGTCAAAGGATATGCTAGGCAATTTTTAGAGGAAGAAATTAAAGCTATCTATAGTCATATGAAAAAATGCTCTAAATCACTATTGATTAGAGAGATGTAAATCAAAAGAACTCTCTGGTACCACAACACACCTCTAAGATTGGCTAACATGACAAAACAGGAAGATGATAAATGTTGGAGAAGATGTGGGAGAGTTGGAACACTAATTCATTGTTGGTGGAGCTGTGAGCTGATCCAACCCTACTGGAGAGCAATTTGGAACTATGTCCAAAGGGCTACAAAAATGTGCATACCCTTTGACCTAGCAATATTGCTTGTAGGACTGTATCCCCAAGAGATCATAAAAATGGAAAAGGGTCTCACATGTACAAAAATATTTATAGCAGCTCTCTTTGTGGTGGTCAAGAACTGGAAATCGAGGGGATACCCATCAACTGGGGAAGGACTGAACAAGTTGTGGTATATGAATGCAATGAAATACTATCATGCTATAAGAAATGATGAACAGGAAGACTTCAGAGAGGCTTGGAAAGACTTATATGAACTGATGTTGAGTGAAAGGAGCAGAGCCAGGAGAAATTTGTACACAGCAACAACCACAATGTGCAAGGAATTTTTCTGGTAGACTTAGTCCTTCACAGCAATTCAAGGACACAAAAAATTTCCAATGGACTTTTGAGGCAAAACGCCTTCTACATCCAGAGAAAGAACTATGGGATTAGATCGCAGAATGAAGCAGACCACTTTCTTTAAAAAGAGAGAGAGAGTGTGTAAGAGGTGAATTGGTTCACCTAGTACTTAAGGCAAGGAAGTGAAGGTAGTCAGTGAAGGGGTGATGGCCTGAGATACAAATGAGAAGTGGAAGAATGGAGGGGGAGTGAGGATAAAGAAGTAGTGTAAGGGTCATAAGGCATAGGGAAAGAGGGAATGATAAAAGATTATAATTAAATAAAGGAACTTCAGAGTTTATACACATGGACAGTAGAAAAGTTGTGGATGATGGCAAGAACAAGAGTGAGAGCAAGACCACTTCTAGAATGGAGGACTAAATAAAGGGAATTGAATAGGTGGAGGAACTGGGAAGTTAAGGTATTTGAGGAAACATCAATATCTACATGGAAGTCTCATAATATGAGGGGAAGAGTTAGGAAGAAAAGGCTATAACAAATACTGAACTCATTGAGGAAGGAAGGAGAGTGATCTGGGAGTTGACAGATAACAGTCACCAGGTTCTGCACTGGGTGATAAGTTTGGATAGCATGAACCTCTAAGGAAGAGAGGTCACCACATGACAGGATACTATCTATTGCAGCACCTCCAGTAACAGGAAGCTCAATGCCATTTAACATGGCCCATGCCATTTCTGGTCACATCTAAAGATTATCTAGTTCTGTCTTATATAGAATCACAGCTTTGCAAACAATCATAGCAACACCAGCAATATGTGTAACTCAGGAATACCAGTGTATTCCTAATGTAATCTAAACTGAAGTCTGAGCTGCCTTTTTCATTTTATCTCCTTATGTTATTTCTGAGTCTTAGACAAATTCTTCCATTGAAGAGTAACACAGAATGACAATTGTAAAATGTGTAATGCTGTAAGTCCACTTATGGTCTCATGCTCTCAAATCAAAATTATGAAATGTATATAGGTTGATTTACAACTTACCTTCCCTTGCTCCAGACTGCCATACCCTTTTTTCTAAAATATAAGGAAATAAGTAGATTGCCCTTTTCTCTTAATTAAAGAATGTTATAGACTTTGACATACATAGCATGATACAACCCTTCATATTCACTTATTTGAAGTTTTTCTTCCATTTTCTCTTGGGATCCTACATTCTTTATGCCTCAGTGTCACTTGTTTTCTAGAACTTTTATTTTTGTAAAGCACACTGTCCATGCTGTTGGCACGATATAACTTCATTCTGATCAGGTCTATCAATTTATCACCATATCACTAATGTCAGATATCTTGGCCAGGTAGTGAATTATGCATATTATATAAAGACCTTCAGTTGGTACTCTCCCCTTTTAAGGTCCTCAAAGTATTTTAAGTAACAGAGAAAATGGAATTAAAGGCCCGACTTAACAGCCAATAAAACAGTGGTTGTAGAACCTGGGTCAGTCATTGAATATTTCAAGGTACCATCTGACATTTTCATCTCAGTATCAAAAAAGGGGTTAATAGTAAGCCATGTAGTGTGCCAAGAGTGACAGGACTCACCTTGAATGAGGGTAACATCAGACCAACAGCAAGGAAAGAAAACACTGTGTGTAATGTGGGCTGTGTTATTCATTAATGTCTCCACAATTAGATTATGAGTTCACAGGGGCAGGAACAATGCCTTATCTCCCTCCATAGAATAACATCCATGTTGAACATAGAGTTTCATGCTCAATAAAGATTTATGCAATTGATAGAACTGGGAAAATCTTCTTTCTCCCCATTGGCAAGCAGCCACTTGCATGATCCATAAACTCTTTAATAAATACAATTTTCTTTTTTCTATAAATCTAATAATTATCAACAAACCGAACCATTTCAACATACAAGCACAAACATGAAATTGGTTTGTGTAAGAAATGGGCTAGACCAGTGGTGTCAAGCTCAAATGGAAACAGGGACCACTAAAACATACATAAGGATCCTTGTCAGCTGCACACAGATTTAAAATACCATATATCAATATTATCTATGTCTTATTGTATTTTTACTTATTTTGTTAAATATTTCCCAATTACTTTTTAATCTAGTTCAGGCTGCATTTGGGAGTGCTGCAAGCCATGTGTGGCCTTTGGGCAGCAGATTTGACACCTCTGGACTAGAAACACAGAATAACATATGCATTTTCATATATGTGCTGATTTATTTTACTAGACTTTAAATACTTAGGAGTAGGTTGGAAAGTAGTGATAGATCAGAATAAAAAGATCAATAAAATATTTTAAAAGCACTGAAGAAAAGAAAAACGTAGAAATGGGCATAAATTAAGCAGTTTTGTTACTGCCTTTTAAAATTTAATGTCTATACGCTTTCTGAAAACCCAATGAAATTCACTACAATTTTGTCAAATAATCCTTTTTTTTTAAGTTGGCAAGTTCCTAGATACTTGGCACAGGTTAGGGAAAGAGATGATGTAATGGCCTTTCTATAATAGAACATGATAAAGTGATAGCAGGCAAATGGTACTGAAACAAAACAAAATGTTACTGGAAGGACAAGACTAAGATCCAGGTTGTTAAGATTAAAAATAATTAACATTGCCCAGAATAAAATCAATAGATCAAAATCCAGCTGTTGAATAGTTTCCATAAATTGGGAAGCCATAGTCTTTGAGCCATCCCAAATTAAACCTCCTAAGGATATTTATATATATTTATACATTATTTGCTGGAACTACGATGACTCAAAGTGTTCCTTCCTAACCCTTCTTCAATTATAATAATACTTTTCTTCTTTACAGATCTCTACTGCTTTCATGACTGCCATAGTAATATGCATACATGAGTATACATACACACATATACATACACATTATATATATATTAAAAAACAACCTTCAGGGTCAAACAAGACAGACATCAAATCCAGCTGCCTTTGCAATCTGTACATTAAAGAGGATTTCAGATAAAGAGGTTTCACCTAATTACTGGATCATACCTGAGCCTAGGTATAGTCAGTATTGCAGTTGAAATTATTGCCAACTATTTTTGGGCCACAGGGCCCCTGGGGAATAGCAGATGGGTATTTATGGAGCACTAGCTGTGTGCATGTAAGGAAACGTGACGAAAGAAATAGAACCACAGAATATCACAGCTGGAAGTATATAGTCCAATTCATGCCTGAATAAGAATATTCAACAAAATAGCTGAGAAATGGCCATCCAGCATTTGCTCGAAGACCTTTAGGGAGAGGAAGTAGACAGTGTCTGAGCACTTTCCACTTCTGGACAGCGCTGTTTGTTGGGAAGCTTTTCCTTGAATCACACCTGAATTTATTTCCTTGCAATTGTCCACCAGGCTCCTAATTCCCTTGGAGTAACAGGCAATGCAAAGTGAACAAAGTTTAAGAATATGTACAAAGCAAATAAATAAATATATAGACAGAACTAATTTAGCACAAAAATGCTGCAGTAACGAAGTAAAGTTTCTAATGAATACCCTCAAAGGAACTAAGGAGATTTTTTGAAGGAACCAAATTTGAAATAAAGTTTTCAAAGACATAAAAGTCTCCCCAAAGTTCCTACTATGAAAATGGCCAAATTTTAGAGGACTATAGATTTAGATCTTTTCCCCCATGATTACAAGAAGAATTCTTTGGGAAATCCACCCTTGATTGTCATGGGGATCAGGAAGTGGCAAAGGTGGGTGAAGGGGTTGATAATAATATTTTCCATACTAGTAAGGCTAAGTTTATAGCCCAAAAAATGAGATGCAGCTCTAAATATTGAAGGATTCATCCAATCCTTACTTTTGGGAGCTATATAAAGCAAGCAGAGAGAGGGAGGATACAAGTCATAGATAGACAGCAGTGTGGGAAGACTGGTCAGTCTAAAAAGATGGGAAGTGAGCAGGGTAGCCTAAGTAGGCTGGAGAAGAAAGTAGTATTAGAAAAAGAAGCTAGGTGGTGAAGTAGACAGAGTGCTGGCCCTGCAGTCAGGAAGACCAGAGTTCAAATTTAACCTTAGACACTTAGGAGGTGTGTGACCCTGCGCAAATCACTTAACCTCTGACTGCTTATGTTTCTTTAGCTGTAAAATGGAGATAATAATAGCATCTACCTCACAAGGTTGTTGTGAAGATGAAATGAGATAATATTTGGAAAGTGCTTAGCACAATGCCTGGCACATAGAAGGCACTTAGTAAATGCTTGCTCCTTTTCCCCTTCCCTAGTAGATCTAGGAATGCAGAGATGGTTCAATATTAGGAAAACTATAAATATAACAGACCATATTAATAACAAGAACAATGAAAATCATATGATTCCATCAATAGAGGAAAGAGGAATTTTTGACAAAATACAGAACCCTTCATGTCAAAAATACTAGAAAACAGGAGGAACCAAGATGGCAGAGTAGAAAGACTCACAGTATGCTAGCTCCAAATCCACAGCCCATAAATATCCTGTAAAAAGAACTCCCCACAAATTCTGGAGCAGTGGAACGTGCACAGAAACACACTGGAAGAGATTTCCATTCCAGAGAGCCCTGGAAATCTGTCCCCAGGGGTCCATCGTGCTCCTGACGCGGAGCCCAGCCCTGTTGCCCTGGCTGCGTGGCTACAGAGGAGCAGATCCAAGCAAGTTTCAGGGACGGAACCTCCAGCGGCCGCGAAGGTCCCTCCACCCACAAGTGCTCCAGGTCAGTGAGAGAGACGTCTGAGCTGGTTGAGAGGGGAGCAGGGTGTCTTCGTAACTCGGGCCCCCTTGGGAGGCAGCAGCAGAGGCAGCAGTGGCCGGAGACTCCCGGAGCAGGAAGGGGCTCAGGGCCATTACCGAAGGTCTCTGCATAAACCTCCTGAGGGAACTGAGCCTGGGAGGTGGCCCTGCCCCCACCTGCTCCATTACTGAAGGTCTCTGCATAAACCCTCTGAGGGAACTGAGCCTGGGAGGTGGCCATGCCCCCACCCAAGCACCAGAATTTAAGCTCACATTGAATAGCAGCTGCTCCTGCTGCGGAAAGCCCTGAGGCTGGGAAGCAGCATTTGAATCTCAGACCTCAAGCACTAGCTGGGCAGACCTAGGCAGAGGTGGAGAGGAATCTCAGAAGTCAAGTAACTGGCTGGGAAAATACCCAGAAAAAGGAAGCAAAATGAGACCATAGAGAGCTACTTTCTTGGGGAAGAGATGTTCCTTCCTCCCATCATTTCTGATAAGGAAGTGCAGTGCTTGCCATCAGGGAAAGACATGGAGGTTGGGGCCTCTGTATCTCAGACATCCGAGGTGGATGTCCGGTGGGCTCAGGCCATGGAAGAGCTCAAAAAGGATTTTGAAAATCAAGTTAGACAGGTGGAGGAAAAACTGGGAAGAGAAATGAGAGAGATGCAAGAAAAGCATGAAAAACGGGTCAATACCTTGCTAAAGGAGACCCAAAAAATGCTGAAGAAAATAATACCTTGAAAAATAGGCTCACTCAATTGGCAAAAGAGGTTCAAAAAGCCAATGAGGAGAAGAATGCTTTCAAAAGCAGAATTAGCCAAATGGAAAAAGAGGCTCAAAAGCTCACTGAAGAAAATAGTTCTCTCAAAATTAGAATGGAACAGATGGAGGCTAATGACTTTCTGAGAAACCAAGAAATCATAAAACAAAACCAAAAGAATGAAAAAAATGGAAGAGAATATGAAATATCTCATTGGATAAACAACTGACCTGGAAAATAGATCCAGGAGAGACAATTTAAAAATTATGGGACTACCTGAAAGTCATGAGCAAAACAGGAGCCTAGACATCATCTTTCATGATATTATCGAGGAAAACTGCCCTGAGATTCTAGAACCAGAGGGCAAAATAAGTATTGAAGGAATTCATTGATCGCCGCCTGAAAGAGATTCAAAAAAAGAAACTCCTAGGAACATTGTGGCCAAATTCCAGAATCCCCAGGTCAAGGAGAAAATATTGCAAGCAGCTAGAAAGAAACAATTCCAGTATTGTGGAAATACAATCAGGATAACACAATAGCAGCTTCTACATTAAGGGATCGAAGGGTGTGGAATAGGATATTACAGAAGTCAAAGGAACTAGGACTCAAACCAAGAATCACCTACCCAGCAAAACTGAGTATAATACTTCAGGGGAAAATATGGTCTTTCAATGAAACAGAGGACTTTCAAGCATTCTTGATGAAAAGACCAGAGCTGAAAAGAAAATTTGACTTTCAAACACAAGAATGAGAAGAAGCATGGAAAAGTAAACAGCAAAGAGAAGTCTCAAGGGACTTACCAAAGGTGAACTATTTACATTCCCACATGGAAAGACAATATTTGCAACTCTTAAAACTTTTCAATATCTGGGTAGTTGGTGGGACCACACACACACACGCGCAGACACACATGTACATGTGTGCATGCACACACCCACATGCATGCACACACAGAGACAGAGAGCACAGAGTGAATTGAATAGGATGGGACCATCTCTTAAAAGAAATTAAGGTAAATGGTGAGAGAGAAATGTAGTGGGAGGAGAGAGGGTGAAATGGTATGTGGTAAATCATCTCTCATTCAAGAGGCAAGCCAGAGACTTTTTAGTGGAGGAAAAAAGAGAAGAGCTGAGAAAAAAAAACATGAAGTTTACCCTCATCACATTCGACTAAAGGAAGGAGTAAAATGCACACTCATTTTGGTATGAAAACCTATCTTACAGTACAGGAAAGTGGGGGAGAAGGAGATAAGCAGGGAGGGAGGGATGATGGAAGGGAGAGCAATGGGAGGAGGGAGCAATTTGAAGTCAACACTTGGGGAGGGACAGGATCAAAAGAGAGAATAGAAACAATGGGGGGGCAGGATAGGATGGAGGGTAATTCAGTTAGTCTTACACAACACGATTGTTATCAAAGTCATTTGCAAAATTATACAGATATGGCCTATATTTAATTGCCTGCCTTCCCAAAGGGAATGGGTGGGGAGGGAGGGATGGGGAAAAGTTGGAACTCAAAGTTTTAGGAACAACTGTTGAGTATTGTTGTTGCTACTAGGAAATAAGAAATACAGTAAATGGGGAATAGAAAGTCATCTGGCCTTACAGGACAAAAGAGAAGATGGGGACAAGAGAAGGGAGGAATGATAGAAGAAAGGGCAGATTGGTGATAGGGAAAATTAGAATGCTCGGTGTATTGGGGTGGGGGGAGGGGATAAATGGGGAGAAAATTTGGAACCCAAAATTTTGTGAAAATGAATGTAAAAAGTTCAATAAATAAATTTATATTTAAAAAAAATACTAGAAAGCATAAGAACAAATGAATGTTTCCTCAATGTAGTGACAGATAGATAGATATAGATATAAAAATAAAACCAAGAGATAATGGAGAAACACTAAAGGCCTTTCCAATAACATCAGAGGTAAAGTAAAGATGTCTACTGTCACTACTACCATTTTCTATAGTTCTAGAAATATATACATTACACGTAACAAAAATAATTTGAGAGAGTAAGTATAGACAAAGTCTAAGAAAGTAATAGAAATAATTCACAAGCTCAAAAGATGTATGAGGATTCATGATAAACCCACAAATGGCATCAGCCTTTCTGTATATTACTAAGAAAACTCAGGACAGATAGAAAAGAAATTCCATTCATTATTAACATCTGGCAATCCAATTACCAAGACATACATAGGACTTATATAAATAGAACTACAAAGAACTCTTTACAGAAATTAAAGAAGACATAGTTGGAGAGGAATTAGTGCCTTGTGGTTGGGTTATGCTACTATAATAAAAATGATAAGACTAACTTAATTAATGTACAGATTCAGCATTATAATAATTGAACTGCCAAAGGACCAATTCACAGAAGTAACAAAATTGTAATAAGATTTATATGGAGGTACAAAGGGCAAGAACCTCAAGGAAATAATAAAAAAAAAATGGGAAGAAAGGGGATTTAGCGGTAATAGACCTAAAACTTTACTATGAAAAAATAATCACCAAAACTATTTGAGTATCTGATAGTTTTTTTTTAAAAAAAAGGTGTTAATCACTGGGACAGATTAAACACATAGGATCTAAAAGCAACTGAACACAAGAATCTAACAATATTTGTTGTCATCTTTCAGTTTTACACTTAAGTCAGATATTTGAAAAGTAAGGTGTTTTCTCCACTATTTTGCTCTCCTTGTTGGGGCAATTAATTTACATTGCTTAAGTGTCTAGATGAAACATTTAGAGTTGGTGTCATGTCTACTGTCCATTTTCCATTTCTGATTTCCAGTAACATTTAAATACTTCTGGGTTAAATCACTGTATGTATAATCTTTTTCTCATGATTCTTTTCTTCTTTATTATATATTCGAATCTTATCTCCGAGAATTCAATGGCTTCACTCTGCATAGACAGTTGACTCAGGGCTAGCTCCTGTATTAAAAAGAAATCTTTTCCTGTCAGCTAAAATGCAGTCAATTTCATTTTGTGTGATATTGTGAGTCAACCACCTACCAGTTCCTTTTATGATGCAAATCTGCTGCGTAATCTCTAACTGTTTAGCCTATCTCATTTCTTTCTCCTATGCTATGATTTCAGAAAGACCTTTTCCTACCTTTGCACAGAAGTCACGCAGCATTAGCCTGTAGGTTGGAGAGTCTTAATAAGTTCCTCACAGAATTTCTCTACCACATCATGTACAGCAGCCAATGTTGGTGTGTGAGCTATATTTTCATGGTGATCTTTTTTTTTTTGGCAAATACTTATCATGAGTACTGCAATATATATAAATTATATTTAAATGATTTAATAACAAATAAATAAAATGATTAAATAATGTTTCCTGTAGCTTTGGGGCATGGAATGAAATTCCCTCTGCCAACTCTGTTCTTGGAATATTCAATAATCCATCCTTCCGCTTAACTGCAACTTCTTTTCTTCTTCTTTTCCTCCTCTTCCTCCTTCTCCTCCTCCTCCTCCTCCTCCTTCTTGTTCTCCTTCTCCTCTTTTCTCCTCTTTAATTTATGGCAAGAATGTCAAGAAAGCTGTGATTCATCTCCTCCAGAAGCATGTCGATTCATTGGCCACTAGACAAGGTTCTTATGTTTACATTTAGAATAATAACAGTCAAATTAAAGTTTACTGACTGTCTAAAAGTGGCGATTCTTAACACTCTCTGCCCCCTTTTCCAGCACTATACTATCATCACTGCAGAAGCAGAAGAGGGTTGCACATGACAAAGAGACATTTTTTCCTTTTACTTCAAGGGTTTCCAAGGCCAAAATAATTTTCATCACAACCAGTCTTAGAATTCTTAAATGCTCAAAACTGTGTGAGATGTTGTAGATGATATAATAGAAGTAAAAGACATGATCTGATATTCAAACAAAATATTCAGGTAATGAGTATTATTTGATAAATTCCTACTGTGCTTACATTCCCAATTGTTAGTGTCCTAAAAGAGTTAAACCATTTCTAAAAAGTCAGCAATCAATGTTTGTTACACAAGGATGTTGAGATCATCAACTAGTATATGTAAAAAGTTATTTACTCCTTGAAACAACCTTTCTTAAACCTTGGTCAAGTTAGAAAGGAAGAGTTTTAGACTAGAACCCTAGTGATGTAACTAAATGAAATTTCACGTAATTGGCCTTTCCCTCAGACTAGAACTTAAAATAAACACATAGCAATTTTTTGTTTCATCACTCAAGCACTAAAGGTTGAGGGAAGAAGCTACATTAATGGATGGAGCAGTTAGAGTGGTGGGAAGGTTAAGCAAGTGGCTATGTTGGATGCTGAAATGCAGTGATTACCTCACTACAAGTATGCTGTGAATATCCCTTTGCTGACCCTTTCTCAACCATCCACTTTACCCAAGTGAAATTTTTCTAGGTTAGTTGTTCTACGAGGTTCTAAAGAAAAATTTGTAAAGTATTTTGGGGCCCCCAAACTAAATGCTAAGTGTTGGTCTTATACTCTGAAACATTAAGCAGTGTGCATTGAAGGGATCCAAAAGGTCTTTACTGAATAGCTACCTACTCAAGCACAGTGCCTGATATTTCCAACCTTGGTAGAACTGACCATTCATCAACACTTCACTAGATCCATAATCTCACTCATGTGGGTATTCTGTTTACTGGTGCAAATCACAACAGAGAATTATAGATTTAGAGTTAGAAACCACTCAGTTCAACTCCTTCATTTTAAAGATGATGAAACTGAAGCATAGAGAGGTGAAAGAGAAGGACTTGCCTTCCCATCTTATCTGATTTTTGCTTGTGTCTTTCAATAAAATCCATTATTAAGGATCTGCCCAATGCAGAATGTAATCCCCTCGGGCACAAAGACTCTTCTTATGCTTCTGAAGTCTAGCACAGAGCCTGCTGGAACATGATTTCATTTAATTTTTATTGAATTGGACAAATTGGCTGGGATTAATTTGTCTAAATAACCCGCTACTGCCCCCTATTAGCTTCTGAAGTTTAAGACGCAGAAAAGACCCACAGAAACATAGGCTAGTATGGGCAGTATAAAGTGTGAGCACTATTCAGGGCCTGGTAAGAGGATCTGGGCACCCAGGGAATAACATGAGAATAGTGAGCTTCTCAGAGAATGAAAAAGGAGAGGAAGGGGACAAGAAAATTTATCCACTTGACAATATAGCTACAGTCTCTAGCACTTGGGTAGTTCATTTGTGGAGAATTTATAGGAGGACCTGGACAAGAATCTCACAGGGTGAGAAGCATCCTGCCTTAAAATTCTTTAAAAAATTCTTTAGAATTTCTTAGAAAAAAATTACCTAGAAAAATTTCACTTCAGCAAAGTGGATAGTTGAGAAGAGGTCAGCAAAGGGATATTCATAGCATATTTGTAGTGAGGCAATCACTGTATTTCAGAATCCAACACTCTCACTTGCTTAACTTTCCTAGTACTCGGTAGCTATCTCATCCATGAATGTAATTTCTTCCCTCAGCCTGTAGTGAAGTTAAGTGCCACTGTGAGGGCAAGGCCAACTACTTAAAATTTCTTTAGTTATACCACCAATGAATGACCTTCTCTGCATCTATGAGAATAGTCAAAGTAACAAAATCACAATTGAACAAGTTGGAGCTGATACTTAGGCATTTTCCATACCTAGATGCATTACTGCAATACTCTTTTGTTAACAAGCTGTTTCTTGAAGATACTTTTTGCTATTAAAAAGAAGATTCATAGGATTGAATTTTTAGAGTTGAAGAGATCTGAGAGGTTATCTAGTCCAAACTCCTCATTTCATATATGAGGAAATTGGGCAAAGAGGATTAAATGACTTGCCCAAGAATCAAACTAGATGCTATAGCTCTAAATTCAGTACTCTTTTCACCAAACTACTAAGGGCTACAACTTGGAAGTGCTCAGAAATGTATGTCAAAATTATAATTGATAGGATCTGAACCTATTCTGCTCATGTTTGACAGCAAATGGCCAGATTACTCTGGACTCTAAAAGAGCAGTGCTTGTACCCCCTCATATCTATCAGATTGGCTAATAAGACAGAAAAGGAAAATAATAAATGTTGGAGGGGATGTGGAAAAATTGGGACACTAATGCATTGTTGGTGGAGTTGTGAACTGATCCAACCATTCTGGAGAGCAATTTGGAACTATGCCCAAAGGGGTATAAAACTGTGAATATCCTTTGACCCGGCAAAAACATTACTAGGTTTGTATCCCAAAGACATAAAAATGGGGGAGAGGATCAATTTGTACAAAAATATTAATAGTAGCTCTTTTTGTGGTGGCAAAGAATTGGAAATTGAGGAGATGTCCATCAATTGGGGAATGGCTGAACAAGTTGTGGTATATAATTATAATGGAATACTATATTGTGCTTTAAGAAATGATGATCAGGCTGATTTTAGAAAAACCTGGTAAGACTTACATGAACTGGAAGAGAATGAAGGGAACAGAACCAGGGAACACTGTACACAGTAACAGCAATACTAGCAATACTGTATGGTGATCCCCTGTGAGTGACTTAGCTTTTCTCAGCAATACAATGATCCAACACAATTTCAAATGACTCATGAGGAAAAATACTATCCACAAATTGATAGAATTTGAATGCAGATGGAAGCATACTATTTTTCACTTTCTATATTTTCCCCCTTTGGGTCTGTCTTCTTTCATAACATGACTAATATGACAATATGTTTTGCATGATTGAATATGTATAACCTATAAGCTATTGCTTACTGTCTCAGAGATAGGGGAAGGAGATGGAAAATGTGGAATTCATTTTTTTTTTCTAAAAATGAATGTTAAAAATTGTCTCTATATATAATCAGGGAGAAAAATAATTATTTTAAAGAAAGAGAAATGTGTGGCCTCCACTGGGACTTGGACATAAAACAAAACAAAACAAAACATTTTCACTACAGAGGACAATGGGAAAGTCACTATTTTCATGGAAGTATTTTCTGGACTTTTTATTCCTTTAGTACCTCCAATCCAAGGGTAAGCCATGAAAAAGTGCATAGACTGGAGGTATTTAATGGACATAGAGCCCAGAGTTGTACTTTGCCCACTATCTTATCACCCATTCTTTTGTCTATAGCCACAGACAAACCCTAACAATGTGAAAATTATTTTAAATATGTCCAAATAGGTAGTTGGTAGCCAAACTAAAGAATAACATGGCCCTGTGGTTCAGCTCCTGGAGCGAGGCCGTCGGTCCTTTGACTGCGCAGGCAGAGGCGGAGGCGGAGGGGGCAGGGGTATTGTGAAGTGGCTTGCTCTAGAATGGGGACGTTGGCAACGCCTAGTGTTTTGCCTTCCAATTTAGAATACTGAGAACGCGCATGCGGAAGCAGGTAGCCTTTCTCGGGAGGCTGAGGTAGGAGAAAGACAACGAGGGAGAAGAAGGTAGACGGCCAAGGGGAGCTTAGTGTCCGAGTCCTTCTCCAGACTTGCTGACTCCCCCTCAAGCCCTTAAAGCTAACTCAAACCCAGGTTAATGGCTCAGCGGCTGATCTTAAGCAGGGCCTTGTCCTTGTCCCTGGCCAGGCGGATGCCTGTGCGCCGTTGGGCTCCCCCTAGTGCTGGCATCCTACAAGCTACTACTACTCGCAACAGCAGTGGTGGTTCTGTGGTAGCCAGACTCGCCTGGCTGTTATATGGTACCCGCAATCATAAGATTACATTCCACATCCGGGATGGGCTGGATTTTGAAGAAAGGGTCCTCAACAGCAACAAACCGGTGGTGGTAGATTTCTATGCCCTGTGGTGCCGCCCCTGCAAGATCCTAGGACCTCGACTGGAGAAGATGGTAGCCAGGGAGGAGGGCAAAGTAGTGATGGCTAAGGTTGACATTGATGAAAACACTGACATCGCCATTGCCTTGGAAGTGTTAGTAGTGCCAACAGTGCTAGCCATCAAGAACGGGGAAGTGGTGGACAAGTTTGTGGGGATCAAGGATGAAGAACAGCTTGAGACCTTCCTGAAGAAGCTGATCAGCTGCTGACCAGGGAAGAGCACAGGTACCCTTTCTTTATTCTAGGGGCCTTGATCCCTTTTGGGGGTATGTATCACAGCTATCTAAGCCCCTCTTGGTCATTCACTGGTTTCATCCTCAATCATGGGAACTTCCTTAAGGAAAGGGTACTGATGTTCTTTGGTTCACTTGTTCCCCTCTGACTCCCAAATTTTCTTCCCCATGACCATCACCAATCCCACCTTAATCTAGGAACCATAGAGTTGATGACTCTTATGTAGTTTTTGGAGAGAACCTTGCCTTCATGACCTTGTTCATTAGAAGACCACCCTGTTAGAGCTGTAAGAACTTTTTGTCTGCTGCTGGGTTTATGAGTTAAAGAAATAAGGCAGACTTCTGTGTCTAGTTGAGGTGTTCTCCCCTACTCACATTATGCATTTTATAAAAGAAAGTAACACTTACTTCTCTTGGTTTTTTTAGGTCTGACAAAAAAATTTTACTCAACACTTCCAAATTCTTGCAAAGAAAAACACACCCTAAGCCTCCACACTAAAATTCCCTTGTGACGACCAGAACCATCTCGAGAAGACACCTCTTTCCATCCTTCCTCTTTCTTTACAACTACAATGATATAACAGCAAGACCTGGAAGAGGGAAAGAATTCCACCAAGTCCTATAGGCTGAAAGAGCCCTGAAATGTCACCTTACTTTAATCTTTGACTGGTCCTAAAAGTTTAACAGCAGGAGGCTTAAATGGGCACATGAAACACTAGGGTGATACATTATTTTAAAAAATAATAAAATTTAAATTTAAATTAGTTCAATGAGTGAGTCAATAATCTGATCAGAAATGTGTCAGCTTATCTTACAGAAGTCTTGAGATTTAGAAAAGAATTTCAGTCTACCGGTTTAATAGGAAGGGAATGAAAGGAGTATAGAAATGGTCTCTTCGAGGCCTTCTAGTTTTGTCCCAGTTTGTTTTGCCTTTTTTATCCCAACTAAACTTCAAGGGTCCTCAAAGGTGTTACCAATGTGTTCATTTCAGCTGCAGAAGTTTCATTAGCTTCCTCAACTGCAGCATGTAGGATCTGAAATGGAGGACAGGAACATTTAGGAATTGACTATATTTCATTAATCCCTTTCTTCAGGCACCAGTGATGAAGCGTGATAAAATGGTTCCATTCACTACCCTTCTCTAGTTTCAAAGGTCAGTCTGCTGGGTGATGACGTCTTCTCCTGTTCAGAGATTAAGGAAGCTTTGGGTTTGAAAGCTTCTCTATTCTTTAGTCATCCATCAATGGATGTCTGCTCGATTTGCTTTGTGACAGGGCAGTAGCTCACATCATTAACCCTGCTGCTTTCTCTTTACAAATAGCCTTTATATTGGGGTTCAAAACTTACTAACATAGAAAAACCTCAAAATCTGTACACCTAGAAAAAAATACTCTGCTTTCCTGACCTCCCATGGAGTTATTAAATGATTTTCTAATTAGCACAAAATGAAAATAGAAAATGAGGAGAAGTGTGACGGTGAAAAATTCACTGCACTGGGAATCCAGCAACCTGTTTCTAGTCTGAGATCTTGGACATATCTAGTTAATACATAAAAGTCCATCCCCCGTTTGTTTGGCTTGACTACACATATTTATAATGGGTTTTATTTTTCTTATTTTCTTGATGAGTTTGGGGGGGGGGGGAAGAGGAGAAGTGAGAGGGAGAAAATTCAGAACTGAACATAAAACTAAATTTTTTTAAAAAGTTAATCCCCTACTCTGCACTCATAGGTTCCTCACCTGTTTAATGAAGTTCAAGAATAAATGGTCTTCAAATTGCCTTCTCATTCTGACATTCTATAACACCCTGGTCCCAGAGAGAGGAAAGAGCCCCCCAAAAACTGCTCACAAAGATTTCTGCCTGGCTAGGTTACAATATCAATATGCCTCACAGGTGAATATTTTTGGGAAATGAGAATGATGGTGAAGAAGCTATTCTGAAAAAATTCTAATACACTGAGTGCTTTTATTATTAAAGAGCTAGGGAATCCAAAGTCAACATGCTGTTTTGTGGTATAGCCTCTAGTCCAAGTGATTCACTAGGATTCAGCTGAGGATCTAAACTCTAGAAATCATTAATCCAGGATTATCACTTTCCAAGTGCTGGAAATACACTTCCAATGCCACATTCAAGTCCCTGGCCTGACCTGAATTGTCCCAAATGATGAGTATTTACAACAAATCAATGATGCATACATTAAATATTTCCCAAGCAGGTTTCCTCAGCATTGACTCTAAGGACTCTGAATGAGGTGGCCTAGTTGATCATACTCATAATCTACGTGTGACGAACCACTTCTTAATGCAGTATTCTCTAGGCCATTTCCTCTTCACTGAAAGAATAAGGGGTAGAGCCCACAGGTAGCCTAAAGATTGTACTCAGAGAAGGCTGAGGGGGCTGTGGAGCACACCTCTGACTGGCATTCCCTATCAGGTACCATCCTACAAATTTACTTGTGAATTCTTACGTGATTACACTATCATCAAAATGTTCCTCCTCCTTTGGGTGAAAGTTCAGTTGTTTGGGTTTGGGTGTTTTTTTTATGTCAAACCATCAACTCACTCTCCCAAAGTAAATTTGCTCCTAGTTTACAATTGAGCTGTGCAGACATCAAGGCACATCTATCCTCCTCACCCCCTGCATATCAGAGGACCACAGACTGAGTTGGAAGGGAGCTCAGAGACCACTTAGTCCAAGCCCCTCATTTTAAAGAGGGAGAAGGAAGCACAGAACAGTCAAGTGACTTTCGAAAAATCAAACAGCCAGGGTCTGAGGTAAGATTTGAACCTAGACCTCTTAACCCCAAGTCCAACAACCCATTCACTAAGCCATGGTGCCTACTAAGGTGCTAAAGGTTATCTTTGGGCTGCTTCCTCCCTCTCCCCTTTGGTCTACCCCTACTCCTGCCTACAACTTGACCATGTTACTGCCACTCTACTGTTAAGTATCCAGTATTTCCAGCCTACAAAACACCCAGATTGCTCTACCTCCCAGATTCAGAAAACACATACATAAAAGCCATTTTAGAAATAGAAGGCAGTCTGAGAAACCTTATTCTCTCCAGTTTAGTTCAGAGGATGTTTGAGTTTCCCTGGCCTACTTTTTGATGAATTATATAGTGGTCTAGAATAAACACATAAGACAGACTACTGCTAGGAAAGGATGGAAAGGTTGAAAAAGAGAATGTCAGGCAAAACCAAGAAGCATTGGGGGAGGAGAGAATAAGAAAATACAAACTTCTTTCAAACATTTACTACCCCCTCCACTAAAAAAGCAAATCCCTACCTGTGATGTTAAGCTTATAGCTTACCTTGCCAGAGCTCTGATTAAATCCCTCCTTAGTGGGTATGGTATCTCTTCGATTTTCTGACACACAGGCTTATAACAAGGCTTTTAAAAGTACAGGCAAGAGGACTGTACAGAAGTGAAGATTTACAGCCTTTCTTTTGTTATGATTTCCCACCCCTCCTTCACCTTTCATCCAAGGAATCACAGACAGAAAGCTCCCAAAGTAGCTTCCAGTGAATTGTAGTTTGGTGTTCAGAGACAAGGATGTGCCACAAACAGAGCTGCTCCAAATTGTCCTCAGGTGCATTTTTAGATCAGTAATGAGCAAATGGTTTTGGAGGAAACATTCTGGGGGTTGCTGCTCTGGCCCCAACTAAGCACCGAATGACTGGAGCTCGTTTGGATATGATTTGACTGCCCAAATCATTTTCTCTCAATATTTAAATATCTTCCTCTCAATGGATTTGGTGAAGGATCTGATGTGTGAATAAAGTCTGCCCAAGAAACAAGTGGGAGGTGGAAAAGATTGTTTATAAACAGTACAGTGATAGAAGAAGTGCTAGATTGGAATACAGAGGAACTGTATTCAAATCCTATTTGTGTGACCTTGGTCAAGTCACCTACTCTGAGTCTTTATTCCCTCATCCCTAAAATGAGAGCAGTGAGCTAGATGTCCCCTGAGGGCATTCACAGTTCTAGAACTATGAAGAGCTGCCTTCCCATGTACTACCCGATCCAGATTAAAATGTAATTGGGAAATATTTAACAAAACAAAAATGTAATAGGACATAGATAATGTCCCTATGTGGTTTTCTAAGTTAATATGCTTCTGCAGGGATTCCTATATAAGGTTTAGTCATCCCCAGGTCTATTTTTGTGTGACACTGCTGCTGTAGACTAACAGAAACAAATAGGAGTTTTCATTATCTGCAAACACAAGATTATTTTCTCATTTTTTACCACATTAATCTCAGCCTAAATAATTGTTGCAGCCTATAGAAAATGATTATTGTCAGAGTATTTTTGAAATTTGCTTCCCTCATTTAGTGGTCAATTTCAGGTTATTAATGAGTAAATGAAATTAATTTGTTGATTTGAGAAGCCAATCATCTACCGATCATTTTCTCATCAGTTGAACAAACACAAGTATTCAAATGCCTAGAAATACAAAAACAGGTTCTCCCCCACTTGACTTCAGGTTTCCCAAATGAAATGCAAGGGCAAAAGCAACAAAGTCCCCAGAGCAAACATTTGGGCCTAAAGAACACCACTGAATCCATGGGAAGATGAGGAAATTTAAACCTGGACAGGCTGCTCATTACCACATGAGGAAGCCCATCATATGTCTGGACAGTTGAAACTTCAGGGAAATTCTTATGGAGCTAAAATCTGCCTCTTTATAACTTTGGCACATTAGTCCCAGCTCCACTTGAGAATTCTGTGACATAAATCTAATCATTCTTCCATGTACCAGCCTTTCAAATATTTAGTAGGAGCTACTCTGCTCCTCCCTTCCCTGGTCCCCCCACCAAAAAACCTCATGTCATCCTGAATTTGAATACCCATGCTGTGCTTTTTGGTGTTGGAAGTCAGATAAAATATACTGACTGTGCCTGTTGTGGCATACCTGGTAACCTAGAAGACTGATTCCTCTCAGGACAGCATCATATCATAGAACTGCAAAGATCTTTAGCTAGCACCTAGCACAGGGGTTCTACCTTTGTTATATCATGAACCCTTTGGGAAGCCAGTCTGGTGAAGCCTGTGGGAACATTCTCAGAATAATGCTTTGAATGAATAAAATATGTAAGATTACAAAGGAAACCTATTAACTGAAATAGAGTTAACAAAATATTCAAAAAAACCAAACAAGTTTATGTACTCCAAGTTAAAAACTCCTGATCCAATCAAAACCCCTCATTTTACATCGAAGGAAACTAATTTAACTTTTTTTGGGGGGGAGGAAGAAATTTGGTCATTTATATATGGAATAAATGGTTAACTCCTTATTAGCCATGCAGTTCAGTCCAGACACCTTATTTCCAGCTACAGGGAAACTACTTTGGTTTTTGACCTGAAGCAATCATTTAACTAGGGTGTATGCACTAAAATCTCCCTTAAAACAACACCATTCATCAAGTGGAGGATGTGTTCACATTTTGGTAGTTACCTCTTAGTAATAAGTGGAAACATCTAGGCTAGGTGGATCATGGACAAAAAAAAAATTTAACTTCTCTAAGCCATTAAAAGTCTAAAGGGATAGAGATAGGATCAAAGATCTATGGAAGTAAACATTTCTTGGCATCTCAGCCCAACCTTCACTCTTACCATTTACTGAGGGACTGGATATGGCCAAGGTACCCGATAAACCTGGCGACTGACTGATTACTGGGTCAATTATAATCAATCATAATGGCTCATCATTGCAGCAGCACACATCTTCACTAAGAAACTTGACCTTTCATTGGGGAAAAAGTAGTTAATTGTAGGACTTACTCTATAGCACAACTTCTGACCACTAATCTACCTTAAGTCTTAAGGCTCTCAGCAGAATCGGGAAATGACATGGATTAGATTTTATATAACAACAAGCATAGGAAAACAATGCATGGATATTTTTGTTATACAAAATAACCCTCAGACCTGAAATGCCCAATGCACTACGTATAGAATTCCAATCATTTAATTTTTTTTTAATATAAATTTATTTATTGAACTTTTTATATTCATTTTCACAAAATTTTGGGTTTCAAATTTTCTCCCCATTTATCCCCTCCCCCCACCCCAATACACCGAGCATTCTAATTTTCCCTATCACCAATCTGCCCTCTCTTCTATCATCCCTCCCTTCTCTTGTCCCCATCTTCTCTTTTGTCCTATAGGACCAGATGACTTTCTACTCTCCATTAACTGTATATCTTATTTCCTAGTAGTAACAACAATACTCAACAGTTGTTCCTAAAACTTTGAGTTCCAAATTCTCCCCATCCCTCCCTCCCCACCCATTCCTTTTGGGAAGGCAGGTAATTCAATATGGGCCATATCTGTGTAGTTTTGCAAATGACTTCGATAATAGTCATGTTGTGTAAGACTAACTGTATTTCCCTCCATCCTATCCTGCCCCCCATTGTTTCTATTCTGTCTTTTGATCCTGTCCCTCCCCAAGTGTTGACTTCAAATTGTTCCCTCCCCCCATTGCCCTCCCTTCCATCATGCCCCCCACCCTGCTTATCTCCTTCTCCCCCACTTTCCTGTATTGTAAGATAGGTTTTCATACCAAAATGAGTGTGCATTTTACTCCTTCCTTTAGTCGAATGTGATGAGGGTAAACTTCATGTTTTTTTCTCAGCTCTCCTCTTTTTCCCTCCACTAAAAAGTCTCCTGCTTGCCTCTTGAATGAGAGATGATTTACCCCATTCCATTTCACCCTCTCTCCTCCCACTACATTTCTCTCTTACCGTTTACCTTAATTTCTTTTAAGATATGGCCCCATCCTATTCAGTTCACTCTGTGCTCACTGTCTCTGTATGCGCGTGCATGTGCATATGTGTGTGCATGCACATGTGTACGTGTGGGTGTGCATGCATGTGTGTGTGTGTATGTCTATGTGTAGTCCCATCAACTACCCAGATACTGAAAAGTTTTAAGAGTTACAAATATTGTCTTTCCATGTAGGAATGTAAACAGTTCACCTTTGGTAAGTCCCTTATGACTTGTCTTTGCTGTTTACTTTTTCATGCTTCTTCTCATTCTTGTGTTTGAAAGTCAAATTTTCTTTTCAGCTCTGGTCTTTTCATCAAGAATGATTGAAAGTCCTCTGTTTCATTGAAAGACCATATTTTCCCCTGAAGTATTGTACTCAGTTTTGCTGGGTAGGTGATTCTTGGTTTGAGTCCTAGTTCCTTTGACTTCTGGAATATCCTATTCCATGCCTTTCGATCCCTTAATGTAGAAGCTGCTAGATCTTGGTTATCCTGATTGTATTTCCACAATACTGGAACTGTTTCTTTCTAGCTGCTTGCAAGATTTTCTCCTTGACCTGGGAATTCTGGAATTTGGCCACAATGTTCCTAGGAGTTTCTCTTTTTGGATCTCTTTCAGGTGGTGATCAATGGATTCCTTCAATACTTATTTTGCCCTCTGGTTCTAGAATCTCAGGGCAGTTTTCCTTGATAATTTCATGAAAGATGATGTCTAGGCTCTTTTTTTGCTCATGGCTTTCAGGTAGTCCCATAATTTTTAAATTGTCTCTCCTGGATCTATTTTCCATGTCAGTTGTTTTTCCAATGAGATATTTCACATTCTCTTCCATTTTTTCATTCTTTTGGTTTTGTTTTATGATTTCTTGGTTTCTCAGAAAGTTATTAGCCTCCATCTGTTCCATTCTAATTTTGAGAGAACTATTTACTTCAGTGAGCTTTTGAGCCTCTTTTTCCATTTGGCTAATTCTGTTTTTGAAAGCATTGTTCTCCTCTTTGGCTTTTTGAACCTCTTTTGCCAATTGAGTGAGCCTATTTTTCAAGGTGTTATTTTCTTCAGCATTTTTTTGATTCTCCTTTAGCAAGGTATTGACCCATTTTTCATGCTTTTCTTGCATCTCTCTCATTGCTCTTCCCAGTTTTTCCTCCACCTGTCTAACTTGATTTTCAAAATCCTTTTTGAGCTCTTCCATGGCCTGAGCCCACTGGACATCCACCTCGGATGTCTGGGATAGAGAGGCCCCGACCCCCATGTCTTTCCCTGATGGGAAGCATTGTACTTCCTCATCAAAAATGAAAGGAGGAAGGAACATCTGTACCCCAAGAAAGTAGCTTTCTATAGTCTTATTTTTCTTCCCTTTTCTGGGCATTTTCCCAGCCAGTTGCTTGACTTCTGAGATTCCTCTCCACCCCCACCTAGATCTGCCCAGCTAGTGCTTGGGGTCTGAAATTCAAATGCTGCTTCCCAGCCTGAGGGCTGCTATTCAACGTGAGCTTAAGTTCTGGTGCTCAGATGGGGGCATGGCCTCCTCCCAGGCTCAGTTCCCTCAGGGGGTTTTTGCAGAGACCTTTGGTAATGGCCCTGTGCTCCTGCCTGCTTGGGGAATCCCGGGCCGCTGCTGCCTCTGCCACTGCCTCTGCCACTGCCTCCCGAGGGGGCCCGAGTCACGGAGACACCCTGCTCCCCTCTTGACCAGCCCAGAAGTCTCTCACTGACCTCTAGTGCCTGTGGGTGGAGGGACCTTCGCGGCTGCCAGAGGTTCCATCCCTGAAGCCTGCTCAGATCTGCTCCTCTGGGGCCGCATGGCCAGGGCAACGCAGGTCTGGGCTCCACGTCCAGAGCATGACGGACCACTGGGGACGGCTTTCCAGGGCTCTCTGGAATGGAAATCTCTTCCACTGTGTTTCTGTGTGGCTTGTACTGCTCCAGAATTTTTGGGGAATTCTTTGTACAGGAAATTTATGGGCTGTGCTTTCGGAGATAGCATATGTGAGTCTTTCTACTCCTCCATCTTGGCTCCTCCCCTCTCCAATCATTTTAAAGAGACCTTTTGTACAGGTCTCCTAGTTTTGAAACTGAAATACCTTTGGCATCCACTAATAACAATAGGTGTTGTCACACTATACAGTCTTGCCTTTCCCACTTCAAATATAACTGCCTGAAGATTTGCCCTTTTTCCCTTCCAGTCATCCTGGGGGTCCAAAGAACCTGTTCCCTTCAGAAAGACTGAGGAAACTAAGAGACAGTATAGTATACTGGAATTAGACTAAGAGGACTAGACTTAAATCCTGACTGTGCCACTTGCCACCTTGGGCAAGACACCTAACCTCTTTTGGACTTAATGTCCTCATCTGTAGAATGATGAGATTGGAAGAGATGGCCTCTGAGGTCCATTCTAGCCATAAAATCCTGTGATAATGATATGAAGAGACTAAGAAGAGCCATTGGAATGCCATTAGGGTCAAAATGAACTTCCAGAGAGCAGTTAAGCAAAGAGCAATGTGGTAAGGGCGTAAATCAGAATTTAAGAGGTTAAAAAGTTCATAGGTGTTGAGAAAATAGAGGCAATGAATGTCGATTTACCTTTTCAAGAAGTTTAGAAGGGAAGGGGAGGAGAGAGAGCCCATTTGCTCTATAGGAAGCAGAACTGAGAAAAGTTCTGTAAGACTGAAGCTTGAGCTTGAGTCTGAGCTTGCTTCCTTCCAAAAAAGGAAGGAACCAATGAAAAGGAAGTGATTGGAGATCAAAAGGAAAAAGAGGATAATTGATGGAACAATGACCCAGGGAGACAGGTGGGAATGAGACCAAGAACCCAAAAGCAAGGCTTAGCCAAAGTCAGTGTTAACAAAGAGAATGTTGGATCCAAGAGTAACAACTGGACGAGGGGAGTGGGAAAGATGACACTTACCTGAGGTTCCCAAATCAAGGGGTGGCGGTGACAGATGAATCCAGGAGGACTGAGTATCCTGTGGACATGTCTTAGGACATGTTCCAAGAAGAGTCCCCTTAGCTGAAAGGGACAGCAAACATTACCTACCCTTCACACATAGCCCATGAAATATGTTTTCAGTACCTGCCACCTTCCCTCTAGTTTTATTACAGTGCTTCTTGGATGAAAGAGCTCCTACTCCAAGCCTGTCTTCCATCTCCCACATTTCCATCCATTCTTCCATGAAACTTACCTGTCTTATCTTCATCTTGTGTCATATTCCCTCAGAGCCCTGAGATGATAAAGGGTTTAAACTGGTGCCCCTCCTAGGTAATATA
Organism: Bettongia penicillata ogilbyi; assembly: GCA_023548195.1. Lineage (NCBI taxonomy): Eukaryota > Metazoa > Chordata > Mammalia > Diprotodontia > Potoroidae > Bettongia > Bettongia penicillata. The sequence continues at coordinate 489,350 of JAJHZJ010000098.1, forward strand.
TTTACAAGGAACTGGGCCTGTGGAGATAAGGCAATAACCCAAAGGCTTCAATGGGTATTTTAGGAATCCAAGTAGGGTCTTGGGCAAGCAAATCACTGAGAATTCACTCAGACACCTGGGCTCCTGCATGGAAGCTACTGAAGTGTTTGAGTAAAGAGCTGGAAGTTTCTTCAAGAGGAAGATTCTAGTGAGTAGAAGTGACCTGAGGGAGACAGCAGAAGACTTCAATTCAACCCTAGAATTTGGAAATCCTGATTTGGTCTCTACCACTAGCTTTTCACTTGGTCTCATACTCCCTGACTTGATCCCCAGGTGGCCATTGCCTCCCCCAGAAAATAAACACAAATCAATTTAACCTCTCTCTTGGGGTAAAGATGAAACTCCTTCACACTAGAATGAAAATGGTTGATAGTAATTCCAGTATAATCTCTCCTAAAGGCATTTATGTTTTAATAGATCTCAAAGCTTTAAGATAAAAGGAGTTACTTCTGTGGCCTTTGGGGAAAGCAAGAGGGGCAGATGCATTATGAGTTGATAGAGGATCTTCCCAGTTTCCTTGAGTCTCAGGGGAGTAGACAGTTTCCACCTATCAGTAAAGGTCAATTCTAACTGTAAGGTTCATCCTCCCTTAGTACAATAATGATGACATTTCTCAAATTGAGATGTAGTAAAGGAGTCATGACAAAGTTTGGGATTGAGGGAAGAGTATAGGAGAAAATTTAGGTAATGTAAAAGCAAAAGCTACCATAAAAATTATTTTAAAAAAGCATGAGGGGGGAGACAACGTAAATAAAAAGATCACTAAAAAGAAGCCAAACTTCTTTAAATTTTAAAATAATAATTACACTTTAAAAGTACATAAAAATAAAATCAATAGCGTTTTCAGAAAACAGATAATAAAGCATAGCTCCCTTCTCATAGCAGAGTAACTGGGGACTCCTAGGGCAGAATACTATCTATATTATTGGATATCTAGTGTTCTCTTCAATTGTTGCTGTTGGCCTCACAGGGGAGGGTTTATCTGATCACTGGAGGGTAGTGATTTCCAAGGAGTGTTGGTGAAGCATGCATTCCACCTCATCTGAGAAGATAGGGCTATAGGTGTGGAATGAGGCATTGATCTCCACACATGTCCAATGAACTGATCTGTTTTGCTAGACTGTACTTGTTACAAGGGAGGGGTCTGCTGGGGAAGGGAAGTCATTTGTTAGTGACAGTGATGTTTACAAAAAAGAGCTTTAATAATGTACCTTAAAAGAAAAAAAATGAGGGTTGAATCTAGAAATGACTGCGATCTGAAAATGAAAGGCATCAAAAATATTTTTAAAATCCATGGAGGAAATAAGTGGTAAATAGATATAAGGTAAATTTCATGTAGATGTTTCCTCCTCTAATTTTCCCCTCTTTGAAACTAATTCCTTCTTTTCTCTTCTCAAAAAAGTAAAACAAAGCAACCAAAACACCCCTCAAAACTAGACTAATAACCTTATTTTAGAGAATAATTTAGGGGGCCAGAAGAACCTAATGAGATTATTTACATTGTCTTGCAAATCACTGAGATATAATATATCCTTTTCTGGCCTTTAATCCTCCATACTAGTTTTCATCTATTTAACTGTTTTATGAAAAAGATTACAATCCAGAATTAAAAGCCTGAAGAATTAGTTGCTGGGAATTTTTGACATATTGCTCTGCTGAAATTTTGGAGCAGGAACAAAAGTAGGAGAATTTTATGCTATTAAAAATAATTGATTTGAGGGAAGCTGATACGTTAATGACAGATACAAATGTATTGTTTTGCTGAACAAACTTTCATCCTAGATACTTCCATGTTCAGGGTGCTGATCAACTGGCTGATTCCTGTCATTTCTCCATTCTGAGATAAACTGCTCAGCCGTGGTGATGTGACAAGGCTCTGGTGATCTGTTGCTGCCTGCAATCTATTGGGTTAAATTTAAATAAATTAAAAGCCCTACCTATGTTAATATTGTATAGCAAGTTTGACCAGAAATTCAAGGGAGGTCCAATGGGCACAGATGCCTAAGGCTAATACACAATATTCATTTATGAGAGAGGAAAAAAAAGAGAGAGAATTTAGTCTCTTCCAATTTTCCCTCAGGCTCCCCGCCGCCCCCTCTCATTCCCCATGCCCCTTCCCCTTCCCATTCTCCACTAGGAGTGGAAAAACAACAAGATGAGTCAGTCCTCTATGGAGCTCAAAACTTGGAATTCATTAGCTGTCTCCACCTGGAATGCCAAGAGAAAAGCTGAAAGCCCTGAACCTACTCTCTGGCCGCCTCCTTTGCCTTAGACCTTCCAGACATCTCCTTGATACTTTATGTAAATATTACAGCTGTCAGTTATACTGTTTTCTCTTTTGAATCAACTGCTGAGATAATCCGTGAGCTCCACCCCACCCAGCAGCCCCAGAATTCAGCACCTGCAGCGGCCGACCCCCTCCTCCACTCTAGCAAGCCTCCCCTTAACCCCGCCTCCCCAGCTCTCCACGGGGATCAGAGGCCCCCTCTCCTCTCAGAAAAGGGCTGACATGGACAGGTCCCCTTGTCAATTTCTCTTAAAAGTGTGATATGTTTTATTCAGAATTCCCTTTAAAAGAATAGATATTTTCTCTCAACTTGCTAAACGCTATGCATTCTCCAAGCTTGCCCCCTGCCCCTCTTCCTCTTTATTCTCCCCCACCGCTTTTTTGTTCCTGGTATTCAAATATTATTCCCAGTCTTTCACAAAAAAAAAAAAAAAAATGGCTTTCAGAACCCGGAAGCAGAAATGTGATGTAAAGCGGGCAAATCCAATTCCCTTTCAGTCTGACTCTTTTAGCTCTGGCAAACCCCGAGTTTGGGCTGCTAGCCTCCTGCTTCTCCTGCTTGCTGGCCTAAGCCTGTCAGACTGTGAGGGCTTGAAAATCTAGAGCCCAGAAACAGCCTAAAAATGGAGGAAAAAAAATGCAAACTCCTTCACTTCCAGAAGGCAAAGTCCTTCTGAGGATACACCCATGATAGCAACAGCAGATCTTTCATAAGGACTAACTACTGTGGGGGCACAAAGAACTATAAAATCAAGACTAAAAAAAAAAAGGTCCAAAAAGCCCCCAAGGCCTCACTGTTTGGTTGAAATGGCTGCCCCCGTTGATTGACTCACTGATGAGAAATGATGCATAAATTTCCACTCTGAAAAGGGAGAGCTGGGGTTTTGCATGCAGATCATCCTGACCTTTTCAACAGCACGATTTGTTTCTGTGAGGGCGGCGGTTGCCATGTGTGTCCAGCATGTCAAAGGTCCCTTATTCCAAACCTTTCTGGTACTTGTCATGATAAAGAAAAAAAAAATTGGTCATGATTCACCAGCCAGTCGATAACATGAACCCAATACCCACTGTATGCTCAGAACAGGAGGAGGCCAACATCATCAATGTAAGGTGCTATCTCCATCAATTAATTAGCTGCCAATTAAAACCTGAATTTTCCCAACAGAGAAGGCAGAGTACTGACCATAGAGAGCATTAACTCCTGTCATTGAGATGAAACTTCAGTCTCAGACACAAGGGAATGCTGGACTCCCTCCAGCTCTAAAATTCTGAGATTAAGTAACTGAAATTCTGTAAACATTGAAGACGCACCAAAAATGTAGAATTTTTCCCTTTAAAAATAAATGAAGCTGACATTTTCCACAAATGATAAACATATCATCATGGTAGTTACTTTTGCCTTTTCCCTTCAGACCTATTGAAATCAGTTGCTAGAGGGAAAGGAGAAATGATGTTTTATATCATAATACTTCATAATGCAGTCATAGGAGCCTAGATTAGAGCTGAAAGGGACTTTCAAAATTCTTCAATCCCACACATTTATGCCATCACTAAACTGTATATCGGGTATCTAATGAGCAGCCTAGCTCAATTCAGAGAGGCTCATCACTGTATGGATTGTAGAATAATGAACTTGTCAGCCACCACAACTCTCAAAGACCTAGAATCCACGAAGGGAAAGAAGAGTTGCGTATTTGCAAGGGTGAGAGGTGCACTGCTGACATCAATGAAATCTTAAAAGCATTGAAATAGCAAAGTAGCTGAGAGTATAGACACTTTGGTCAATATAAACCATTATTCTATAATATGCAAAGCCATAATAATACATCAGTCCATAACCAGGAAAGCCTGCATTAATAAAAATGCTTAGGGAATGAATGAGGCCTTCTGTTCATTCAGATTTTCTGAATGAAGGGTTAACCCCAGACTTCCAATTGCCTTTATTGCTAAAGATCTTTCTAAAATATGTATCTGCTTCCCTACCTTAGTAAGTATGCTCTAAGGACCATCAGTGAATCTTTCTTTGATGACTTTGCAGGGGGGCCAAGAGGGGCAGGATTCTGGCAGTGTGTGACATGGGGTGCAGATGGCAGTGTGCCTACTGACCCCAGGACACACCCAAATCTTTCATATCAGCTTCTGTTCTTGTGACTCTCCTCTTTCTGATAAAAGTCAAGTGCAAAAAACAAAATAATAATTCTGGTGCATTGAGATTTCTGGTTAAGCAAGTGTTGTTTTTTTTAAAATAATAGGTACCCCATGAATTATTCCCCTCCCCCATCTGTATCTGTTTCTTTGCCATCATTCTCAAACATTCAGTGGGTGGGGGGAGATGAAGGAGAGATGAGATACCTTCGGAAAACAGCTTGGAGACATCTAACTGCAATTACAGAGGAGAATAGGATGCAGCTTGTTTTCTTAACAAGAGACACCAACCAACAAACTATCCTTTACATTTGATGAGATCTTTGATCCCTCTGGGATCTGCTGTCAAAAGGCTACAGCCGACATGAGAATATCACTATGAAATTAAACCTGTTTTCTCAAGCATAGCACATTCTGTCTATGTGAGTCTGAACAGCCCAGTAATTAAGTGCCCATTATTGGATTGTGTTTAACACTGCAAAGAGGATTTTTTCCAGCTTTCCCTCTTCTGCATATTATTTGAATTGCAGGAGTAGGGGCGGGGAAGATTATACATTCCCCCCAAGCCATGATGCACCAATTTCCTTGAAAATCTGACTGTTGAGTCTGGAGTCAGGCAGATACCTTTTGGGCTTTAAGCATTCTGCAAGAAAAAAAACCAAAACATCTCAACTACCAGGGGTTTTCTAGCTTGTTTTTCTTCTGCCCATCAGGTGATCTCTCCAGCAGCAGCAACCATTTTATATCAGACTGTTTCATATGGTTTAAGTTAAGAAGATGTTCACCCACCTGGGAGAAGCAGCCGTTAGGAAAAACAGAGAATGTAATTTTATTTGCCACCAAACAATGTGCCTGTTGGGATAAACTAAGTGTGACCCCAAGAATTGTCCAGACAAATTAACTGGCAAAAGAACAGCCAAGAAGCATTCAGGGGGGATGCAACCAATTCTTTCCCTGAAGTTGCCAATGTGTTTTGAAAACTAAAATCCCTTAGCTTAAATTAATCTAGTCACTAACCACATCTTTTTTTATCTTTTATACATTTTACACAGTTTTACATATAATATCTTATTCCTTCAGAAAGACTTTCGACATATCAAGGAGATCCTGTTCTTTGGGGCAGGGGGTAATTAAAGATATTCCTAAAAATGAAAAAAAAATGATGAGAAATGGAAAAGGGAAAATGATTGAAAAAAAACACTTTCCAGCAGTTGATAACTTGAAAGTTTGTGCCAAAAAAAAAAATCTACACAATTCCACAAATTTCTTCATTCAACAAGCACTTATCAAGTGCCTACTATGTACAAGGTCCTACCTGATCTAGGCCCTGTGGCAAACAAAAAGATGAACAAGGCATGGTCCCTGCCATCATTAGAGTTCATGATCTATTAGGAATATAAACCAGGTACACAAATAAAACAAAGTAGAGTATAGTAAGTGTCAGACCACAGAGATCAGAAGAAGGAGAGAGAAGAGGACCACTTCTAATTATGGAGGGATTGTGGAAAAGTTGGCATTTGGCTGGGCCTTGAAAGGGTGGGTGAAGATTGAGAACAGGACACTCTTGGCTTGGATGGACAAGTGTAGTGTCTGTTGGGGCACAGCACATCTGGTCTGGTTATAGTACAAGGTAGGTGTAGAGAAGGACAGTGTTGGACTTTCATACAAAATAATGAAGAAAATTAAGTGTCTGGGCAGTAGGATGTCTTTTAATCCAGTTAGGTACCAATTAAATGCTTTATTCAAGCCCCCACTTTTACACTAAAATCTGATTGGATGTTGACATGTGTTCACTCAGTGCCAGAAGCCTGCTTCTGGCACATCATGCCTTCCTTCCTGCTTGAACCCCCTCCAAGAATGAACATCTTTATTCCGGGAATAAATGGAGTCTGCTGAAAGCCTAGAGTTTAAAGCGACTCTTTAGCAAACGCCGCCTTTCTGAGGGGGATCAAGACCACGAAAAGCAAACACAATGAATCTTGTTCAGCTAGTCCATACAAAGATGTTGGGGTAACTGTTAAAATAAGAATTTTTAAAAAAAATAGGTATGTTTAAAAGGTACACATTCTGACCCAAAGAGGAAAAGAAATACCAGAATCGTTACCATAAGGTTAAATTCCAAGCAAATATTTTTATAAATTATCTCCTTTCTCTTCATTAGCAGCAAAATAAGTAGTTGTCCCTCCTTTTAGACTCCCCCATTTACTGGCGATGCTTGGGCAGTATCGAAACCTGTGAATAGAACACTGAAATGTTGTTGCCAGAAACAGATATGATTCTGGTATTCCCTAAGGTGCAATTACCTTCCCCCCCACCCCAGTTTAGAAAATTCCTTCATAAAGGAAATTCAGATTGTCTGTTGATTAAATGTTAAGAGTTTGTGAAACAACATGAGATGCTGAATGGATCTATATCATATACGGAGAAGTTGTGCGGTTACTGACAATAAAAAATTGCTCACAGTTGTAAAATATTCTGAGTACTCCAGGCACACCCTGCCTTTTATTTGCATTTAAAGCTCCTCTTTCACTAAATTTAAGTTATGGAAGGAAAAATGATACCCTAATTATTTTTTCAGTCGGCATTTTTTCTCCCTTTGTTCCTTAGCATTTCTTTAGCTGGGTGCTGGGGGTTTTGTTTTGGGGATTTGTTTTTTTTTTTTCCTCCTAACTAACTTGCTTACATACTATAATGTGGAAATCTTATTCAATCTGCAGAATGAAGAAAAATGGAACTCCCAACTGCACACACTGATGACAGGCTATGGAGGCTTTTACAGACGCTGATTATCCTCAGGGACGCTGGAGCTAGAGGCTGAATTTCTCTGACGTGGCCTCCAAAACTACTGAATTTTTTCCTGCTTCACCCTACCCTTTCCTATTTACTGCCTACCTGGGGGGAGCGGGGGGAAGGGGGTGGCACAAACCACTATTGAATTGCACTGTCCATGAGAAATGAGAAAGCAGGGGAGGACATAATGAAAATTCCCATAAAGAAATCTATTAGGGGCTGAGCATGAGAGGGAGAGAGTGAATGGGGAAAGAAGAAAGAACTGCCTGGGGACCACCTATGACTCATGGAGGCAGTCAAGTGACAGCTCAGCCTGCTAGGATCTTTAGAAAAGGGCAAAACCTTTGCCAGTCCACTTTTCAGCAACTGAAACACACAGATACAGAGTAGAGATTTGCTTTTCTTATTTAAAGGACATTGGTTGAATAAATAGATTGAGAATGGGGCGGACTTAGGTTGGGTGAGGTTTTAATGCAGGCTAGAGTTTAATTGATAGCAAATGGTATTCCTGAGGCTATCAGTGTACTCTTGGGATGGCTGTGTTCAGCATCTAATAAAGGGATCTCAAAGAGTGATACCTAATTTATGAGACCACAAAAAGTCATAGATACATTAGAAGGTGGCCTTAAAAGCTAGAGCTCTAGACTTGAAATCAGGAAGACTTGAGTTCCAATCCAGGCACAGACATGTGAACTAGTCACTTAATTATTATCATCCGTTTTTGTTTTTAATGAGGGTTATATACCCTCATGGAGTTGTTGTGAGGGTCAAATGCGATAAAATATGTAAAGTGTCTTGCAAATTTAATTTTTTATTAATTTTATTAATTACTATCTAAATATTAGCTTCTGCTGTGGTAGTGGTGGTGGTTAGAAAGCCATCTCACTCACACTCAGAATGAGGGATGACTTCCCAGGAAAAGACTGAGCATTGACTAAAGGAAATGTTGGATGGGTGTCCGACTAATGTCTGCAGCTAAGTAAAAAATGAGTCAAGAACAGTAAGCTAATTGCTATGTTGTTGTCTTCTCTGGAAGGACCTTTGAAATCTTTGGAAGAGAAGGAAGGAACCCAGGTTATGAGGTTCTTTCTGCAACACCCCATCTAGGGGTGGGAAGTGGGAGCCTTTGTGAGAGGGAATGGACCCCAAATGGAAACTCTCCTTACCCACTACAAAAAGCATGCCCTTCTGCAGCTGACTCACAGTCCTGTCTTGGGTTGTGGGTTCTTTTATCTTTCCCTGCCTCCTTTCAAAATAATTTTGAAGGTCATTATGTGCAAAATCTCACCCCTACCTCCTTGCAACAACACTGCAATTAACCCAACTGCTCTTCGTTTGTCTCTAACTTGATACTGATATTTATTGGACTCCTCTGAGAAGCCGATGTTCAATCTTTGACCATGACACATACTAACATTAAGATTTCAGTGCTTGATGTAGATTGTGTTTTGAACATATTTTGTAAAAGCCTTACAAAGAGCTTTGTACAGGTCATACCAAAAGCAGGTGAGTTATGTAAATTGATGTGCTTGCATACAGCCTTCAGCATGGGCCACAGGTTCTATAGAAGGATTATTAAATGCTGATTGTCATTTTCCTGGCAACTTCACTTTATGAAGCTGCAGTACTTTGTATACCTACGATACATGTACCCAGTGTGTATATTCACATACATCTGCCACTCAGTGGTTATGTGTGACCTCTCAGTGTTCTCATCCGTGAGACAGAAACAACAATACCTACAATGCAGACTCCAATGGTAAAAAGGATGTAATGTACTTTGCACTTTTTTGGTAATGTACTTAAAAAAAGCTATGTCAAATTCAGTTCTTATATCATCATGCTAATATATAGTATGCATACATGTTACATATGTATATGAGTACATGCCAACACAGACCTACTCTATACTAAATGACAGTCTTACAAATCTAGAATTCAATGTATTCAATTCACCAGAATTATTAGAGGACCTTTCACAGCTAACAAATAATGACAATGTAAGTATCTCCATTAGTTGTCTTCCCTTTTTCCCCATCCTGTTCCTCTCTGGTCTCATCATTAACTAGTGTGTGTGTGTGTGTGTGTGTGTGTGTGTGTACGCGCACGTGCGTGTGTGTTTATGTATTTATGTATGTTTTGTTTGTCACTGAATGAGAATGCAGGGAGTTGGGGGGAGGTGAGGGGCTACTGTAAGTATAATATCTCTATTATCACAGCACATCCTTTGGGTGGGGGGTTCTCGGTGGTTCCCTTTGTTCCTAGCTCTGTTTCACATACATACCTCAGTTTTTCCATCTGTAAAGTAACCCACTTGTTACAAAAGTGTCATGAGAACAAAGGAGATCATGAATTTCAACTCTTAAAAGAGCTCATAAGCTGTCTGAAAATTTTTCAGAGTTGCTTATCTGAGAATATCTTGCCCTTTTAAGAGTTTTGGCTTTTTAAAAGAATATAATTGAACTAGATATAGGCATAAGAAGGGGCAAGTGCCATAGTATATTAACTCTTTCAAGCCAACTCTGTAAATCACAGTCCTATGCAGAAAATAATACCTGATGCCTAAACTAGTTAATACAGGTAAAAGAAACAAGTTCTAACCATTAGCACTGTCTGAATATGATGTAGTCTGTGTTATGAGGTGTTAAGCCCTCTCACTGGAGAGATTCAAGCAGAGGCTTAATTCTGTAGAGGGGATTCATGATTAGATGAGATGTCCTCTACGGTTCTTTCAACTTTGAGAATCTACGAAGGCATATTTCTTGTTTTGTATTTTCCATGCTAGGACTAGGAAGGAGGAAGGGGAACCTCAAGCAGTAGATAGAGGTCTAGCCTTAGAATCAGAGAGACATGGGTTCAAATCCCACCGCTGATACATAATAGCTTATAGACCAAGAGTTCTCTGACTCGAGATATTCCAGCTATATGATAATGGACAAGTCACCCCAAGCAACTCTAAGACTATTTTCATTGCTGACCATCATTGGAAGATGATTCCACTCCTGGAGTCCCATACACTGATAAAATCCAGACTAAAAATAAAAGATCAGTTTTCTTGACTTACCAACAACCTGAAGAGAATGGTCTGAGCCCTACAGAACTTGTGTTTTATCTGCAGAAACATGTCCTGGTCTTTTATCCTGGGAGAATCAGCACTTCTAGAAAACTGTAGATTTAAAGGCTATCTTAACCTTTTTTTTTTTTTTTTTTTTTTTTTTTTTTTTTTTTTTTTAGTCACGAACCTCTTCGGCAGTCAGTCTAATAAAGTGTATGCACTGCTCAGAATAATGGCTTTAAATGCATACACTATATAAGATTACAAAGGAAACCAATTACATTGAAATACAATTTTCAAAATATATTTTTTAAGTTCTCTGATCCCAGGTTAAAAACTCCTCTATCTAGAAGTAAGCTCAGCTGAGAATAGTCTTTACTAAAACAGAAATGAAAATTTCCTGCAGTAACAAGAAGAGCTCCAAAAGTCATCGAATACTGGTTGTTAGTTAAGAAGTACATCCTAGTCAAGACTCTATTCCATTGTATTATTATGGGATTGTCTACTGCATAGAGGGAAAGTCCTCTCAACCTCCTCCGTGTCTGAGGGAGCTGCCCTACAGGATCTCTGAACCTAAGCGAGTTGTGCTTTGTGGTTTTGAGAACTGTTACAATTATAAAAGCATTTTTTTCCTGGGGTGCAAAAAAAAGTAACTTCGAAAGATCCAGGAGAGGTGGATAGATGCACGTATGGATACATGGATAGGGTGCCAAGAAAGGGGGCACTTCTGGCCATGAGGTACCAAGAATGGGCTCGAGTTTCTGTTTTATCTCCCACAGAACACTTCTGGGATGGTGAGGTTTTTTGTTTTGTTTTGTTTTTTAGCAACTAATGTCTACAATGCTTTATTGTAGCGGGCTCGGAAGCTGATCACACGATACCTGGCACGGGGCTGGCACCCAGGAAAGCGCTATGTAAATGGGGGAGCCTCACTGTGGGAGTTAGGCGGCTACAAAGCAGGTAGTGATTTAATGAAAAGCAGAAAGATCGAAAGGGGTTTGCCAGAGGCTCGTGTGATGGGAATGCTAATGAGCTTCGTGCACGTCAGCAGCATTCCTGCTCCAGGTCCATGCTCCCCCTTAACTCCCTCTTTCCCTTTCTCCCTCCCTCCCTCCAGGCTGCTGGAAATCAGGGAATTACATGCTAAGGAAAACCCTTAAGCTAAACCTATAATTATTCTGAACGGGATCAATGCAGCCCAACTAATCAGTTTACCAACTGTGAATTAGTCCTTTTTGTCGCGTCTGCATCTCTTCCTAAAACTGGGGCAGTGTAGCGTCTGCCAGGCTTCCCCACCGCAGATTCCTCAGTGGCTTTGCACCTCCCGGTGCCGGCTCTCGCTGCCCGCCTGCCCGCCTGTCTGTCTCTTGTCTGTCTCTTTCTGCATGTCAATCACATTAGCTATAAGCGTGCTGGGAATGGCCGCACTGTAGACCATTATGGAGTGATATTGACGAGACGTGGCATTTCTCATTTAGACACATTTGGGATGTCAGCTACCCGTGTGGGAGGTATTAACCCGGAGAACTATCACACAGATAAAGCAAAGTGGTCTCCGCATCCAAGACGATTTGACTTCCCCAAATTCACAAGGAATTGTTTTCTCCTTAATTCCCAAGTTTTCGGACACAGCCCTCCCTTGTGATGATGGCAATTTAAGGGTCTTTCTCCTGGTCTTCCCATCTCAGTGTCAAGTAATTCATTTGGGGACGAGAAAGGCATTAAAGGGCTTGGGCCACTAGTAATCAGGGACTCCAACCCATACTATACCCGTTCAGGTCAATTAATAAAATAGTTGGATCTTGAATTTTAGTCCTCCATCGTTTTTAGAAAATTGATTGTTTGCACTGCAACTCACTGAACTGGGGGTGGGAGGTTAAGGGTGGGGTTTGGGAAGATGCTGGAGATCCAACAAAAATTAAAAACCAGATTCACTAAAGTAGGATCCTGTTAAGGTTCTGTAAATTCGAGGGCTATTTTCCAGTTTGGGGTTCACCATCCAACGAATGTAGGAGCTGGGAACACAGCCCCCTGCCAGGCCTCACACCGCCAGGTTCCCCAGGGCTGATGCAATCTGATCAGAAATGAATGAAAGCCACTCCTGTTCGCTCCCTTTCTTCACGATGCTTTGGGGGGAAGGGGAGCACCAAAGCCACAGAGGATAATTTTCTATTTGCCAACTGGGGCCCACCATTAGCCTAAGAAAATTCTAAGATTGGGGGTGGGAGGACGTTTTCCTCGGGAGGCTAGGAGAAAGCCTCTGGGTGCAGCTTCAGAGTACTCTATCAGCCTGGGGCTATAAGAAGAGCCCCAGTGCCTCCAAGCAAAGGGGCTCAGTTACCATCCCCAGCTAAAGGCAATATGGCCTCAGCATATATTCAACTTTTCATTTAAATGGAGAGTTACACTTTACATGTTTGCAAATGGAGAGAATAAAACACTTGGGTAGATTATTTCAGATGTTATACAGCAAAACACACTACAACTGCACTATAGCAGACAGCCAGCCATATGGGCAACATTTAAACACCCTTGCGGCTCTGACAACCAAAGCGGGGGAAGAAACAAGATGATTCTTTATGGGCCTAGTTGTCAAACCTGTGAGGTTCAATTTTAGGTGATTTCTGTGTGGTTTAGGGATTCTTTTTTTTCTTCCTCTTCTCTTCTTTGGATTTCTTCTTGATAAGGCAGATCCACTACCGATTTGTAATTTAATGGGCTGGCCCTCTCTCTACCCACCAGATACACTCAGCATATTGTAACTCATCCAACTATAATTTCTCAGATAGGAGAGGGTCTCCTAGGTAATTCTTGCAAGGTGACTGTGCTAGATCATCAATGTGAGAAATGAGGCTTAACGGCTAGTGAATTAGGAGATCCTAATACCTAAACTCTCTACCTTTGGGCTGTTGTGGGGAACTGATCCAGTAAACCTCAAGAGGAAGCACCCTTATTCACTGCAAAATAAATAAGCAATAAAAAAATTAATTTTAAAGAAGACAACAGAAATGGGAGAAAACCTTATTATTGTCAACCCTCTCCCTTTAGATATGGGGGTGAGGGAAAGGTTTTTCTCTCAGTCTCATTAGTTGGGAGAAAGGGAGAGGGGGAGGGATTTTCTTATCTCAAGGGGAGAAAGGGCCCCAAGAGAGGTATCTCCTGCCTGCCACATGGTGGCAGTAGGTTTTGTGTTCTCAGCACACATGCATGAGTTGCCAAGCCTTGGCACAGTCTATCAGTAAATGATTGCATTTCTGTGCCCAATGACGGCCTTGGGGCCTGAGAGTGTTAAGGCAGTTCTCCAAGTGCCCAACTTTGATCCAAAGAATCACTTAGTTGGGAGAATCTCCTTCCAGCTATCAGCAACAGAGATGTATCTAAGTGGTATTTGGGGGTATGGAGTGGGTTCCTACGTTGGGAAAAATTTATAAATTGTAGCCATCCTTCATTCTTAGTCACAGAACCAATAAAGATTACAAATGAAAACACACAGCCATCTTACTGCTCAGTTGAAATTGCAATAGCCAGAAATCTAATCTGTTCTACATGCTTGGGGGCCTGGGATTTATTGGAAAGTGTTGGATCATCACAGCTGTAACCCATTAGAACCTACAAGACAGAAGGAAAAGTGCTAGGGATGCATTTTCACCCCTGTAAAGTCAGTCTCTATTTTGAGATGAGTTTGCCAGACCTCTTGGGGACTGGAAGGGACTTTGTAGGAAGTGATTTAGGAAAAGTAGATGATCCTGCTTCTTTGTGACCCAATTCCCATGTGCTCACCCTAGAAATCTAAAGGTGTGCTAAAAGAGCAGGTAGCCTAGTCAAACAGCCTCATGGGAAATACCCATGTCTAGGGCTGCAGTGGGGCCAGACAGCCAATCTGTATCTCTTTGGGGAGGGGTCACAGGAGCATCGAGATACGGGATCACAGATCATGGAATGGTAGAAGTAATCAAGTCCAGATCCTTCTTGATAAGAAAATTGAGGTTCTGAGGGAGAAATATTGTCTCAGGTCACACAACAAAAGATATGGTTGAGCCTGGACTCAAAACTGGAGCCTTCATATTCTGAGTCCAAAGCTCTTCTCCACTGTATCCCTACCATATGTACCCCCAGCTGCCAGCTAGTACTGAGGGGAAAGCACTGAGACTGGGGAGAGGATGTTGGTAGTATCTTTATTTTTTTTTTTAAAAAAAGCCCTGCAAGTGGTATCCAAGTCAATAGTCCCATAAACAGGATAATTAGGACTAATCAGATCATCTACTTTTTATAACAGTGAATTTTGAAAATATCCAAGCTAATATATCCAACAAAGGAGCTAATATGAAGTACTAATTACAAACATAAGCTACCAATGTCCAAGTCTAATTTAATTCTTTTCAAATAAATACACTTCATGAGAATGTGACATGGTATAATTAATTAGGCTGCCTTGTCTTACATCCTCATATGAATACAATAGAGGATAAATCCTTAAATTGGTTGAGGCTATCACGATTTGCAACAGACTCAGAGGTTTCCTTGACCTTCAGTGGTGTGATCTAATCACTTAAATCATAGTCACTGATTGTCAGAGCTGGAAGGGACCTTAAGAATCATCCAGCTCTCCTCTCTCAAATACACAGATTTTTACAGAGGAGGAAACTGAGGCCCAGGGAGATAAAGTGGTCACACAATAAATTAGTGTCAGAGTTCAGATTAAAATCTAGTATTCCTGACTTCCACCTCATTGCATTTCCCCTTGTTTTTGTGATGCAGTAGCAAAACCAGTTTAAGAATTGCTAAAGTCTGGCTTTAAGGGTAGCAAAGAGGCGTATGGGTAAACCAGAGTGAAAAGAGATATTTCTGTGTTAGTGTGAAGAGGGAGATAATCTGACACAAAGTCATGGAGGGAAAAGAGCTGTGGGAGACGCTCTGGGAAGGTAGATTTCTTCTTTACTAGTTGGGGGATCTGGGTAGTATAGGAGTGTTAGAAGCCATGAAGACTGCAGTTGGAATCATGCCTCAAACACATACTAGCTGTGTGACCCTGGGCAAGTCATTAAATCTCTCTTTGTTTCAATTTCCTTACTGGTAAAATGGGATTAATAATTTAACACCTACCCCACAAGGTTTTTGTGAGGCTCAACTCAAATGAGAAAATAAGATTTTACGTGTACATACATACATAAATATATGTATGCATATATATATATGTAAATCTTAGAGATCTCCTTCACTTCCTGTTTCCTCATCTATAAAATGAGGTCATTGGACTCAAGAACCTCTTAAGTCTGATCTAGACCTAACAATTTGTGATGGAGTTGGAAATATGGTAGAGTGGAAATGATGCTGGATTGAAAGTCGGAGGACTGGGTCCTCTGCCATGAATTAGCCATGTGACCTTCGACAAATCACTTAACCTCTCTAAGCCTCAGTTTCCTCATTTGTATATGAGGGGCTTAGACTCCATAACCTCTAAGGTTCCTTCTAACTCTAAATACAAAAACGTTGAAGAGGGAAAGGGAGAAAGGAGAAAAGGGAGTACAGAGAAAGGAAAGGAAGAAAACAAAGAATATGTGTATAGATAGGGGAACCAGTATGAACTTCTTGAGGAAAGGGACCATTTTTGCCTTCTTTTTATTCCTATTGCTTGACACAATGCCTGACACACGCTAACCACTCAATACATGCCTATTGGCTGATTGACTGGAGTGGATGGGGTGGGGGTGGAAAGAACTTGGAAAATTGGAGAGTATAGAGTAAGGGGAAGAAAGATGGGAAGAAGAAAGGAGCAGGCATGGATCATAGAATACTAAAAAGAATTCAAAATCAGTGATCATGGATCCAGTCTGGTTCTCAGACAGCACTGGGGCAAGAATGGTAGAATTGGAGTTGGAGAAGGGAGGGCATAAGTCTCAAGCCTAACATTCACAGCTCTGGACAGTCAGGTGAGTCACTTGACTCAGTTTCTCAACTGCAAAATGAGGGCAATGGACTAATAATACTAACAGTTAGCATTATATGACCCTTTAAGATTTGTAATACATTAGCTCACTTGATCTGGAAGTTCCCTTCTCTAGCTGTAAATGATGATCTTAAGGAGGAAAAGGTAAAGTAGGAGATAAAGTAAGACGATGAGGAGGTTGGGGTGGGAGGCAGAAAAAGGAGGGAAGGAATGGGGAAGAGTGGCATATGATTAATACAGAGTTGAAAAGATTGCGTGTCCAAAGATTTCCATTTAAGTTTGGCTCTGGCAGAGACACATAGATTGTAAGAGTGTATCTTGGAGCAGAGGAGTATAGGGGACAGGTTCTGTGAGCCTGGGAAGAGGAGACGACTGGAAAGCAGAGTCAGCATGAGACTGAAAGCAAAGGGGTGGAAAGAGAAAGAAAAAAGAGAGAGAGAGGAATGGGGTCCTGCTCTTCAACCCAAAGTCCTAAGTGGTGTCATGGGGGACATTTCGAAAGGGGGGAAAGTACATTGGAATATGTTCTTTTTAAAAATGTCATTAGGATGAAAATGTTTTACATGATTGCACATGTGCATCCTACATCTGATTGCTTACCATCTCAGAGATGGGAGATGGGAGGGAGGGAAGGATAGAATTTGGAACTCAAAATTTTTTTTAATGCTAAAAAAATCTTTTTTTTAAAAGTGGTAAAATATATTTAAAAATAAAAATTTTTAAAAATATTTTAAAATAAAAAATGCCATCAGGTAAAAGAAGTTGGGTTTAGAGTCAATCATTGTCCTGGTTTTCAGTTTCCATATCTTTAAAACAAGGAGGCAGGGACCAGATTATCTCTAAATTCCCTTGCAGTTGATTCTGTGATCTGTGAAGAAAGGGAGAAGAGGAAAAGGGGAATAGACAGGAAGAAAATGAGGGAATGGGGGAAGGGATTAGGAGGAAAAGAGGTAGGTGAGAAGATAGCAATAGCTGTACAAAGATTCTTCCTTTTCCTTTCCCTAAAAACTTAAAAAAAATCATTTAACCCTATTTCTGATTGGAGAGAGAGAGAGAGAGAGAGAGAGAGAGAGAGAGAGAGAGAGAGAGAGAGAGAGAGAGAGAGTTGTTGGGGGAAAGAGGTATAAAATAGGGGAAAGACAATAGGAGAGCAAAAATATTAAAGGAATTGAGAACAAGCTACCTTCTCCTTCCTCTCATCCTTTCCCCTTTGTTTTTCTTTCATTGAAAACTGGAAAAAAAATCATTTATTTCCTATAATTTGAGACTAAGAAAAGGGAGAAGGTTGGGGAATAACAGACCTGGGGAGGGGTGGGACCTGGGACAAGGAGAGATAGTGGAGGAAATAGGAAGCAGGGAAATAGCTATGTGTTGGGGAGATAAGGTGATAGAAGATGTCCCCAAAACTAACTTGAAGTTGGGATTTAATCCCCTCCTACAAGCTACTGCCTTTTTTCTCCTTTCCTACTTGTATTTCCCGCGGCTCCCCCGCCCTGGAAAGTGGCAGTCCGATTATGACTAAAGGATAGAACCAGAGCTTTGCACATGGTTTGGTTGTTTCAGTCATGCCCAATTCTTCATGACTCTATTTGGGGTTTTCTTGGAAAAGATTCTGGAATGGTTTGCCATTTCTTCCTCCAGCTCATTTTACAAATGAAGAAACTGAGGAAAATAGGGTTAAATGACTTGGCCAGAGTCACACAGCAAAGAAGTGTCTGAGATTAAATTTGAACCCAGGTCTTCGTGACTCTAGGCCTAGGTTTCTATCCACCTAGCTGCACATAGTAGGTGCTTAACAAATGGCTATTAAATGAATAGATTTTAAAGCCAGACGGAGATTGGAGGAAAATATGGAATTTCTTCTTGCTTGACCTGAAATGCTACTGCCTCTCACAAATTCAAATCTGTATTTTAATAATGATTTTTTTCTGAGGATTTGTACCAGGTAACTGAGCATCCTGAATTTGCCCACGGCAGAATGCTTCATTTTATTAACACAATTTTTTAGCACTAAATACCAAGTCATAAAGGTAGCATAGCTTTGTAAGACAGATAATCATTTTGCTTACCCAATATATCTAATAACAAATATTCCCAGTTCCATTTCCCTATTTCACCTAACAGAAAATTCCTGGCCACCGAAGCCCAAGTGTTGCTTCTCACCAAGGGAAACAGCTTTTTCTTTCCCAAAGCACTTGTCTCTTCACAGCTCACAGGAAGATTCAGGCTGAAGTTACAGATTTTTTTCTCAGCTAAACATTTTATTTTCTCCTTTTGTGCTCTGGCATTTTTCTTCCTTTGCTACTCTGATCCACCCCCTTCCTACTTGTTACTCAAGGACCTGGGATTATCCCTCTGTTTTACACACACACACACACACACACACACACACACACACACACACACAATCTCCCTAGCCACAATCTTAGCATATACTTCATTTACCAAAACAGGACATTTTTGCCATCCCCCCCCCCCCGCACATATTTTCAGTGCTTTTAAAATCATTTGCATTAATATAAAAAAAGATATTGACAACAGCATCAGAAAAACCATTCTGTTATTATCATTTTAAATACAAAATACCTGAAATCCATAACTGTAAGCAAATCTATTAAAACCAGATTTTCCTAAAGAAAAAAAGCCTTCAGGTTTACAGTATATATTTTTAAAAAACAGCTCGCGATCACACCTACCGAAGCATGCTTCCCCCGAGTTTGCAAGCAAGGATGTGAATGAAACGACCAGAAGAGATGCAGATCCCCAGCGCCTGTCCCGGGCTCCGTACGCTCAGCAGCCCTGGCTCCCACAGCGGAAGCACAGAGCCAGCATGTCCAAAACACTTAGCAGCTCGGAAAAATGCCCACAGTTTTGCTCCCTTAATTCCTGTCATCCAGAACTGCCATCAAATGCAGGAGCTAGGTCATGTATTTGATCAAATGCATTCAAGTAAAAAGACAATTCCCCAAAGAATTAGAATAGCATACCTTTCATCCAAGTATACACTTGCTTGGGCGTCTAACTGCTGACAGGTTTCATGGCTACACATAGATCGTATCTTTTGCCACTGATGCAAAAAGCAGCGGGAGAAGAAAATCCCCCTCCACTCACAGCTAGTACAAGAGAGCTGCAAAGATTTCCGAATGAAGCCCAAAAAGGAATCATAGACTCTCAGAGTTGGAAGATACCCTCTGTACACTGTGCCAGAGAAGCTTGGACTCCTCTGTGGGCAGAGCTCACTACGCTACCTACCTTGGTAGTAGCAGGTCCCTTCTAAGACTGACCGACCGTAAGACTGCTACTGTCACTTGCACTTATGGGTGCTAGGATGAAGTCGGCTAGCCACCGTTCTTTCCAGCTCTAAGCTTGTGATCCTATGATCTTGGCGTCAGGCAGCACAGAGCACACCAGTAATACTTGAAAAGATCAGCCACGGAAGAGGCATTGCATCTAACACATGAAATCGGTTAGCAATAGCTTCACATGGTGCAACCTTTGAGGCTGGCAAATCAGCTCTCATTCCCAATAGGTGAATGAGAGACGCTAGTCCGGAGTTATCTGAATGAGCCTTATCTTCAGGGTCAGTTAACTCTTTGTGGTAATAGGAGGGAAGAGAAACACCACTGCCCCAAGAATTGGGAGAGGCTGACGGGAGGTCCCTCCAGACAACAGATAAATACAGCACCCCGGAGGGCATTACTTCTTCAGGGGGGAGGGGGAAGGAAGATAGGAGGTTTTTCCTAAAAATTCAAAAGTTCATTCATTCATTCCACAAGTATTATTGAGCATTAATTTGCTCAAAAACAAACAAACAAACAAACCTAGACCCAGGTAATAAGAAAAAGAACAAATAATATTCCAGCTCCAGGCAGCTGTGGCCACAAACATCTGTCCTGTCACCTCTCCCATTCCTTACCGTTCTGAACTCTGCTCTTTACTACCATTAATCTATCCCTTTTCCTTAGGTTTATTACCTTTGTTCGGGTTTTATTTATCTCCTCTACCACCAGCACCACCACATCACCATCACCACCATCACCACCACCATTCTATGAAAAAGACCAGAGTTTTATTCAGCTGAAAAAAGCAATAGGACCCAAGGAAGAGCTTTACAGTTAATGTGGTAAGTCAATCTTCTACACCTGCACCGCCTTGCTTCCCATAATATGGAGATCCAGATAGCACAGCAAAACGTTTAGCTTCTAATCAGTCCCAACAATAGCAGGCAGTATAGTTTAACGAAAAGACCAACTGAAATGGAATTGAAAACAGGATTTAATTTCCAATTCTGTCACTTACTAGCTGTATGACCTTGGACAAGTCATTTATTTTCTCCCTTAGTTACTTCCTCTGTAAAATAAGGGAGGAGGAGGTTGGACTATATGGTCTCTGAGTTTTTTCAACTCACAGCAAGAGTTCTTTCCAAATGAATGAATGCCTGATAGAAGCCTTACTAGTAGAAGCTAAACAAGTAGAAATCCAGTGGCAGCCTTGCCGCCTCCATATTCTCTCTTCATCGGGCCTCTGCCTTTCTGGGCTTCTTGATGGCTCTGGGCTGGGCCACTTCACACCACATTGGATCCAGTTTCTTTGTGCCTATCTCTGCCTCGAGAAAATGGACTTTGACACTAGCTGCTTTCTGTTTAACCCAAAGGAAGGGAAGGTGCATTCTAGAGTCTCCACACAGAGGAGGTAGATGGGCAGCACCAGAGAGTGAGGCTCACCCTTAGCAAGAGAGAAAGGACTGATCACGATAAAGTTAGCTAAGCTCTCCTTAAAGTTTCAACTGGTAAAGGGAATGGAGACCAGGAAGCCTCTGCTTTCTCCACAGTCCTCTCCTTGTCATGCCTTCAGTTTCCTCTTCCTAGCCTTGCCTTCCCTGGCCTTCTGCTTCATCTTTCCCTCCTTCTTCAGCCACGTTCCCCCCCCATCTTTCTACACCACAGCCACCCATTCTGATCTTCCTCTTCCTACTGTTCTTTTTCTTCCCACTTTGACTCCACTCCTCCTTCTTACTTCTCCCAAACTGCCTGATCCTTGTCCCTCACTTCCCCTGCACCAAGCTTCATTCACCCTCTTCCTGTGTCTTCCCTACCCCTTACACTTTCCAGCCCTTTTCCTACCATCTCAATCTGGCACTTTCTTCTCCCCTTCATCTTCCCCCACAGCAGCCTTCCTCTTACCTCTCCTCCTGTTACCTGACAGTTTAGCACAGTTTCCCAGCACCTGGCACATAGTAGGCACTTCAAATGTTCATTGACTCTGCCTCTACCTCCTCTTTCTTTATTTTACCCTTCCTCTTCAGGTTCTCCTCTTCCTCTTCCCCTGACCCTCCTCTTATACATACTCATCTTTCTACCATTGCCTTTCCCTTCTGATCTCTCCTTCTCCTCCCTCCCCTCCCTCTATCCTTCCTCTTATTCCTTTTCATTCACCTCTCCTACCAAAGCCCCTCTTCTTCCTACTTCCCTTTTTTCTTCCTCTATCCTACCCTTTCCTCCTTCTTTTACCAAGCTTTCCTTTCCTATCCTTCCACCTGCCAGATCCTCTCTTTCTCTTCCTGTCTTAGAATTCCTCCATTCAGGGCTCAGGCCCTCCTGATTGTTTTCAAACTCACAATCCTGCCCTAACAAGGAAAAGGCAAAGTAAAGTCAAGAACATTGAATCATCAGGGGCATCTAGGCGGGGCAGTGTAGAAAGCATTAGCACGTCCTCATCTGCGAAATGGAAATGATGATAATAGCACCTCCTCCCTGCATCATTGTGAGGATCATATGATATAATATTTGTAAAGTATTTTGTGCGGCACCTGACACATAGTTTAATAAATGTTCATTTCTTTACTTTTCAATGCAGTGACAACTGGGAAGGACTTGTATATTCTATATCACAGTTACCTTTACAACCTCCTTCTGATGTAGGTAATGGAAATATTATCATTCCCACTTTATATATGAGCAAATGTAAGCTTAGAAACATTAAGTGACTTGCCCAAGGTCAAACAGAAAGTAAATAGTGGATTTAAACATATTTTAAAGAAGGCAAGATAGAGACATTTGTGTCATATTTGTTTGCCAGCTTCCATTAGGTTGAAACAAATATGGGAGAGTAGAAGAAGTTAGGATTTGAAATCACAGGATCTGAGTTTCGAACCTGACACTTTTACTTACTAGCTGTGTTGCCTTGTATAAATCACTGACTCTATCTGGACTTCAGTTTCCTCCTCTCTGAAGGGGTTGGAGCTTTAAGGTTGCTTATAGATTTAAATCTATGATCCTATGATCTTCCAACTACTATTTTTTGAGCAAATTAGATAATACCATACTGAATAGGAAAAGTAAAGACCTACACGTTACCTACAGGATTGTTATCAATTTCATTGAGTCTGCCAGTGACTAGGAATGTTCTTGAGGACTTCCTAAACTGAGGAAGGATGCACTGAGATTCAAGTTAGGGTGAGAAATTTAGGAATACTGCCTCTTTACAGGGATGAAATTTGGGGTCATTGAAAGTGCTACTTTCAAGGTAATAATCCCTTTTCCCCCTTTCATTATTTAGCATTTTAATGTCTTCTCAAATGCCCACATATTCTTCTTTGCACTCCCCTTTCTCCTACCACTAGCATAGACCCATCCTGAGGAAGACTGGTATACAAGGAGCCATCCTGGCAGCTTTCTTTTCTGCATGCATTTCCTATCATACTCACTGTGTCCACCAACTCTGTTGACAGGAGCCATTTTGAGGCCAAAGGAGGAGAAGAACATTAGAAGGGAAAATATCAATAACCTCAAATTTCTAAGAGAATGCCCCTTGACCACAGAAATATCCTTTTTGGACTATCACCATTTTGGTAAACCTTTATACGTCAGGTGTGTGTCTATAAATATTTCTTTGGTTTTACAAGGAAAGGTATCTAGAACTAAAGGTATCTAGAAAGTCTTTCTAAATAACACTTGTCTTTAAAATGGTTGCTGGTAAAGCCTCAACAAGTTCAAAGAATGGGTATACTCCTGTTGAGAGGTAGCCTTGAATAGAGGCCAGTGTGTTGAACTGGGAGTCAAGAGATCTGGGTTGATGATAGGAAAGCCACATAACCACTCTTAGCTCATCTGCAAAATGACACTAGTAATACTTTCATTGTTCATCTCAGAGTCATTGTGAGAAAGGGAAGAGAGTCATTTCCTCTTTTAGTTCAACTTGAGATTCTTATTCAGTTTAAACTTACAATAACATGGATCTTAATGTCCAAATTTATTTAGACTAATCTATTGTTGGCATAAGGAGAGTCCTGGCAATATGAACCGACACCATAGTGTGGCAGGTCTCCATTTTTCAAGTCCAACTTCCCATCCCACATAAAGAATCCTTTCTCCACTCTCCCAGACAGGTGGCCATCTAGCCTCTGCTTGAATACTTCTAGTAACAGAGAACTCAGTATTTATCATGGTAACCTATCTCATTGTTGGAGGACTCCAATTGTCAGAAAGTTCTCCATATTCTGAACTGAGATCTGACTCTGCTACCTGTTGCTCCTAACCCAGCACTGTCTAGTGATCATGAAGCTGTCTACCCCTTCTAACACTAATTCTCTGACCCTGTGATAGAAGGAAGAGACAAGGACTCAGAGAGGTTGTGATATATCGAAGATCACATAGCTAATTACTGATAGAGACATTTCTAGACAGCAAGTCTTCTGGAATAGAATTCTGTTTCTCTTAGACCATTCTATCCAAACTAGGTTGTGTTCAAAACTTTTCTTTTTTTATTTTACTATGGATTTGAATGGAGCTTGTTCAAACTGGCCATACCCAATTCACCAGACCTTTGAATAATATTTAGTTTCTGGTGGATACAATATCATCATCACATTGAGTTCTATGGCTTACCTTGTGCATTTATGACCCCCCGGGGTTAAACAAAGCTGTCATTATTCTCCCTTTCTTCTAGAATGTGTTCTAGATCACTTCCTGAATATGTATTTGCCTGCTCCACCAATACCTCCAGTAACTGTGAGCCCAGAGACTGTCCCATATTTGGTGAACACATTTATTTTAAAATCTATTATGAAAGAAAATTTCCAAAAACTGTGATAAAGTAAATCTAGGCTTCTATTAATAGTCTTCTCACTGGAAAGCACTTCCCAAGACATTCAATGTCTCCAAAGGAGGCCGGTATTTTAGAAGTGGAAAGGACCTTAGAGGGTCTTATTCTCTCATTTTTCGGAGGAAGAAATACCTACTCAGAGCACCCAGGTACTAAGTGTCGGAACCATTGTACCAACTCAGGTATTCAGACTGTAAGGTTCCTCTTATGTCCTCACATTCTGTACCTGTTTCTAGGTTGGAATTATGGTGGCATGGATTGGGGAATAGAGTGAAGAACCTCTCTGACTACATTTGATACAAAAAAAAAAAGACCATTATAAAAACCTGTGATTAATTTCCCAGATAGGGCCATTCTTGCCAAAGTGGAATTATTCTACCAATTTGTCAGTTAGCAAAATATGGTCAGCATTCTACTTCTTGCCACAGATTGGTATTTACACTTCTTCTCAGAGATCTCAGAGAACTTTCTAGAGCAATACTCACCCTACCTAGCTCACAGGACTGTAGTCTTTGGTCAGAATCAAATGAAAGAACAGATGTGAAAATATCAAATGCTCACCCACCTCACAGGGTTGTCAGAATTTTAGCTTAGAGGTAGCCCCCAACCTACTCAGAGTGTGGCATTCAAGAAGTAGAATGTAATTCTTTAGGACTAGAGCAGCACACCCTAGTTTATATACCTGCAGGCACTCAACAGCTGTTTACCAGTTAATCAAAGAAACTTGACTCTACCCTTTCCTATGAGGCTCGTACTTTAGAGGTTCACAAGTTTAAGGGGAGGAAGGCCCTGAGGAGATATCCAGTCCAGACCCTTCATTTTGCAGAAGCAGATAGATACCAAAGCTCAGAGTCTGCCAGTGGTCTCCAGAGGAGCATGGGCATTTTCCACTGCCACCGAAGGGCAGAGCTGGGATGGGGTAATTTGCTCACGCTGTTGCCCCCTCAGCCTGCAAGGTACAGGTGAAAAGGAGACCCTACCCCATCCCCCCACCTCCCGAGCCCACTGTGGGGAGGTCTGCTTTCCTGGAAGACGCCAGGGAGAGCCTTGCCTTAGCTGTGAGTGCTGTGATGAATGGCCGGGTCAGAAGCTTAATCCTTTATACTTCGTGGGTGCTCTTTCCGAGCCGAGCTCTCATTTCTTTCTACACAATGCACGGATTGGTAATGAAAAGGAGCGAGAGCCCCGGGCTAGGGCCGAGGCTGTGGGTGGCCCGGGAGGATGCTGCCCTCCTGATGTGCGGGTGAGCCAATGCGGTAGGGCCAGAGACCATTGCGTCACGAGGGACCTGGCCAAGGAATGGCTTATGGGTGAGCTACGGCCAAGGTCACTGGTCCTAACGGTCAAACTCGCAAGCACTTGAGCAGCCTCTCCCCACCTCACAGTTGTGGACATGGGGCCACTCCCAGGCTGGAGCCCCGGTCAACTAAGCAAAATCTTTTACCTGTTCTCTCCGAAAGCCAAGCTGCAGTCCCCTACCCCAGCCTGGCCTCGGGGGCAGCCCCGAGATATGCTCCCTTGCCAGGGCATTGCCGTGGGAACCTCGAGCCTGGGTGCCGTGGCCTGCCGTCCACCTGGGAGTGCTGGGGGAAAACCCAAGCGACCTGCCATTCTATCACTAAACGACTTCTAGCTGCGTGACCCCGGGGAAATGCCAACCTTCCTGACTTCCCTCTCGGCAGAAATGGGAAGAGAAGCTGGATAGTATTGCCCCACCGGCTGTTTTGTTGTGTGTCGCACCTGAATGGAGGCGGGTCCTTTAGCGACTTAAAGCACTCCAGGTAGACTGTCTGGGGATTCTTCCAGACGTGGAAGGGGCGGAGGCTCTCCGATCTCAGCTAAATAATTACCGGCAACTTGACGTCCAAGCCATTGACGAAGAGCTGATCCCGTTTGGCCCGTAATTCCCAATTTGTTCCTTTTAAATCTCAACCTGCACATCAAAAGTGAACTCTCCCTTGGTCGGGAAAGGGGAGGAAATATAGCTTCTCCACATACCCCCGTTGTTAGTGCTCTCCGCCTCGTCCATGTTCCTCGTAATTACTTATGAATCTGCTGTATCTCCCCCACTCCCCGCACGGAGGGTAAACTTCTTGAGGGATTTGGTTTTTTATCTTTTTATGGTCTACCGCAGTGCCTACAAAGCAGATGCTTGATAAATAATTGTAGAATTGGGGAAGGAAACGGGGGAGGCTATTATAATAGGGCAGAGGAAAAGGAGAAAGAGAGAGAAGGAAGACAAAAAAGGGGTAGAGGGAGGAAAAAGGGAACAGAAGAAGTAGAGGGGAAAGTGGAAGATAAAGAGAAGGGAATGGAAAGAGATGATGGAGAGGGGAGGGGAAAGAGAAGACCAGAGGAAGGGGAGAGGGGAGAGGAAGTGAGGGGAGATAGAAGAGAATGTTAGCTGAATAGGAACTCCCCCTTCAAACCAACAGGTAAACATCACAACAGGCATTAAATGGATTCCTCCTGGAAATATAACACTCTGGCTCCTAAAAATCTCCCAATTCCTTTTGGCCACCAGAAATCAAACTGGTTGATGGCTGGTGCTTTAAGTTGAAGTCTGAAATATTTTCAGTGCTACATCACTAGCTAGTAATTAAAAGTCAAGCCAAAACAAAGGCCCGGAATTCAGTCCTACCAACATGTGCTAACTCCGATCTGAGCAGCCCCAACTACTGGGCTACCTGACAACATCACTCCAAACTGTCAAATTCGAATGTAAGCTATTTGACCTTAGCTGTGCCCACCCAGTTGTTCTTTTTATTCATCTCTCGCTGACTAGCAATCTCCCACTGGATTTGAAGAACCTAAATTGCAATCCTGGTTCTGCTGCTAACCATCTGCATGACCTTGGGCAATTTACTTTCTTTTTATGAGCCTAAGGTTCCTTGTCTGTAAAAAGAGAAGATTGGACTCAATTGCCTGTAAGGTCCCTTACATGACTTTCAATTCCATTATCCCCTTATCATAGTACTAGCCTCCCAAACCGCTCAGTCCAATTACACACTACCTCCAGGCTCCCTTTTGCTAATCTAGGCATAATTCCACTGCTTCCAGTTCTGATCAAATCACTCCCTTGCTTAAAAACTGATTGCTCCCTCAGTAGAAGACAAAATCCGGCATTCAAACCCCTCTAGAATCTGGCTTCAACATACCTTTCTTGCCTTATCAAGTATTACTTCCCTTCACACATTGTAAGTTCCAGTCAAATCAGACCCTACCTTTTCAGTCTGCCCATGAGGAAAATGAAGGGTTTGGACTACATGGCCAATCTTTAAGTACTAAGTACTAGTAATCTGTGATCTGTCCCTTGGATTTTCTAGGCTCCATGCTTTTTTTGCGCATTCTCTTCCTATAGTCCTCCCTCATACCTTTGCCTACAGAAAACAGGCAAAATTAGAAGGTAACCTTCTCCTAGCATTCATTCAGCAATTCAATTTGATTCCACAAACATTTATGAAGCTCCTACTATGTGTAATGCACTATGCTAGGCATGAATGGTATAAACCTGAAACAAGAAAGGATCCTGTCTCTTAAGCAGTTGTTATTCCTGGAATTTCCCTACATATTAGTATGTTAAAACTCTACCCAACCTTCCAGGCCTATCTTAAAAGCTGACTTCTCCTCTAAATCTCCATGGCACTCCAGACTTCTTTCATGGCATTTCTATACCACCCTGAATTAAAGGTGTTTCTAGACACTAGCCTTTATGAGGGTAGGAAAGGTCTTCTAACTTTCTGTCCTCAACAGCACCCAGCATACTTCCTTGTGCATAACAAGTACTTAATACATTTTACATGAAGGAACTAAGGATTTAACTTTTCAAAGAATAAAAATCCTTTCTTCAAAGAAATCAATAATTAGTCTACACTAGACCCACTCCCCAAATCACAAAACTACAGAATTGCAGAATATAAAGGATCTCTAAGGACATCTAATCCAACCAATTTCTCAACAATAATCATCTTTACAACATCTCTAGGAAGAGCATCTTCTTGAAAACCTCCAGTGAGGAGAAGCCTCCCAAGGCAGCCCATTCCCCTTTGGGACAACTCCAATGATCAAAAGGGCCTTCCTTCCTTCCTCCCTTCTTTCCCTTCTTTCTCCCTTTCATCTTTCCTTTCTTCCTTCTTTCCTTTCTTCCGCTCCTTTCTTCCTCTCCTTCCTTCCTTCCTCCTCCCTTTTTCCTTCCTTCCATTCTTCTTTCCTCCCTTTCTTCCCTTCCTTCTTTCCCTTCTTTCTCCCTTCAATCTCCTTTCTTTACTTTCCTTCTTTCCCCTCCATCCCCCATATTAGCTAAGCATTAAGGCTATGATATTATACTTAAGGATTACTCATACTATAGGTGGTGCAAAAACACATACTGCCTCAACCATCACACCTTTTATGATAGCTAAGGTTTGATGGAAAGGTCTAGAGCATGCATAAGCTACACAGTTGTGAGGGGTCAAAGTGAGCAGTATAGACTATGTCATCACTATTTTGTCAAAAGCCAAATCTATGTAAGACCCAGGCTCAGTCCCTGCCAATCATTGTCACTTGTAAAGCTCTGCTCAATTCCTTCCCATGAAGAGCTTAGTGTTGTTCTAACTTCTATCCTGAGTAAATCTGCTCTACTATCAAACCAATCAAGTAGACCTCCTCCTCAAAGAAACACACGTAGAAATAGCAGATGCTAAAAATAACAGGAAGCTGCTACATATAGCTTTGCTGAGAGTTTACTGTACTTTGCCAGGCTAAATCCTGCTAAAACATTCTCCCACCCATTTATAAAGAAAGCTACAGAGTTGATTAGCGACTCAGAATCATGAAGTAGAGGAGACAGTATTCTAGCCAAAAAATAATAGTTAATATGCCAGGCATTGGGCTAAGCAGTTCACAAATATTATTTCATTTGAACCTCACAATAACCCTGGGAGGTACATATTGTAATTCCCATTTTTCAGATGAGGAAAGTGAAGGAAACAGAGGTTGAGTTGCCCAGGGTCACACAGCTAGTGTCTGAGATTGAATTTGAACTCAGGTCTTTCTGGTCTAGGACTAGCACTCTATCTAGTGTGCTATCTAGCTTCCTCATAGAATTAGGGAAAGAGAATTGATTAATTCACATGCTCCCCCCCCACTCTGTGTGAGTGTGTGTGTGTGGTGTGTGTGTGTGTGTGTGTGTAAATAAATGTACCTTTTTTCTCAGGTAGGTGATCAGATATCGATAGTCCTTCTGGGAAACAAGCAGGGTTATGTCCTTTGGGCCCTAGATTTCAGTTTTTGCTTTCAATGATAAATAGCAAGGGTGAGTGAACAGAATGATTTCTTAACCCATTACTGATCCCATTAACTAAATTTCCTTGGAAAACATCCTACTACAAAATGGGACAGGAGAAGCAGAAAACAGCTGGCATAACAGGAGATAAGCCAAAATGACTTGGTTTCAGTAGCATATGCGGATTCCAAAAAGACCCTGAAAGCTTTGATAATCCATTTGTAAAAAACAAATGATTCAAAAACAGGAATTTAGGATGACAGTATTTAGAGGGATTCTCGTCAAGTTTGGTTATCACAGAAAGGTTCATGCCAGCAAAACTGGAGAATGAAGCCCCAGGAAACTGTCTGCCTAATATTATTGTTTTATACAATTTAAACTTTCTCTATGTCTTTGATAAATATGAATACAGAGATAACTCTGTTCAACAATCCTCTGGTTATCAATGTCAATTGATAGAGGTCTAAATGGAAGGAGGTTTCCCCAATATTAGATGGATAATATTATGCTGATTGCATTAGACCCCAGAATGTTACAGAGCTTCCTCAATGAAATGCAAGATTATTCAAAAGAGATTTACCTAGCAATCCATACAGGAAAAACAAAATGGATAAAAAATTTCTACTATCCAGACTATGCTCTGCAACTGGATAGCAATTTCATTGAGTTAGTCCAGCATTATATATCTGGGACAGATACTACAAATTGATAAGTTGGGCCCAGAAATTACTATGAAGGCTAGAGTGGTCTGAATTGCATTTAGAAACCTCTTCAGTGCTTCTAATGACCCTGCTACTCAGCCAAAACCCTCACTTTTTCAGCATATATGGTAAGACTTTATATGATTGTAAATCTTGGAATATTACAATCTACGAAGGTTCACAGTTGTGGATGACCACAATAACTCAGAGGAAAATGGAAATATACATGGTAGTGTATGTAGGTCACAACATAGTTGTATGTTCAAGAGAGCAAAGCTTATGGGATAGCATGGAAGAAATGTATGATAGGAAATGGAGGGGCACTGATTGTGTATTAAGAGTGAGGGATAACAGATGGACTTCCAGAGTTGTGTACTGTTGCCTGGGAGACAGTAGGTGGAATGGAAAGAGAACTGGTTATAGAATCAGAGGATCTGGGTCCCAAACCTGCCTTTGATGCTAATTACATGTATGAACATGAGCAAGTCTTTTCCCCTCTCTGGACCTCAGTTTCCTCATTTGAGGTCCCTTCCAGTTCTAGATCTAAGACTCTATAGCATAAAGGATGCCCTCCAGCATAATGTGGAGACTCTATGGGAGAACAGGGATAAGAATCATACAGGATAAGAAGGTATGAATGGGCTGGAATCTGCAACAATGAAGGAAATATCCACAACTAGAACACTGAATCAATGAAGTGTTGAAGTCTATATTTAATATGTTTATGTATTCTATGCTTGGAAATGCCAGATATCTTTTTCTGTGATGTAACAACTCATTTGTAAAATGGGGGGAGGAGGGAACAAGATGATCTAGTACCCTTCAACTCTAATATCAAGTCAGGCAAAGTACAGAAAGAATTTTTCAAACCTCAAAGCACTATTTAAATATTAATTATTATTATGATTACTATTGTCATATGATCTATAAGTTATTAATCCTCATGCTATTTATAGCAATTGGGCATGGTTTAGATTTGGGTTTGTAGGTGTAAAACACTGGAGGCAAAGATGAACTGGATTAGGTTAGAAGGTTTTAGGACAAGGATAGGATCAGAAGATTCCTCTTCTTGTTACCTTTAGGAATTCCCTTCTATTTCCCTAAGGTATAAGGAGGTTAATGGGGAGAAAATCTTTGCTAATGTGGTATAATAGAAATATCATTGAACTTGGAAGACAAAAGACCTGGATTCAGATCTTACTACTTACCACTTACTAGGTGACATTGTGAAAGTCACCTAACCTCCCTAAGCCTCATGTAAAAAGAGAGGTATGGAATAGGTAATTATTAAGATTCCTTCTAGCTCAGAAATCCTGTGATCCCTACTTCATACCCCAACCTTAGCCAGGAAAAAGGGAAGTTGAACACCAGATCTGGAAGAGGAGCTAGCTACGGAGGCCAGATTTGAGATAGGTATCTTTGGAGAGGAAAGAGCTAACTACAGAAAGAGGTTACCTGAGGCTTCTTTTATGTGATGGTTGACCTAAGTCATTACTCCCATCTCCACAGGCCAGCTAGGTGGCACAGGAGAGAGTACTTGACCTGGAATCAGGAATATAGGAGTTCAAATCCAGCCTAAGACGTAGGTGTGCAACCCAGGGCAAGTTACTTAATTTGTTTGCCTCAGTTTCCTCATCTATAAAATAAAAATAGCACTTACCTCAGAGTCATTGTGAGGATCACCTGAGATCATAATCGTGAAGTGCTCAGTACAGCATATAGTACATAATAGGCACTATATAAATGTAGGCTCTTACTGTTATTCTTACCTCCCCTCCTTTTCACTCCTATTGCTAAAACCCCTGGTTTTTAGCCTGGTCCTAAGAAGAAGGCATTTCTTGAGGCCTTCCCCCATCCCAAAATCTCTCTGCCTATCTACCTTGCCTAAAATGGCATCATCAAGCTAGGTGGCCTAACAATGTTTTCCTGACAGAAGGCTATACTTGCCCTAATCATACTTGGCCTAACTTTTTCCTTGACTTGACAATCTATTGATTTTTGCCTTCCTCAAATTAGACAGGTAAGATCTTCATTTCTCAAAGTCTTTGCCATGGTCTTCCCATTGATTTTTCCTAAACTGAAGTGAAATCCTTCTTTGAGTTATACTTTCCCTGGGTGGGCTACAATGGGAGTTTTGGATGTGGCAGTTTCGACTGTATTCAAAATTTTGGACTGCTTTATGACCTTCGATTCAATTAACTTCTGCACACATTAATTAAATACCTTCTATGTTCCAGGCACTGTGCTAGGTGCTGAGGAAACCAAGTCATAAATGAATCAGTCTTTGACCTCAAGGTGCTTAGAATACAGAATCATAAATCTAGAACTATAAAATTTTTAGAGGCTCCCTCATTCAACTCCTTCATTTTACAGGAGAAGAAACTGAGATTCAAAGAAATTAAGTCACTTTCTCAATGTCATACAGGTAGTAAGTGTTAGAGGCAATATTTAAGCTCAGGTTCACAGACTCCAAAGGTTCTCACAATAGGACACTTCCTATCTGAATTTATACTTATCCACCCCTCATTACATACCTCCAGCCTCATAAAAGCATAGTGCCCCTACTAATGAATGAACATGTGCCTTTTCATTTCATCAGGTTGGCCCAATCCTATGAAATAATATCCTGTATTATAAAACACTTTGGGTTTGAGGGAACATGCCCAGATTCATCATCAACTTTGAAACTTCTAGCAACATTTAAAGGAGAAAAAAATACCATTTCTTCTCTGTGTAAGACAAAAGAGTCAGCTTGACCTGTACCATTTTCTCCATCTCCTCATGAAGGTGAAGGTTGAGTAGGTCCATTAAGAAAGTCAAGCTAGCCATAGAAGTTCCTCTGCCATGGACAAGGCCCTAATGAGTCTCATTAGGGAAGAGAGACAAACACTTAGGGTTGGGCAGATTGCTCACCACAGTTTGGTTTTTGTACTGACCACCTGCTCTAGGATTTTTACAACAATTCCCCATTCCCTATTATCAGAAGCTGGCTAGGAAACTCTGGCCCTCTTAGTTGGCTGCATCAGAACTGCCCTGCTAGGAGCAAAGATGCCACTGGGAAGGGGAAGCTGAGGGAGGTGAGGCCAGTCCTGCGGGAATAATAGCTCAGTTCACCTCCTGTTTCGTCATGACTGGCTGATTGGAAAAGGGTTCTAAGAAGCATCCAGTACTGAATCTGTACCATGGTCACGGCTGACATGAGCTATGGAAATCAGAAACTCAGGTCTCAATCAATTCAAATGCTATTTTTGAACTCGAGTAGTAAATGCCTCATTTCATTTCTCCAATTGGCCAATAAGGGCAATGTGGCAAGAATTTTTTTTGTTCTGTGCCTGATGGTGCAAGTACTTTGTCTAAAGGGTGGCTGTGTGCAAATACAAGCACACACATACACACACACACACACACACACACACACACACACACACACTAATTCATCCAAGGCTTAAAGGTTTTTGTTATCTCTGAGCTTCCTTTGGCTTCCAAATCCAGGCAATACTTTTGGTCCTTCCTATGACTTTTAGACACAGTGCTTTTCCAATTCTGAAATTCTCTTGCCTGTAGCAGAGGGCCAAAGGATGGAGTTGGAGAGAACAAAGCTAAGAGGTTACAAACTCAACACCTAGAAAAACCCTGTCATATCCTAGGGGTTCTCACTGGGCCCACAATTTAAATAATTATTTTAAAAGACTGCACAAAATGGGGGGGGGGGATTCACTAAGACATGTTCCCACAAAGCAGGTAGTTGATTTTCAATGAAAAGCAAAAAGATTGAAAGGGATTCGCCAGAAGCTTGTGTGATGGGACTGCTAATGAGCCCCTGGCGTCACTGACAGCCCTGCTCCTTCTCCCTCCCTCCTTCCCCTCTTTTATGAGCCAGCTGGAAATCAGGGAATTACATGCTAAGGAAAACCCTTCATCTAAACATAGAATTATTCTGAACGAGGATCAATGCAGCCCAGCTAATCAGCTTACCAACTGAATTAATTTTTATTTTTTTTTTGTATTTCCAAGGCTGCATCTCCTGTTGAGACCCGAGAACTTTAGTGGTAATAATGATAATAATAATAAAAATTTGGCTGCATTGTTGAAAGGAGTGTTTATATATGAACAGTCACTTCTGAAAGCACCTTCCCTGCCAGCTGCTCTGCAGATAATCATTGTGATCAATCAGTACCAACTCAGAATAACCTACTTCACATGAAGTTATTATCAGAAGGTACATGGTCGAAGCAAAGGCCATTTTCTTTTTAAAAATCAGGCTTGGTGACCATGCTGTGCCCAGGAAATGTGTTAGTGCCATCAATTTTATGAAAAATATGTTTTCAGCAGCCAAGCTTTGATTTTTTTTTATGCAATGTACTTGAAGAAACAAAACAGCATCACTAATCAGCTATAGACAGCTGGGAAATTCTCTGACATCATTTCAGGAGCCATGTAATAATTTTTTTGGCTTAATTCAGTTTTCAAATTCAATTTGATTCATTTCACTTTAACAAACATTTATTAAGTAGCTCTTATGTACCAGGCACTGCACTGTCTTCAAGGAATCCAAACACCAAAAATGAGCCAGTTCCTGCCTTTAAGGAGTTTACGTTCTTCTAGGGGGAGGATACAACATATACACTAAAAAGTCAATATGAGATCTGTGCAAAATAACTACTGAGATGGAGGAATGGCGATGTCTGGTTGGAAAGAACATTCTACTGGAAAACAGAAAGCTCTTCTACTGGCTAGCTTTGTGACCTTGTTACTTCCCTTTTCTGGGCCTTGGATTTGTCCTCTATAAAAATGAGAGGACTGGACAAAATGATCCTTAAGATCCCTTATGGCTCTGATGTTCTAAGTGTTTTTTAAAGGTTAAGTACAAATAAGGCCAGTGAAGAGGCTATCTGTACAAATAAAATGTCTGTCTTTAGTTAAAAGGTTTAGTTAAAATCGGATTCACCTTGTAAGAAAACTGGGTGCTTTTCAGAAGATTGCATTTATTGCTAAATGGTAGGCTAGACAGTAAACATGATGTCCTTCAGGTACCTAATATGGAGGCCCTGGTGCCATATTTTGTTCCCACCCTCTGATTTCTCCTGAAGAAGTCTGGAGAGGTTCTCAAGGCCTGGACTTGTTCTGATGCCCCCACTGAGAGTGTTGTTATGCTCAGCTCTGGTCAGTAACTGGGGATCTGGGAAATACTGGAATAGCCCTCTATCTGAGAGTAAACTTCAGTCTCCAGGCTGTTCTGAATCTTCATCCCAAGGAGATTCCTGGCATCCCTAAACATTCAGCACAATGTGGTAATTCAGGCCATACAAGGACCAGACTAAAGCCACTTTATGATCTTTGGGATCAAGAGTGTTTCATCCATCAGACAAGGATTTATTGAGTATCTGTGGTATATCCAACTCTGTACTAGGTCATGTGCTGGGGTTGGACTTGAGGGGAGAGGTAGAGGGATATGCTTCTGAACAAGAAATATAGAATCTAGTTTTGAAGATGAAATTAATACAGATAAAAAAAATTAGAGAAGCTTAGAGCTAAAAGATACTAGAGAGACCATTGAGTATGCTTCATTTTACAGAAGAGGAAACTGGGATTCAGAGAGAGGAAGTGACTTACCTAAAGTCACACAGTAGGTTCCTTGACTCTTCCTCACTGTACCATGATGCCTAAAAACAAGTATCAGTGAGTATGAAAGAGAAAATAAGAGTTGTAGTAGTCAGAGGCTGGACGGTCCTCTGGAGAAATTGAAGAAGGAATTAACTTCTCCTAGTAAAAAAAATGATGATGTTAAGCAAGTTAGTCACTTCATTTCTCTGCGCCTAGGTTTCCACCTCTCTAAAAAGAGACAATTGGAATAAATTTTGAAGCTCTTCACATCCTCTAATGCTAATGCAAAATGAAGACTTTCTAAAATCAGATTAAATACCTGAAAGCTGGAATTTTGCCTTTAAACTATGGCCTCCTTGTATCTTTCATTAGAACCTACTTCAATAAAAGAAAGGGTCTAAGGCTTCTAGTGCCAGAATCCATGTGAATTGGTCCTGGGAAATCCACGAATACTTTTAGGTACCAATAATCTACTGCAAAAGCCTGGTCTGTACTATCAAACCTCTTAAAAGATCCAGTGATCAGATATCATTCTTGTATGTTTCCACAAACCCTACAACATAGATTGTATTTTTTTAAAGAAGAAAGAATAGATTTCTAGGGATGGATTTTAAAATATGATCAATTGAATCTGACAAATAGAGAAGAGTTGTAATAAAGTAACTGATAGGTTTTGAAGTGCTCTCAATGCTACAGCCTTCTCTCATAGCCTTCTAGCATACATTGAGGCATTTGATATAAATCACTGATGTGGAGACAGTCAATTTGATTATTATTAACTTTGTTGATAAAATTACAATGATAGGAGTATATCTCAAAAAGAATCAGGAAACCTAGCCTGTCATGAAATATAGAGGGAAAGGGAGGCAGGGGGGTTGCTTTAGGTTACTATTCCAGTATAGCTCCCAAGTAACTGTTAGAGTGGGAGGCTTTGGATTTTCCATTATAATTATTTGTTGAAATTAGTTATTAAATTTCCTCACAACTACCCTTGGCCCTAAAACAAAATTGTTAGGTAGGTCAAATTTGGTTTTTGTGTTCTCCCATCAACCCCTTTCATACTCTTTCCTTTCCTTTTCCTTCATGCCCTCATGTGCCAATCATGAAACTTGTTCCAGGAGAGCCATGATCTGTGAGACTAGTACTGATAATGTTGTTCACAAATTGATTTGTATTTGATTCTGGAAGACCAAAATTTTTAAGACCCAAAGGAATGAATTTCTTATGGTGGAATTTTAGGCCAGTAGGGGGAGATGTTTCGGGGACAAGCAATCTTTAGATCACTTTGTGTATTCATAAAGCTGGTTTTAGTTATACATCTATCTCTTTGAATAGGGTATTCTGGAAGACCCAAAAGTTGTCAAAATCCAAAGCAATGAATTGTAGAATTTTAGGCCAGTGGAGGAAGATGCTTTGGGACAAACAACCCTTAAATCACCTAGCCTACCAATAAGACTTCTTTTTGATACACATTTAACCCACTGGATAGACACATTTCAATCTGTCAAAAGCGCTTTAGTCATCTTGGTGCTGTTACTCATATCAGCCAAATATTGTCCTTCAGCCTTTTTGGATATCTGAATTCCAGAATGGAAGCCCAAATATACAGAAACATCTCAATATTTTGATATTTGATTGTTGCCAGGTGGGCAACAGCAAAGCCATGTGGGGTATTATGCAAAATTTTCTAATGAACTTTAGTTCTGGGACCCTCTAGATCAACAGCAAGGTGGTTCAGGATGCTTCTGTTGACTCTTGAAAGGATGCTTTTTAATATAACACAAACTGATATTAAAGATTCTCTCTTTCTGGGATTATAAAGGACTCTTAAGATATGCTTCTGTGATTATGAGCTGCCCAACAGTAAATAAGAGAACTTTATAATAAAAGAAAGAAGTTATTATAATACCAGAGAGAACTTTATAATACCAGGGAGACTTTAGGGTCTGTTATTAATATCATACAGCAGTGAAACACTGACAGAAGTATCTCATTTGGAAGTCATTTTTAAAGAGGTAAAATAATCCTGTTAATCTTTAACCTTCAGTGATACAGTGCAAGGAAATTCCCACATCCCCAGTTAAGCCTAAGCCTTTCCTCTCTAGATTTATTGTCAAAATGCTCCCTTTCTTCTGGTTAACTATTAAAAGATTTAATAAACAACTACATAAAATCCTGGGTTTTGTGTGCTCAAGGTTTTACCACTATTCTCTCTGGTGTTCCATTTCTTCTCACCATTCTTCCATCTTGTTTTTAGCCTGTGCCTATGAGGCACCCTGGAGACAGCTATACTTTCATCAATATTCAACCACCAAACTCCACCAAAATAGACCCATTGATCCAATTACCTTGATCTATCACAAAACTGATCATTACTGCCATATGAGAGTATTATTGCACCATAATCCACATTAGTCATGATTTTGAACATGTTAATTGAAGGGACAACTGGAATCACTTAAGGCCTTCTGATATGGCTGAACAGCTGGCCTGGCTTCCATTGCTCATAATGGAAATGGAAAAGAATTTCCATCTTTAAGAGGGAAAACGAAGGGGCAAGGAGAAAAGAGGCAGAACGTAGGGAATGGCAACCACTGTATGGAAAATAAAATGATCCATCTGTATGGATAGATCCAGTACATGACCAGTCATGCCTCCCAGTTAACCAACTAGTCATTAAAATGGACCAACAAAAACTTAAATGACAAAGAGCCAGCTCTGTGGTCAAATGTGAGTACAGTCATAGCTTTTTGTTGCTTTTGCCTGTGAGTCAGAACAGGAGCTGTGGAGAACAGACCAAGCATCAGACATGTTCTCTGCCCCAAAACAAGCAGGCTTCTTTCCTGGGCCAATTGGTGGCCCATCGTAACCGGATTTTAGTTGTGTTATGAGTAACAAACTCAGAAAGAATTTTCTTTTCGAGGAGGGAGACCCTCTCCATGGGTGTTATATTTTTTGTTCATATATATACATATATATGTATATATATATATATGTATATATATATATATATATATATATATATATATATATATATATATATACACACATACACACACACTCTGGTCAACTCTCAATTAATTACATTGCATTTGTCATAGCAAATCTGTAATTGCCTTCCCCCGCTTGTGTCTCCCTTACTCTGTCCTCTATCCTCTCCCCTCTCCCTGCCCCTCCATGTGTATATATATATATATATATATATATATATATATATATATATGTGTGTGTGTGTGTGTGTGTGTGTGTGTGCGTGTATGTATATGTATATATGTATATATATGTATATATGTATATACATGTATATAAATATGTATATATATACATATATATATATATAATATGTACTTCCCTACCCCAATATCACAAATAATTGAAAGTTGGATGCATTTTAAGTCAACCCTAAAATGTGACTCAGCTGGAAAATCCTTGGTTTGCTTTACAAAAGGGAAAGGAGATCATCTAATAATGTCTCACCCAGTACCTGATCTCTTCATTCTTCTTGCACTTCTCCTATATATTCCAGCGTCAACTGCTGACCTTCACACTTTGTGGCCTTCTTCTTTTCTCTTGCAGGTTGCGATTTAGAGCCAATTTTAGAAGTAAGTGTAGGAGCTCCCTGTCCTAACTTTGGTATCTACATATAGATGAGAATGCGGTGGGGTGGGGAAGAACAATTCAAACCTACCTGTTCTTCTTCTCCTAGAAAGACATTTTCATTTTATTTGTTACCCTAGATAATTGTAGATATATTTAAAGTGGAATTAAATATAGGTAAATGAAACATTTAAAAAATTAGTATAGATACTAGTGTTCAGTGGTTTCAGGCATATTCAACTCCCCATGAGCTCATTTGGTATTTTCTTGGTAAAGATACTAGGGTGGTTTGCCATTTTCTTCTCCAGCTCATTTTACAGATGAGGAAACTGAGGAAAAAAGAGATAAGTGACTTGCCCAGGATCACACAGCTACTAAGTGTCTGAGGTCACATTTGAACTCAGGTCTTCCTGACACCAGGCCCAATATTCTATCCACTGCACCACCGAGCTGCTCCAGACACTACTAACATACCTATTAGACTAAGATCTCTCAAGAGCAAGGACTCTGTCCTGCTTGATCTTTGTTTATTATATGGTGTTCTGAATATAGTAAACACTAAGTATTTGGAGAAGGTAAAATATTGTCCATTTATTGGTCGTAATAGATATCTGATCTTCTTTGTATTCTCCTAAGTGTTCCTAGCTGCTGATCAGCCTTCTTCATCCCCATCTCCTTATTGGTGAAAACCCTAGGTTGCTGGTAAAATTTAATCAGTATCTGCTATTATCGCTGAATATAACAATGGCTCTCATTTCTATTGCACTTTACAGAGTGCTTTGCTCACAACCATCCTGTGAGGTAGGGGGTTCGAGGATTATCAACCCAATTCATGGAAAATTCTGAGACTGAAAGACTGTGACTTGCCAAGTTCACATAGTAGCAAGGGGTGGGGGGAGGGTAGGCAAGATTTGAACTCAGGTTTTTTGACACAAAAAAGGACATTATACTGAATCAAGGTCCTCAGACCCTCAGCTTTTCTTGGTACATGAATAAATTACCATTCTAGATAAGGAGCGATTATCATTAAGAAAGGATAACAAATATTGCTGCATCCTTTGGTACAACTGGTATGGCTAGGTCTCGTCTTTATATTCTAGAAGTCTTACACTTAGCATTGGTGCTAGGATATTGTAAATTGTATGATTTAGAGCTGGAGGGACCTTTGAAAATCATCTAGTCTACCCTCTTCCATTTTAAAGAGGAAGATAGTGAGACTCAAAGAGGAGAAAGTATCTCAGACAAGGTCACATAGGTTGTAAATGGCAGACCAGCTTTTGCCTGTAGATCCTTTGACTAAATCAAAGGCTCTTTCTCCTTTCCCAACATGCTTCCCTACATATACTATAGTAAGAGAACAGACAACTGAAACCCAGAGGAAAAACCAAAGCATCGTGTTTCAGCATCCTCCTCCAGTACCAAATCTTTGCCCATGAGGATTAGCAAATAGTTAAATAGAATGAGTTAGATTTGATCTCCTCATCCTTGGGTGAGGGAGCTAACAAAAATTACCTAAGACAAGCTAGCAAGAGGGATAAGAGAAGCAATAGGTTTGGGAAAATTCCACATTCCCATTCACAATTTACAAAGCACTTTCACATTTCTGATTTCATCTGATCCTTGTGATTCTATTAGGGAGGCAGGGCAAGGATTATTATTACTATTTGACAGATGAGGAAACTGATCTTTGAAGAATAAGTGATGTGACTTGTTCAAGGTCACACAGGTAGTAAATAACAGGACTTGAAGCCACCATGTCTCCCGACTGAGTCCAGTATTCTTTCTATTCCACTGTCAGTCTCTAATAGCAACTGGCTGTGATTAAGGGGAAAACAGCCTGGACATTGCTTATTAACTGCATTTCTTTTAAAACAGGCAAATGAAATCAGCATGTAAACATTTTCTTGACCACACATAATATATGCCACTGGGAAAGAAATGTACCTTTTAACTGTAGCTTTTACTTAATTAATTCACTATTGGGTATAACACAAGAAAAAGGCTTCAATTTTTTTCTCCTGGTATATATGCTGGACACACAGTAGGTGTTAAATAAATCCCTAGAAACAACCTGATGATCAGCATTAGGGAATCAAATTTCTGGATCTTGAGAGATCTTTCTAGCTCTAGCTCTAGCTCTCCCTGGGCAAAGGGGAGGGGGGAAGGAAGGAGGGAAGGCTCTTCTGCTAGACTCCTTATTTCAGTACCAACTGTATTACACAAGGACATATGTAGCCGAGACAGTCTGGTCAAATGCTCTGCAACCCTTTAATTAATCTCCATACTCATGTTCTTACACCTTCCTTATGAAGGAAGAGGGAGAGGGGAAAAAAGCAAAACAAACCAAAGCAGAATGCCACGCAGTTGTCTGTGCCAGGGCGACCTGGTTGTAAAAAGCAGGTTTCTGACCGAGTGCCAAGGTTCAATGGCCTTAAACCTGAGGGAGGACCCAATTTTGGAAGCAGACAGCAGAACATTTCATGGTCTATATCTAGGTCACTCGAGGAAATGCTGACTTTTCACGGCATAGCCACAGCTCTGAAATAAATCCATTTAAACAAGGAAGAACAGCCAGGCTGGGTCACACTATATTGTACTGGGGTTTCTTGTCAGGCTTGGGAATCTATTTACAAGGTAAATCCTTCTGAGTGGGTTATCCCACAGTGATTCCTACAGAGACAGTAGGTATCATTGGAATAGGGCACTTCATCCTGATTAGTAATGAAACGACCATCTGCCAAGCAAAATCAGGCAGTAAAGTGGCACTAATCAGGAAGATGACAGCAAAGTTAGTTCTGAACTAATTGTCCTTCTGTCAAGTGAGGAGCAAAGGCATACTGGCACTACTGAGGCTTTGAGGTGCATCTCCCTGAGCTGCAGATGCACCCTGGAAGCACTATTATGAAAATACATATTGCTGCCATTTAGAAAGCAGGGGTACTTGGAATACTGATGCACCCAAGGCAATCACATATCCATTTTAGAATAGCTAAAACATGGAGAGTTTATTTCTGCTTTAACCCACATTTACAAACTTGGTAGGCAGTGCTGGGAGGCTGCCTGAGACTTTTATGTAATAGGTGATATGCAGCTGATATGTTGAAACCCTGAAGGTGAGGTTCTCTGAGATGATAGTTCGTATGAGTCCTAGAAGATTGGGGTGGGGGGGGGGGAGACTGAAGAAATAATAAATATATAAATATAATAAAGTGTAATATAATAAGAAAAATATATGAATATAATAAAGTGAAATTCTTTATGGGAAAACTACAGCCCAGTTGTCCTTTGGCAATGAGCAAACCAATTGAGAGAGAGAGCAAGTTGGGCAAATCTTCCAATCTAGATAAATCTGTTACCTAGGGTTTCATTTCATCTATTACTGAGGATTTCATAGCATCAGCTCTAGAGGTGTCAGTACAGGTTTGGCAATATAGCAACAAGTATGATTTAATTCACCAGCCATATATCACATTATTACCCTAGATTGTGACTCACCATTTACATTCATCTGCAATAATCCTCCCTTTTTCCTCCCTCCCTCTCCCCTCACCCAGCCCTGCGGTTAGGAGAATACAACAAACGCTGCCAAATTGAGGGGGGGGCAGGCTTCTCTTCTGATGGTGCAAGATGGGTTTCCATTTCTGCGGCTGCAAACCCAGGTACCTAATATTCAGGAAGTGCTGAGAACAACCAGCCCTACCACTACAGTTATTTGACAGCTAAAAAGGCTAAGGAAATCAGTTCCCTCCCCCACCCCCACCTTATTCATGTCCCTAGAAGCCAGGACTAGAGATAGAAGGGTACAAGAGGGAGGTCGGGGGGGGGGGGGGTGTTGCTATGACCCAGGCCTTGCAGTCATATTTCAGGGCTCTGAAGCACACCTTAGATCAGGATGACTGGTTCTGATGGCTTTTCTGAAGACTGGAAAGTCACAGTCTTGCAGAGGCTTCAAATTGCCTCAGAGGGCAGGTGGCTTTTGACACATTTCAGTCTAACATGCATGTAAAAATTTCCACTTGGGGCCTTCTCCTCAAAACAGATTCTTCTCACCTGCTCTTCTCCCTCTCCACTCCTTCAGTTTTCTATAGCTGAAGAGAGACGGGATATACGGCGCGCTTCAATAGAAACAATTTTAAAACATGCCAAGAAAGTAGATTTCTCTCAAGGTCCTTATTTCCCCATTTGAAAATACTGCCTTGTGATTCTGCTGGAGTCTGACAGCGACT
Organism: Bettongia penicillata ogilbyi; assembly: GCA_023548195.1. NCBI lineage: Eukaryota > Metazoa > Chordata > Mammalia > Diprotodontia > Potoroidae > Bettongia > Bettongia penicillata. The sequence goes on from JAJHZJ010000098.1 coordinate 533,107, forward strand.
TTCACCCTTTTCGAACCATTTGGTAGGTAAGATGCTCCCGGTCAGACAGCCAAAGGGAACACTTTCTCTTTTCCTACCTACGTGTTGGAAACTACAAGGTATAGCTAAGTCACTGCGCCTGTTAAGTTGTCTTAAGGAGTTTTCCCGGTGGAGACGTTCTCCGAGCACAGACTGACTGCCCCTTGGCTCTGTATGTCGCTCCCCTTATATGGTAAAGACTGCACTGTCCACGGTACTAAAGATCTGTACAGAAATGAAATGTACGCGTTTTCAAAACCGAGACACGCAAACCCTGGGGCGAGGGAGGAAGAGTGGCAGAGACTCAGAGAGATACACAGAGAGGGAGACAGAGACACACAGAGAGAAAGGCTAGGGAATTGAGCCTTTCCATGGCCCCGATTGCGGGCAGCCAGTCCCTCAACATTCTCAGGATCCTGCCCTAAAAGTCGGCACAAGTCCTGCAGACGTGCACGACCACTGCATCGCATCACCTGATTTAAGGGGCTGCCGAGCCGGAGCTCGTCTAGAGGGACTAGAAGCCAAGCAGACGGGGGACAGACAGGGACGTTCGTGCAGCACAGAGGGGCACACTGGAGAGGCATGCCTGCGTCTGGACCCCAAAGCGTTCCATGTACCCTCAGCCCCTTCCCCAGAGGCTCCCAGCAGCATGCTTTCTCCCTCAGCCAGCCCCGAGAAGCCTCGGTTCAATCACTCAGGTTGGGGAGGAATCACCAGCTGAAACAGCATATGGGGTTGGTGTCAGTTCTAAGTGAACTAGCTAGTGCCCCAAAACAAGCCACCTAGCCCAAGGAAACCCAGTAGCTCATCGCACACAGGCAGCAAGAAACACACAGACAATATGTGCAGAAAACGGTCGTACCTTTCAGCCAATCCGCCACTTGCTTAGGCAGCCACTTGCTAATAGGCTCCATGACCAGAGCCATGGTGGGATGACTTTCTCACTCCTAGCAAGATGAGAGAAGGAGGAGAGCGTCTTCCTTCCTCAGAGCATGGCTTGGAGGTGAGGGCTGAAGAGATTTGACAACGCAGTCCAAAGAGGAGACGGTGCCGCGTCCCTCTAGGTTCCTCCTGCACTGATTCAGTAATGTATAAAATTACACACTGATCAGCTCGAGCCCCTCCCCCCACTGCACGCAGCCTGCAACAGCCTGGAGCGCACTGAATCAGGAAATGGTGCAGTATGGATACCCTTACTACAAGAGTCTGTCCAACCCCCTTGCCACTCACATCCTAGACAGATCACATTGGAGAACCCCTCCCAGAGGGGAGGCTAGGCTCAGAACTGTCTGTCTGTCTGCATCTTCCTCCTTCCGATGAGCTCTGAGTCCTGGGCAAAAGAGCACAACTATAACTTGGTGACTGCTTGTCTGCTGACTGTCACTCAAATGAAAGGGAAGATAGAAATCTCATCATTCAGCTGGCATCGCCCATAACGCTGGGCACTTCAGTCTGGATAATGCAGAATGCTGCCGGAAGCTTGGAGTCGATGACCCTAATTTGAATCTCAAAATGAATATTAGATTCAACACTCAACACTTGTGAGAAATGAAGAGGTAAAACTCAGTGTTGAAAGTCCACTCCCTCAGACCCCCCTCCCCTTTCTAACCTCTTCTTACCCACCTGCACCCCAGCGCTTTAATTTCTCAAAGTCAATCAATTCTATTGTTGAATTTATAGACAGATTTCAAATTGAGGACCATGTGCCTAATGAACTTTTGTTCCTTCTCACATAATTATCCACAGGTGCCACGTCAGCCCAGAGCACAATGACCATTATACTGTTATTTGTGAGATGGAGGTTGTGAGGGAAGGAGATTAAAAGGTTTGGAAAAAACCCAGAGCTCACTTTTTAAAGAAGGATCACGTATTGACA